>CM050326.1:64042894-64331273 GCA_027475135.1 Bactrocera correcta | reverse complement strand
CGCGCCTGCCACCCCGCCTCAGGTGCCCCAGTATTTGGCCTCTAAAGGGATCGCCGTGTTGCAACAGCCGCCTTATTCGCCC
This sequence comes from Bactrocera correcta, assembly GCA_027475135.1. Classification (NCBI taxonomy): domain Eukaryota; kingdom Metazoa; phylum Arthropoda; class Insecta; order Diptera; family Tephritidae; genus Bactrocera; species Bactrocera correcta. The sequence goes on along the minus strand of CM050326.1, from coordinate 64,331,191 downwards.
GACATGTCCCCCTGTGATTTTTTTTTTTTTCCTAAAACAAAATGGGTGGTAAAAGGGAAAACCCTTTTTTATTCGATTACGGACATCCGGCGGCCGTGACGAGGGTACTCGGGGGCACCCCCGGTCGAAGCGTTCCAGAAATGTTACAAAGCATGGAAAACGCGCTGGAATCGCTGTATAGCTGCCCAAGGGAACCACTTTGAGTTGTGGAATAATTTTCAAATATACGGTTTTTAGGGAAATCAGTTTTATTACTTAATTGTCATACCTTTTTCTGGGCTTTGGGTCCCCCAAAAAACACATTTAGTCAGAAACCCTTTTTTCACTGACTCAACGCAATGTTTTTTTTTTTTCGAAAAAATTAGTGATTTTGGAATCAATCGTGCTTTCACTTTTCTTAGGGCCAAATGATCTTTCAAAATTTTTTTTTTTTTTTTTTACTGCCCTTCCGATATTCCAATAATGCCAGTCTTTAAATTTTAAATCATCGATTCTCAAGCGCCAATTTCTTTATTTTATTGACGTGTTGATCATCAGTTGATGTTGATGGTCGTCCTGGACGGGGTTTCGTCGTCAACAAGTTATCGAGCCTCTTTGAATAATTTGTACCAATCAAAAACACTTACTCGCGACAAACAATTAAAACCGAAGGCCTTCTCCAACATGCTGAACTTTTCGGCACCAAAACCCAAAAAATTTTAATGCAGCTTCTTTATTAAATAATTTCACTTATCGTAAAGATCGCTTAATGCACCATATGTACTTCAGAGAACCTAAACACTAATGGTTATTTTAATTTTAAACTGTTACCTAGAGTATTATTAATCTAAAAAAAATATATTTTGACGAATACATTTTCGCGCGAAAACTCACAGTAGTAAAATAGGTCGATTGATACTTTTTAAGGCCACGTAAATATTTGAGAAAGAAAAAACCCCTATCTCTTTTTTAGATGGCATATTTTTAGACAAGATGAAATAAAACGCATATAATTGTTATTATGACCAATAATTATGACTTAATAGCGTTCTCCATAACACGTATATATCTATTCAACCAAAATTTCGCAAATATTGTATCGGAGAAAGTCTGTTCATTATCAAATGACGCACCAACCAGAGTATAAAATATCCGATATCGGAATTGACATTTTCTATTTGTTCAAGCAACCACAGTAAAAAAAATCGAGTCCTTTATTAGTTTGCTCGTACCGACTGAAGCACAATATACTTCAATAATATCGTAAAGATATCTCGTCATATAAAAATTTTTTATGAAAGGGAAATTGGATTCTGACCGATCAATTTTATAGCAGCTATACCCCATAATGGGCCAATTTTGGCAATCTTTCCCGACAAACAGCACTTCTGGTTGAACAACGGACAACTGAAAAATTTCGATCTCGGTATCTCAAAACTTCTAGAAATTAGTTTACTACATATATACAGTCTGACAGACAGATGAACATGCCCAAATCGACTAAGCTCGTCACGCTGTTCACTTCTATACAGATTTTATAAGATGACTTGACATGACGAACTCTTTTTTGTATAAAAAAAAAACATTAACTTTGTATTTAACAAAAATTTTATTAGGGGCATCGCTACTAGAGTCAAGTTTTTTTTTGTATTTAAAGTAATTAAAAATGTTTTTTTAAACCCCAAACCTCTTTTCAGATTTATACATATAATTGCAAACTAATTAATTAGATTTTATTAAAATAACACTCAATAAATTAAATGCGTCCAATCATAGTGAAGCTCACCAGTAGCATTAATTGGATTATTTTCGCCGCGGGATGATTTTAGCAAAACAAATTTGAATTGTGAAGAGGATATACTATCTAAATACACGTATGAGTATGCATTAGGGTGGTGTTTCCTTAAAGAAAAAAACATTAGACGGTCCGTGACAGAGTTATTATCCTTGCCCCCTCCACAGAAATTTTTGGTAATATCTTAATTTTATATTGAAACTAAATATATTAGAAGTGTATATTTAAAGATCCCCCTTAAAAAAACCCTTATTTTCTCTTTAAATATCCATTTTGGGGCACACCTTAATATTTAAAAGGTAACAGTTTAATTGTGAATCAATTTTAATTACAAACCAGAAAAAACCATTTATATTTACTTTCGGCTGGCTTTTGAGCTTTACTGGTTGGAATGTTTTGTTAAGCTAGAATAACTTCAACAAATCTAAAATAAATAAATAGTATTCACAAAGCAAATGAATTAAAAATCAAAATTTGACCAAAATCAAATCAAATATTGACCCATCGCACGAAAACAACTAAGCAATGATTATAAATTCGCAATTGCAATGTTTGGGTGTTTTTTTAAGTATACTCGACATCAATGTACTGAAGCTACGAAAATAATAGGGTGCGGGTTTTTCCAATTGAACAATATCTATGTTACGAGTATAAGGGCCCGGCTTTAAAATTTTTTCCAAAAAGTAAAACTCATAAAAAATTTTTTAAATTTAACAAAAATTTCGGGTTTTTAAAAGTTTTTCCCACAACAAGGAAAAAAAGGGCTTTTTCTTAACGTAAAGAAAAATTCCTTTGTTTAAAAAAGGTACATTTAAAGCGTATTTTTTTCCCGGGGCCCTTTTTGAAAGTTTTGCTTAATGAAGGGGGGTTAACACAACAAAAGAAAAAGGCCCCACCAAAAAAGGGAAAAAGTTTTTCAAAATTTTTCTTAGGGGAAGGAAATTTTTAAAAGTTTTTTATTCTTGGAATTTTACTTAAATTTTGGCCCCCTGAAAATTTTTTTTGGTTTTTTTTTTTGGTTTTCGGGTCTAGAAAACAAAAAAAACCAAATTAAAATAAAAAGGGTTTTAAAACCAAGAAACCCTTGGGGTAAAGTAAGGACTTTTTCCAAAAAAGGGAATTTTTTCCCGTCGATTTTGGGGCCTGGGGCTTTAAATTTCTTCTTTCTTTTTAATGGGGTTTTAAGAAAAAAAAACCTTAAGGGGTTCTCCCCAAAAAAGGTTTTAAAAAAAACGCGTTCATAAAAGGTTTTTCTAAAAAATAAAAAGGGAAAAAATGGTTTAAAAAGGTTAAAAGGTTTAAAGGGGAAAAAGGCACTTTTTTAGGGGTTTAAACCCATTTGGCCCCCAGCTTTCCTTTGAGCCAAAAATTTAGGGGGAAATTTTTCGAAAAAGGGAAAGGCCTTTTTTTGAAACTCCCGGGGAAACCCCCTTGGGGCTTAAAAGGGTTTTTTGCAAGCGGTTTTTTCCTTGCCAACGAAGGTAAAAAGCCCTTTTTTTTGGAAAAATTCCAAAAATTTTTCCAAAAAGGAAGGATCCAAAAACCCCCCTTTTAAAAAAACGAGCAAAAAAAAAAACCATTATATTGGACTTTTTTATCCAATTTTAATGCTGGGGCAAAAAAGTGAAGTTTTTAAAATGATTTTGGAAAAAACCCCACAAAAAAATAAATTATGGTCGTTGTTTTTTACCCCCAAAAATAAAAAACAAAAAACTTTCTAAAATTTTTCGGGGGAAAAATCTCCAAAAAACCCCGAAAAAGGTTTTGAAATAAATTTGCCATAATAAAAATGTGCATATAAAGCAGAAATCGAAAGAGTTATAATAACAACCACTAAGTTTTGTCTTTTTCAAATAAAACTGAGCTACCGGGTTGAGAAAAACAAATCAAAAAACCATGGCATTGCAAAAAACAGCATTTCGATTCGGCATTTTTCGCATCAAAAGTCTTTAGAAGATGGATTTAATATCAGATTATTAGTTTAAAAAGAAAAAGCTACTACATACAACAACCCCCTTTAGCAGTTCAAAGACATTTGAAAAAATTTATGGTGCCTTACGGATCACAAAAATTTTAAATTTAATTTTTCAACTGAGATTTTTTAATCAGGAATTGCCCCAAAACCAAAAAAACGACAGTTTTCATCATTTAAAAGCTTGGACGGGCAGAATCAGTTTAAAAAAAAGGCTTATACTGATCAAGCAGTCCTTCTAAACATACAAAAGGTAGACCCCTTCTTTTTACCGCCAGAAGCTTAAATCTTTAAATTTATTTGTTGGCAAATGTTCAATGAAGCAAAGGTTGTTGCGATTAGCACAGTAGTAAGCTTAAGCACAGCTTATAAATCGCCATTTTTTTTACACAACCCATACATTTTTATTTTGCTACATGTATGTGTGTGAGCAAGAGAACACTAGCAATCAGTTGCAGTTACCAATTAATATTGAATTCATTGTCATTGGTCTTCCCTTAAAGGGGAATCACAGATAATATGCCACACATATGCGTACAAAAAGTTCCGAAAGGTACATGCAACAAATTATTATTCTGCGGTTTTCATCATATAATTTGCATACTGTTTTCAACTCTTTTTTAATTGTTTATTTTTTTCCAGTACACACACGTGCACACATCATGCTTTTATTGTTGTTGTTATTGATATATTTTCATACGTGCCCCTTGCAAAGTCCCGCAGGGCGAACAGCTGCTCGCTGTTTTGCATTGCAATGGGGGCAACAACTGTGATTATGAATAAACAATAATTTTTTTATGATGAAAAGCAAATTATTGTTTCACCGTGTTGCGAAAGTTTTTCAACAATTTTTAACCTCACTATCAAAAAAAAAAATACATTTTTTTTTCTTGTTTCTGTTGTTAACAATCCCACCTGTGTGTACACGGGCAATTACACAAACCTCCCTATGGGTGTAGTTGTGTGTGGTTTTGTGAGTTTGTGAGGCCCGCTATGCATCCGTGTAAGGTAACAGTCAGGGGGGAAATTTGTGGTGGGTAAAATTTTGTGAACGGTATACCACGGGGCGGGACCACCCTCCCATAAATGCTCATATGTAAATCAGGGAGTGATGGTTTCGTATGCACAAAGGCATGTATGTGTATTTTGTGCGTGCGTGGCTGTTGGTATGAGAAGAAAAATATCCGCTGGGCGAATGAATTTTTAAAAAGGGAACAACAAATTGTATACTTTGGTGCGCACATCGCTCACAATTCACCTTGCTCATGCCACATAATTACACTTACCTACATATGTAATGTATGTATACTATATGTGTAGGGGAATTGGGTTTTAAAGCCCCATGTTGGCTATGTGAGCGCTGGTAACCAAGTATTCCCGAGTATTCTGCGGTCTCGTTGATGATGTTGATGCTGTGGCTGATTTTATAGGGTTTCTGCCTTTGTTATTGTTGTATTTGGTTATGTGGCATATGCCACGCTGATGGATATGCTGCTTTAAAACCTGAATGGTTGGTTCATTGGTTGGGGGGGTTAAATGTTACTTAAATATAAAACATACATTAGGATGGATAAAAAAAAAATTTAAAATTTTAATGATAAAAAAAAATAAAAAAAAAATAATAAAAAATTAAAAAATAATATTTTTTTTTTTTACCCTTGGCATTACCCCCGTTTCCCGATATGTGGCCCTTTAAAGAACGAAAATTTCTTCAAAATAATCAAACTTAAAAAAGTTTAAAATGTATTAAAAACTGTTTTACGAAAAAATTGTAAGAGGGCCACTTTGCAGAGCATTCAATTTCCATCAAAAATTATTTAACGATAATTTTTAACGATTTAACGATTAACAAGTGGGTGGAAGCAAGATTGGAATTTTTCCATCTTATATTAAGAAAAATGCAGAAAATTGAAGTCGTAAACCGTCCCGTCACAATTGAGAGGGGCCCCTACTTGGAGGGAGTACCAAGCAAAAAAAAAAAAAAAATTTGGTATACAAACCCAACCTAATGTATATACATATATTTCTATCCAAAGTAGATATTAATCCTATAAAATAATTGATTGTTTCTTGGTACATTTCTAACTTACTCTCTAAGCCGTACCACAGAACGATCAAGTATCGAATCAACTTTCTGACTTTCTGACGTTTCCCGGGTTTGAACTAACAACCCACGGAATGCTAACAAGGCACTCAACACATTGACGGCCTCATACACTGGCTACTTCATTAATATACCCAATAGCTTTTGGCTAAATTTAAAATGCAAAAGTTAATTGAAACCAAATAAGCCATCGACACGTGATTCCCAAAGTGAATATTCAAAAAGCATAAAGGGAAAAAATTTGAAATTGCAAACTCTGAAAGCCATGGAAAAAACTCACGGTCAAATCTCGGTGGCCCTTCTACCTTGAGACATTACCATTTGAAAAATTATTAATTTATTATTAAGAGATAGAGCGCAGATAGATGAGTTTCATTATGCTTGTATTTGTTGTATTTCTATGACCAAAAGATCCTACAATTTGAAGGCCAGAGTTGACTTTTCTTTTTTTTTTTGAAAGCTGAAGATCCCTTGATAGATGATTTCCACGTGACAAGAAATTTAGCTGACCCCGGGAATGGAACGAAGCTGCTTTTAATTTCATAAAATAGAAGAAATTTAAAAAAAAATTTTTTTTTTTGTTTTTAAAATTTTGGAGCTTATACAACGTTTTCCCAGTTGTTCATCTTTAACCATATTAAAAAATTCAAAACAAGTTTTTGGTATTTGGCATCCCATAAATTTTTTTTAAAATTTCTATAGTAATATAAATATATACTTGTACATAGGAACTAGTTTCTTTTAATATCTCTGTTTTTTAAAAAAACGATCTTTTAAAAAAAGCCTAACAAATAGCGTCCTTTTTAAAAAAAATTTTTAATTTGACCCAGGTACATCCACGAAACCCAGAATTTCCGCAAAATATTTCAGTTTGGGCGAACCCTAGCATTGGCCACCAAAAAATTTTTCCCACCAAAATCCAGTTTTCTATAAAAAAAAATTTTTTTATTTGGCGAAATAACATTTTTTTTTTGTTTTTGTTTATCTTGGTTTCGGAGGAGGGCAGAGCCCTGTTTTATGTGCCCATTCACCCGATCTAACAGTTTGGAAAAAAAATATTTAGCCGAAAAAGCGTAAACTCCTAGAAAATTAAATTTTTTTTGGGAAAATTCTCAGGTGTTTTAAAGTTTAAAAGTTGATTGCCCCATTGCCAACAAAGTCGAAAAACCTTTTCGCAAAATTTTTAAAAAAGGAAAAAAAAAGTTTAATTTATGATTCCGCTGACTTTGCAATCTAATTACAATGCTGTTCCGAGACTATACCTAAATACCCCAAGAAGAGACAGTACAAAAATCTCAGGAACACTAGCTTTGATTGCGCTGAAAATTTAATTTTTCCCAAATCGACAGATTTGGAAACCTTTAAATATGATGAAACTGAAAACATTATAGCAGCAAACCAAATCTTGACTCAATCAATTAAATTTTCTTCATGTTGGGGGCTCTACAGCTGTTGGCTGCACTAATCTGGCAAAAAAAAAGTTTTTTAAAAAATTAAAAAAGGAAGGAAAGTAGACCCACAGCAGCTGGACATATTTTCTCTATTTTATAACATAATCATATTCCAGAAGTTTATTAACCGCTTTAAGGGACATGAAGCTGATCCCGGGGGGTTTTGTAATAATATGAAGTAGCATGACGTTTCTAGTTTGTATTAAAAGGTGGTCAAAGTAATCGCTCTTAATTTTTGAAAGCTGCGGGATTTAAAAATTTGAGAGTCTACTGATAACTGATAAGTTGGATAACTTTTAAAGATACATATGTTTGAATCAAATTTCTTCTATATTTGCTATATTAAAAGATACAAAATACAAAAGAAAAGGGAAATTTTGGGTTTAAAAAAGAGCACATTAACACACTCTAATCTATCTTAAAACAATTCCCAGTAGAACACGCTAAGTTCCCACTAGCACACCAGCTGACACACAGTTTTTTAACCACTTTTTATACCAAAATATATATTCATATACTATTTGAAAATATTTTTTCCAACTTATCACGATAGCCAATTAAATATTCATTAGGCAAGCTTTAAATGTTTCACTGAATAATATATTATGTTAATTATTTTAAAATTAGCTAAATAACCCGAAAAACTGTATGCTTTTAATTATTTACTTTACATTCTTTTGTCAGCATAAATTATTTTAATGTAATCTAAGTGATTTGAATATTTGATTGTAAAAATTATAAATTTCTCAACTTACAATTTGTTCTGTTTTTTCCTTTTTTTTGCAGGTAACCACAAATGCATTAAAATATTTTCCACACAACATATTTTCGCAGAAACAGAAAAATAGCAAATATTTGGCCAACAGCACGCACACACACACTTGCACATATTGAATACTGGAAAAAAGAAAAAAAAATTAATTTAAAGGACAATAATTAAAAAATACTGAAAAATATTTGCAGAGAAATATGCAATGAATGTGTATTTGTAATTAAAAACCGTTGCGGTGAATTAATTGCATGAAAAAAGAGAAGAATTAATGACAAAAACTGCAAATATACCGTTATTTTGGTGAGGGTAAATGAAAAATAGTAACTGCATAATTCATTTCGCAGTGCGAGGTATTTCATTTGCCATCTGTGGCTATGTATTTACACACAGGACTATATAAATTCAGCTAACATAATTTTTTGATTTAAAGAACCCAATAATATTGTCACATAAATGCATATACTATCCCTTAGAAAAAAATTTGCATGCAAAACATAACCGGAACACTGAGATTATTCCTTTAGAAATAATAGGATATCTTACAAAAAAAATCTTTAAAGAAAAAATTAAAAAATATTTTTAAAAAGGTAAAATTGTTATTTAATTTAATGAAATCAATATATAGTTATAGTTAATGTATGCAAATTGATATTTCTGAGAAAAAATTTGCATACAAAAAACTTCAAAAAATAATTGCAACACTCTTCACTGATTATTTCTTTTAAATTTGTTTAAAGTTTTCTCATTTTGATAAAAATTCACATTGCTGATAAAATGTTAGTTTTCAAACTAAAGTTTATAACAAAAAACATTGAAAAAATACTGTTTTATTAGCAAGCCATTTTTGTATCTAAAATAGCTGTTGGAATGAATGAAAAAATTTAAGTACAAAAAGACGCAAGTAAGGCGAGGATGGTATCAGGCGTGGCAGGAGTTTTGAAATGGTTATTAAAGAATTTCACTACGGATAGCAAGTATTCAATTTATTGCCAATGTTAGAGCCATTTCCTGACTTACTCTTACATGAAATCATAGTATAAGGCTTTTCAAATATTCTTGATAATGTTCAAAATATTTTGTTGTAAATAACTCCACTGTATTTTCAAGCGTGCCTCCTTTGCCATAAGTTTTAAAGAGTTAACTTATTTAGAGTAACATCGCACGTAGGAAAGTTATTTTCCAAAAAAAGGTTTTAGAAAAATCCGGAGGAATATCAAAGTCGTAATCACAACAGCTCCGTTCGTGAGTTAGAGAAGGTAAAGAAGAACTTCGTAGGCAGCTAAAGTGTGTCATGCGCTATAATATCCTCCGTTCTAGTACTTCAGCCGAAGCTACTGAATTACCTAGTTGGCCCACCATGTTAAAAATTAACGTTACGAAAAATTCAAGTTCTACTTGCAGATGCTAAAACAAAATAAACTAAGATCGAAATTCGAAGTTCTTCACAAAACTTTCAATATTCTTATACTCTTGTAACCTGTTGCTGCAGAGTATTATAGTTTTGTTTAGCTAACGGTTGTAGTTATTTATAAATTTCTGTGGTGTATTCGACAAGCGATGTTCTCAACATATGACCACAATGTGTCGTCCAGCAGATTCATATTCAACTTCCAGACAGCCAGTCATCTGCTAAGATACCACGAGTATTGCATTTAAGCCACTGCTGTGTGGTTTTTGTCTTATTTGCTGGAGTAGAATCTTGCTGGAAGATTCAACACTCCCCAACGAATAGAAGTATTGCTTAACTGCCTTGTTACGCCTTCTAAAATATCCTGCTGGTATAATTTGGACCAAGTTTTTACCGATTTGTTCCGAAGTGAGATGTAACGAGAGTCCAAACTAGGCCATTACAGCGGCTGGACCGTGAACACGTTGTAGATTTTGTTGTTTTGTTTATTAAAAATGCTTGAATGGTGAAAATTTTTTAGTCTATAAAAACCTAAAATACTTGTATGACAGAGTTGCATTCCAGTTTCAACTCTATTTGTATTCATTATTAATTGATCACCTGAGCGAAGGGGTTATAAAACAATTGAAATATCATCATCTAATGCCATTTTTATACCCTGAACAAGGTATATTAAGTTTGTCATAATGTTTGTAACACCAAGAAGGAAGCGTCGGAGACCCTATAAAGTATATATATAAATGATCAGTATGTTGAGCTGAGTCGATTTAGCCATGTCCGTCTGTCTGTATATATACGAACCAGTCCCTCAGTTTTTAAGATATCCTTTTGAAACTTTGCAAACGTCATTTTCTCTTCAAGAAGCTGCTCATTTGTCGGAACGGCCGATATCGGACCACTATAACATATAGCTGCCATATAAACTGAACGATCGGAATCAAGTTCTCATATGGAAAACTTTCGCATTCACCAAATTTGGTATAGATTATTTTCTAGGGCAAAAATGTAATATTCGAGAACATTGTTCAGATCGGTTAACTATAGCATATAGCTCCCATACAAACTGAGCGATCGGAATCAAGTTCTTGTATGGAAAATTTTCACATTAGACAAGATATATTCACGAAATTTGGTACATATTATTTTCTAAGGCAACAATGTAGTCTCCGAAGAAATTGTTCGGATCGGTTAAACATAACATATAGCTGCCATACAAACTGAACGATCGGAATCAAGTTTTTGTATGGACAACTTTCACTTTTGACAAGATATATTCAGGAAATTTGGTATAGATTATTTTTTAAGTTAACAATGTAATCTCTAAAAAACTTGTTCAGAACGGGTTACTATAGCATATAGCTTCCATACAAACTGGACACATAGTTACTAACAGAAATGCACCTGTGAAGGGTATTTAGCTTCGGTGCAACCGAAGTTAACGTTTTTTCTTGTTTCTATTTCTTTTCTGTACAAATGAGTTCTAAAAATAATAAGGATAATCAGCAAGTCTCTTTAAAACATGTTGAACATTATTATTACAATTAGTCATTAATCCCTTAAAAGCATCATGCGCCTGGCCTACTTCGAAAACTACCTAAAATACATAAAAAATTTGCTACCATATCTATGGTAATTGAAAAAAAAACGCATTCTGCAAAACAAAAAAATCTTTTTAGCCATTATTCCCTTTTCGCACACAAACACTTGTTTAATTATTATTTTCCCTTTTTTACATTATTGGTTAACCGTAAACTACAAATTGCATTTTTGCTTTGACTCATTAAGCGCCGCACACGCTTACGCTTAATTCCCACGCAAGCAACGACTATTAAAAAATGAACTTGCGAGTGCACACTTACAAAAATATAAATGTTTGTTTGTTGGTATATAATTTGCATTTTGTGCAACAATCGATTGCCACACTTTGACAACGTGCACGTCTAAAATTAATTTAAATGTCAAACTATAAAAATTTTAAATGAAAATTGAAATGAATCGAAATCGCTTCTGCGATAAAGTAAATAGATTTTTTTTTAATATTTTTTTGGAACGTTAGTAAAATAGATATAATTAAATTTTGTATTGCTATACAAAACTCATGGTTTTTTTTGGCATCAGCAATGGTTCGTTTGACAAAAATAATGCTGGAATATAGGACATCCTTAATTTATTTGTTTGACAAGTAGTTCAAATAGTTTATTTTTAATTGCTCTATTGTTTGTAGCAGCGGAAAGCAGGTAATATAGGCATATACACATACATACATAACTAAATAACTGAGTACGAAGAGCTTGCTAGGAGGGTGAGAGTAATGCTTGAAAATTCTAAGAAAATATGCGACGAAACAGAAAGTTTCAAGACTGGAGTGTACTCATGTAGAACCCCCAGAGGTGATCTAGTGGCTGTTGCCCAGAATATACTGAAATTATAGAGGAAACACGATGTCCCAATTTATGACGATGGACGCTTCATTGCCCGTCTATGAAGAAGTTCGAATAGCAACAGTAATAGAGAGCACACATCACCTCCTTTGTAGAATATAGTCGGACGAAAGCATGCCCGACGATTGGAATTTAAGTGTATTCTTCCCAATCCACAAAGAGACCCCACAATCTGCGCCAACTACTGTGGAATAAACCTATTTATCAGTGCATTTAAGGTTCTATCTACCACCATCAACAAACTTATTGATCCTTATTAGTGTGGCTTTAGACCTGAAATAATTCGAGCAGCAGACCAAATTCTGCAAGTAACTCTTCATCCCCGTTTTGCTATATGGTGCAGAGGCATGGACGATGACAACATCTGATGAGTCGACGTTACACGTTTTCGAGAGAAAGGTTCTGTGAAAGATGTATGGTCCTTTCCGGATTGGCAACGGCAGTCATGTCGTCCTAATGGATAGCAACACTCCAGCGCTGAGAGTATTCAAGCTTTGCTAAACTTGAAAACTCTACCAGTTAAAGATTTCGCCTAACAGCGATAAGGAAGAACGACTCGCATATGCGATGTCTAGATAACTTTATATCGAAATAGTATTCTTGCAGGCGTATTATGAATTTCAAATTTATATAGCACAAATGTGTTGTATTGTGTATTCTAACCACTAACCACTATTAATATTGTATTTTTTATCAAATCTAATATAAATTCGTTCAGCAGGTGAAATACTATAAATAATTTGAAATAAAATACAAGATTGATCTGAGTTTCATACGAAATCGTTCATAAAATTTCGCGGTTAAAAAATCTTGAACAAAAATATACATATATCTAGCGAAGACATTTAGTCTACAAAATATTAATATATCGGAGGTAACAGAGTCAAATATTTATATTAAAGCACAAAGAGGAAAGAACACATATATGATAGATTTTCCTACTATATAACTAAGTGTCCTAACTGTGTTAATGTCATAGACGGGTTTTGAAGTATCCCTACCGTACTTTTTTAACATATCTCTCGAACAATCGACAGCAACCTTTTTGCGAGCAAATGACTACTACAGCCCATGGTTGTCTCAATCTCACTACATCTCACATATTGCAAAATCGTATTTCAGTTATCGCACCGAATCAATAGTTTTAGAAAAAAACAAAGGATTTGGTGGTCTTTGATGGAGTTTCATAGTCAAAAATTTAACATAGTTCATCTGTGCACTCCTGATGAGTTAGTCAACAGCGAAAGTGCAAAAAATTGTCGCCTGAAAATTTTCACAATTTAAATGCATTTTTTGACCGAAATGAATATTTTAAGTTACTGTAAACAAGATAAATAGCGCTGGTATATCAAAAAGTTGAGAGAATATAATCGTATATAAACAAAAATGTCAAATTTAACGATAAAATTGTGAGTTGCTAGAATACAACACTAGGTTAAATATACAGATTTAGCATAGCTAGTCCGATTTAGGCTTTGTTCGATAATTCGTTGGCCTTTTTAAAGCTACATATGTCATATGTCAATCTCATACAACCACATACAACGCGAGTTACAGATAAGTTCATATATTTGTAAAAGAATGTTTTACTTTTTAATAAAACAATACATAATATTTCATAATGTTTTTACTCGTCCTCTAAAAATTAACTTAAAGAAGAGTTCAATCAGAATCTTTAGCTTTTTCGATCATAATTATATCTGTAGTTTCGATTTTCACATTTGGAAAGATAACACAATCATGTAAATCAAATACCATTAGTAACTCATACGCCATGTTGGCCGCCTTTTTAAAACTGAAGTATTTTGTATCATTTTCCACCAAACATTTAAAGCCGCATAAAGTTGTAACGTAGCAAATATATACACATAAGCATAAAGATACATACATATACACATGTATGCATATATTAGCAAGTCTAGCCAATTTAGCGAGTTTCTGTTTTAAACCCGGCCCTAAAATTTAATTTTCGTTGTCCTTATTGGCAAAGTTATTCATTCACTCATCAACTCGTATGCCTCCAGTGGCGCTTTTATAAAATGTATTATAACGAGCCTAAAAAGACAAAAGCTATATGATATCCTTAACCGGCAGACATTTCTTTTAACAAGCCATTGAACGCAAAACCTTCATGGAAAGTTTCAATGGCCATCAAATACTTTAACCTGCTTCAAGCATTGCTGTGCATTTCCTGCAGGGTATTCGAAAGTATGTGAATTTCTCTACTTTTTGGTTAAAATAACGCTTCTATCACCGCTTGTCATTACAGCTGTTAAACTGACCATTTGCGGTTGGCGGCACATCTCTGCTTTTCTCTTCCCGTTGCACACACACACGGTTGCATTTATTTATTGCTTAATTTTGTTGCATGCAGCACATTTAAATAATATGCTCTTGTTATTAGTGTTGTGTTGTCAGCAAACTTAAATTACACAGTGTGTTTTATTATTTTAATTTCATTGCAATTAGGTGTGAATTCGGTTCACCAAAGTAATGTAATATATTCCTCTGTTGCACAGTTAATATAGCACCGGTGCAGCCCTTGATGAGATTTAATATGAAATGTACGAAGTGCTTTAAGCTAAATATTACTAATTTTACACCACATTTGGTTTCTGCTAATAGATTGTTTGTCTATAACTTTTTTGTTGAGTCTAACTTAATGAGCCGAGAGTTTGGTCGGAGGTTATACGCATCGATTTCTTAGTCCTGATATTGCACCAAGTGTTTACAACCTGTTTCTGTTTTTTACTAAGCCTTACATGTTTGATATTATGTGAGTTTTCATAATCAAAGTACAATAGAAAGCCAACTAAGGCCTTCGTACTAAGTTCACTTCTACTAAATTTTTAACGAAAAATTGCACCTTCTATGTTCTGAAACATGCATTACTGAATACATATTATACATGCGCATCTATCATCATAATAATAATAACAACCCAACAATAACACTCCTCCTGTCACAGAGTTTATTAAGCAAAATATCGTTAATAAATATCACGAAGAGAATTCCTAAATTGCAGAACGCTTGAAGAGACGCTAATTGAATATGAAAGAATATCCTCAAATAACACTCGTTATGTTCTATTATAAAGATTAGAAAGAAATCTTGCTTGAAAGCCCAGGAGAACAAATTTATCTACAAGAGTCGTGAGATATACTTTATCGAAAATTTTCTAAAGTCTTGTTGTATTCTCTAAAACCCAATGATATGATAAATTTTTTACAAATTCAAGTAAATTTGTTGGCGTAGATTTCTCCTTACGAAATCCGTGCTGAGAAGAAGAAATTGACATCGAAAAAGTTATATGGTTCGCAATGATAGCCACACAAAGTTTAGGTATAACTGATAGTTTCAAAGTAATCCCATAGTTTTCAACGCATACGTGGGACCTAAATAAAAATAAGATTTTATAAATGACTGTTTCCAAATTGAAGGTAAGATATCTAGTTTATGAGAGTAATTAAACATCTTTGTCAGAGGTTAGGTATATATTTGGCACAATTTTGGAGGATGGATGACGATATCATATCTGGACCGTAATTATAAGATGGTTTAAACTTAAATAAATTAAATCAGATCTTCAGAAAATTGAAAGTTGGCATTTAAATTACTCATATTGGACTTTTAATATAAAATCATGAATTTTTAGTTGAAAAAAAAATATTGTATAGTAAAGCTTTTAAACCGGAAATGAACACAATATTTCATTTAAATATGAGGAATATCTCCTGCTTTGGCTGACACCATGGCCACCATCATGTTCGTATTGTTTCGAGTATTTAACCATCACTAAGTGTGTTGTGAATTTTCCTATTTTACGAGCGCATGGACTAAATTGGATCTATAACTACATATATTAGTGGCGTGATTTACCAGGAGATGATGTAACTTTATTATTATACCATTATTTCGTTCTTCCGAATAAGCGTTGGAAAGTTAGTCTGTTTGTAGGTTTTTTATATATTTTTTCACTAAAGGGGTTAGGCCGCTCTAGAATTTTCGGAATTTTTTTTTTTTCATAAATGTTATCCCGAAAGATTATGACAGGGAAAAAAATTCTAAATGCCCCATTTTCATTATATACCCGAAGGCCGTTCGTTCGGTAGGGAGCCCACTCAAAACTTTTAACGCATTTGTCTCAAACCTGTTTTTTTTTCAAGTTCCCGGAAACATAACCCAAACTATTTACAACCGATTCACTTGAAATTTTGACAACATCTTCAGAAATACATTATCTACAGTTTTATTTTTTATCTTGCATAGTTTGTTTTTTATTAACAAATTTCGAACAATTTTTTAGGCCAAATTGTTACTTGTCTTTTAAAGGCCCGCCATTTTGTCAAAAATACATATATCGAAAAATTTCCTACGTACTTCTGTAGCTAGTGCTATTTACAAGCGGAAACCGTTCAACAACTTATTAAAATAAAAAAATTACAGGAGCTGTGTGTCCGGCCGTGGTTCCCGAAAAAACGGAGACATCCTATTTATCAATTAATTTTTCTTCAAAAATAGTTATAAGCAGTTAATTATTTGTATAATAAATCCCTTTTGTTAAAAACCAGATTTATTTAATAGTTTTCCCAAAAAAAATCTCAAAAAAGGCCTATTTTGTGGCCCTCTAGAGTGGTCTAACCCCTCAACTATGTTGAACTTTGTGTATGAAAAAATTATTTTTGTAGGTAGTTTCTCTTCATTGCTTTAATATAAAAAAAAACCTCAACCGAAAGTTATAGTATTTAATGGAAATTTATGATAAATATGATCTAACCGATTAAATATGCCGAAAGTGGTTTGCACGACTTAACAGTGATGATTTTTGCTTGGAAGACGAAGAAGATTTTTGTTTAGGTTAAGTACAAGAAGAGCACGCAGAATCTGTGAGAGTTTTTGAAGCCGTCTTTTCCAAACGTTTAAAAGCAGCCGAATACATTCAAAAGCAAAGATATTGGGTGCCATATGTATTTATTCAAGCCAGAAGACGTTGAAGAACAAAATGAAATGCTGCTTGTACAATATAGGCGTTTTGATTACGTATTATGTCTGGTGATAAAAAATAGACAAAAATCCGTGACGCCAAGGTAATGCGTATATGTGGCGCGATCAGGAAAGTGTGCTGTATTATCAGCTTCCAAGATCGGGTAAAACCATTCATGGGGAACGCTATCGACAACAACTCTTAAAGAAGCAAGCGACTGTTGGAAAATGCCTCGAATTTGCGGTGAGAGGCAAAGCAATAATTTCCCTTTAATACAACGCTCAGCCTCATGTTGTAGGTTAGGTTAGGTTAAGATGGTTGATCGAAGATCGCATCTGCTTTTGTGAAGCTATAGAAAAAAATAACTCCTGTGTTCGAACTTATAAGTTAGCAAAATGATTAGTAATCAATGCAAATTTGCACAGATGTTTAATTTCCGCTCCTGCCAGTTCGGTGGGATGACTGAAGGTATGCATTCTTAATTGTTTAAGTCTTGACTTCCCAAATGCGTGACAGTCAATAAGGAAGTATTGTGAACCCTGTTGAAATTATATGAAAAACCGCGAAGAGAAGTTTTTCTTCACCCAACTTAAGCACAGACCTTGCCGCTTCTAAATACCATTTCTTCCGGTCGATGCAGAACGCCTTCACTAAAAGTCCATTTTCTATAGAATAGCATGTCAAAAATTATTTTGGCTCATTTTTGGACACATTTTTTGCCAGTAGAATTGAATAGTGTTATTGCATCAGTTCAGCAATACTTTGAATACAATTCCTCGTATTAACTATGTTTTTTTAATAAACTTTCATATTATGCAAAAAGCGTTCAAATAGAATTATAGACACATTATTACTACCGTTTTTTCTAATTTTGTTCAAAGTTTCAGAAAAATTCATTGGAATTGATAGTAGTTAACATAATTTACACAAAAATCTCATCATAAAAATAGCTTTAATTAAATTTCTTGGAAGCAAATGCTACATTACTTGAATTGAAACATGACATACACAAAATCTCCTTTAAACTGACTATTTTTTTGAGCACATTTCATTGAATTAAAATCTAATTTCCAACCAAATAAAAGCAAGAGTATTTTGCAGCGTATTTTTATCCGAACTATTCTTTAAAATAATATTGTATTTCAAAAATTCAATCTAAATAATTTAAAAAATCTAATTGCATGTACGTTAGGCGTTGCAAAAGAAACATTTTGCTGAACTATTAATGCTCTAATAACCTTTTCGATAAATTTTCAGTTTATTTTACAGCTTACTTTGCTTGTTCTTCAAAAATATTTTTCCATTAAGCACGCGGAATGGAATAAAATAAACCGTTAACACTTCAAATACTATAAAACCTCACAAAAAATAGTAAAATTATTAATTTTGAACAACGCTTGCTATTGTACCGTAAATTAAATTCGACAAAACAATAACGCGCACCAATAACAACACAAGCCGAGCAAATTTTATCACAATTAGCGAACAATAATATTTTGATTAGAACAGATGATGTAGTAGAATAGATCGCGGCTTTGTTGATTTACGCTCGAGAGCATCGAGCATTTTCAATACACGAGATAAGCAATAATTTTGGCAAAATATTTCACCGCGAATTTTCACAAACAATATATTTTATTAAGTGTTTGAATAATTCTTTTCATACTCCATCCTACACACGCAGTGCATTGCAATTGTCGAGAGAATTGCGTTTTATATGCATGTGTGTGTGTACTTTTAGCGGTGAGTGTGCTACCACAAATTAGTATAGCGCCACCACTCAACAATATTAATGGCGAGAAATTTAATGGATGGAAAAAAATAAATGTAAAAGATTTATTTCAATTGCTGCACAATTTAATGCTAGTGCTGGAAATAAATTCAATACTCATACGCCGTGGTGGCCAATAAAATTGTGTAGTGACCAAAAAGCGCGTACACACACGCACGCACATACACATACACATTCAAATTCAAAGCATTATTTGCACGCTATGCACACTAATTTAGAATTTCAATGATGTTTTGTTGTTGTTTTGCTGTTTTTGTTGGTTTGCATATGTGCTAGTTAATCAGCATTTAATACCTGCTTTGTGGCGGTGTTAAACAATTTTTCGCTGATAGATTATTGCAATAAAAATAAATTTCCGTTGCCTGCAATTCTAATTTATTATCAATAGATTGTTGGCGCTGTCGCTGTTGTCCAGCAGGCGCTTGTATATGTTCGTCCAAACGCCGAATTGTGTTGATTTTCGCTAATATATTTTCATTAGAAATTGTGATTTGCTTTATTTATTTATTTTTGTTGTCGGTGTTGTTGTTGGTTTTGGCGATTTTGATTACATATTTTATTGCGCACAATTGCAAATGAGCGAATCATTTGTTTTGGGTTTTCTGGTTTGGTTTAGAGCCTGGTTTTTGTATTGCGGCCATGGATTTGCCGTCGAACCAACATAAAACGTAAAATTGCCGAATTCCCAAACAAATTTTAATCGCAAATCTCAAAATAATACTACTAACTATTAATTGTGGAAATATTTATTTGTATGAAAACACATTGCCATGAGTGAACACAGCCACACAAATTATCCTTGATTTAATGTGCACCTACAATTAGTGCACATCAATCAATGGCGCATCACTGCCGGATATGTGGGAGAAGGGCATTATAAGCACAGGAAACTAGACACAATAAATGCTCAGCACTAAAATTTAAAGCAAAAAATGTGAAGATTTTAATGATTACCTTTATTTTAAATTATTGAAGCAAAGAAGCAATGAGTTTTATAGAAATAATTATATATCTCAATGGATTGTATCCACTTAAATACTTGGATCGTCACGTTCTTTGAAACATTTTCTGTTTTTTTTTTTTTCTCTTTGAACCATCGAAAAACGATGCCTGGCAGTGAGAGAGAATTTTTTGCTTTACATTATTCCAATCGAAAATTTTGTGGGCAGTTTTCCAAAAATTAGTTGTTTTTTGTGAACAAATGTACACTTCAGAGGGACTTAAAAATCGTAATTGTTACGAAAACTCTTATTCTTTCCATCCTTACCTGACAAATATATCGAAAAGGATCATATGAAAATCTCAAATCGATCAATTCAGCCATTTCCAAATAAAATTTCTTGTGCCTCTTAAGACAGCGTTTCGAGAAAACCAAATTTAAGATTTGAGTATCACAGATAAAGATAAAGATGAAGATAAAGATGAAGATAAAGATAAAGATAAAGATAAAGATAAAGATAATGATAAGGATAAAGATAAAGATATAGATAAAGATAAAGATAAAGATAAAGATAAAGATAAAGATAAAGATAAAGATAAAGATAAAGATAAAGATAAAGATAAAGATAAAGAAAAAGATAAAGATAAAGATAAAGATAAAGATAAAGATAAAGATAAAGATAAAGATAAAGATAAAGATAAAGATAAAGATAAAGATAAAGATAAAGATAAAGATAAAGATAAAGATAAAGATAAAGATAAAGATAAAGATAAAGATAAAGATAAAGATAAAGATAAAGATAAAGATAAAGATAAAGATAAAGATAAAGATAAAGATAAAGATAAAGATAAAGATAAAGATAAAGATAAAGATAAAGATAAAGATAATGATAAGGATAAAGATAAAGATATAGATAAAGATAAAGATAAAGATAAAGATAAAGATAAAGATAAAGATAAAGATAAAGATAAAGATAAAGATAAAGATAAAGATAAAGATAAAGAAAAAGATAAAGATAAAGATAAAGATAAAGATAAAGATAAAGATAAAGATAAAGATAAAGATAAAGATAAAGATAAAGATAAAGATAAAGATAAAGATAAAGATAAAGATAAAGATAAAGATAAAGATAAAGATAAAGATAAAGTATTTCTAATAAGAGCTTAAAAAACAACACAAGAGCTAAAAACATAATATTAACACTTAGAAAGTAGATGTTATCTTCGAGAATACCAACTCAAATCACAGATTCTCTAACCACACTTTTCTTTAAAAATTTAGATTTGTCCAG
Organism: Bactrocera correcta; assembly: GCA_027475135.1. Lineage (NCBI taxonomy): Eukaryota > Metazoa > Arthropoda > Insecta > Diptera > Tephritidae > Bactrocera > Bactrocera correcta. Next base: position 64,310,262 of record CM050326.1, on the reverse strand, counting down.
AAAATTTTTTTTATGAGAAAAAATTATTCTTAAACACGGACATTATATAGCATGTTTAACAGTTATCAATAGTGAAAATCTCTGTCTAAAGTAGCGAAAATAAGAACAAAAAAGTAGTAGAATCCACATTTAACCCGTTTTTATTAAAACAAAATAAGAGGATATATTTTAACTTCTAATGTTTTAAATAGCAACCGAAAAAGAGTTATAAAGTATATAATTCCAATAAATTTTTAGTAATTTAAAGACATATGCAGTAATTTTCGCTATAAAAAAGCGGAAAAACATCACTTTAGCACTCGTAAATCGTTTATTTCCCAATATCAGCAAATTCCACTGAACCAGCGTTTAATCATGTCAACCACTTCGCATATAATTATAAAGAATACATGAAGGCCGCATAAGGACCCGCGTAAATTAGTATTTACATTTATTTATTAACCATTATTTGTCACATAAAATATTGTAATTAAACTTAAATCACAGCTATCAGTCACTGCCAGCACCACAGCACTGGAAACATGTTTACGTACACACGACAAGCATATCGGTAGCATAAAGCGCTGCGCCTTCAAGTGCTTACAAACACACAGCGCTTGTGTATCAAAATCGCATCACAAGGCATTGTATCAACAAACAAAAGCCAACGTTGCATTCACACCAAACCTGGACAAATAGGACGTTGAGTATCCCATTTGCAAGTCAGCCGATGCCGACAGACAGCGATCGCCTTTGAAAGGGTATACTTTACTGTTAACGCAACGATGCTATGAAAATATTTGCTGAACACTTGCCACAACGGCCTATAATAATACGGTAGGTGGTTGGTGGAGAGGAAAGCTGGTGCTGTTAACAACGCTTACTGCATAGAGTAGTCCCTATAGTGATTTCAGTCGGAGACTTATTTTTGGTTTGATTTTCGTGATAGGGGCCTGACAACAATATGTTCGGAGATTGTAGCGAATATAGTTTGATCGGTCAATTATATGGCAGATATATGCTAAAGTAGTCCGTTCTAAGCAAGATTATAGGGAATATCCTTCATAATCTTAGAATAAAAGTTAGAAATAAAAAAGTTTTCGATACAAGGTTTTGAGAGTGTTTTTCAATTTTGTATGACAGTTATATGTCATAGTTGTCCGATATAAGCGATTCCGACAACTTAGCAGCCATTTAGTGAGAAAAGAACGTACTGAGAGACTAGTTTGCGTATATATAGACGGATAGAGAGACTTCACGTTGATCTTTTATATATTTATGTATGTACATACTTTATAGGATATCCGACGTTTCCTTTTGGGTGTTACAAACATAGTGACAAATTTAATATATATAAAAAGGTCCACTCCACTGAGAATAATATGACGTACACGCTTGTCAAACTACACTCTCTGCTTTCATATTTATTTAATGGCTCGTAACAGTGTTACTTGTGCGTGTTGCAACATCGTTGTGTTGTTGCAGTGACTACTGTGCATTTATTGTGTCGCACTTTGTGCATTTCATTTCAACAAAAACAATCGCTGTAACAATTCAGCATTGAAAGGTGTTCAATTGCACAATTCGTAAGGACACTTGCCCTTTGTCAGCGCGAAATATATCCTTTACAAATGTCACAGAGGGAAACCGATATATCAAATAACCATTGAAAACAAATTCAAGCCACGCTTTTAAGAAAGGTATATAGCTGAGTGTGTGCACGTTGAAAGAAGAATAAAAATCTGGCGATCGGTTGTCAGTGGAAAAACACTTGCTTTTAACTGGACAAAAAGTGAGAGAAAATAAAGAAGAAAAGAAAAAACGTTAAGAATTTCCTTTGACAAGCGAGCAAAGAACGAATAATATTTAATTTTTTTTAAGAAACCTATACACTGGTGTATCGCGCTTTTGTCGCATTTTAATTTTTCGCCATGAACAAAGAAATTTTTGCTGTAACTCATAAAATTTGGTATTGTAAAATAAAAAAGGCTTCGACAAATATGCGCTTTTGATCCCCTGATAAATTCCATTATACCCTAAAAATTACTGTTTTAGTTTACCCCCAAAGAATTTCTTTGATAATTGACAATATTTGACATTTCTGAGAAATACTTGTTTTATTCTCGAATAGAATTTTAGTTTTTTTACTGCAAACTACGCTCAAAGAATCCTTATAGACCTTGAGGTTTACATACAAAGCTATATAATAAATATGTTAATTAAAATAGCTAAAGACGACTTCAAGAAATATACAGATATTTTGGTTCAAAATAAAAATGTAGGCAGTTTCTTCGTATGTATTTTACGTTAATTTGAAATTTTTTGTTCTGTTCTAAGATATTTTCCCAAACAAAAAGCAAATTCAAGTCTTTAATAAGAATACCTCGCAATGTAATTAAACTAAATAAGTTTACTTTAACATACTATATTTCAAATATTAATATTTACTAAGTAAGTTTAGATTTTAAAGATAGGTGGACTGTATATGAGAAAACGCATATTAAGATGGGGAATTACTTTTACAAACATCTAACGGCTTATGACTCTGTTATTGCATTTTTGCTTTTGTCAAATATCAGCTGGCACTTTTACCGTGCCTTAGAAAAAAAGCGCGCGTAATTTTATTTAAATTTGTTTGTTTGGCGGCAATTTTAATATGGAGCCCACAAAGGAGCATTTTCCTCATATTTTACTTTATTATTTCCGTAAAGGGAAAAATGAAGCTCAGGTTGCTAAAAAGTTACGTGATGTGTGTGGTTACAAAGCCTTAAAAAAGACACAGTGTCAAAGTTGGTTTGTCAAATTCCGTTCGGGAGATTTTTCACTTAAAGACAAACCACATTCAGGTCGGCCAATTGCAGTTGAATCGGATCGTCACTGTAACTGAGCGTGAGATTGGAGAGAAGTTAAATATACCACAATCAACCATACATGATCTCTATACGACGTCTTGGGATGGTAAAAAAACTTGATATTTGGGCACCACATGAATTGAAAGAAATTCATTTAACAAATCGCTTAAACGTTTGTGATATGCATCTTAAACGCAATGAAAATTATCAGTTTTTGAAGCAAATCATAACTGGAGATGAAAAATGGATTCTTTACAATAACGTCAATCGATAATAAAGCGCCGCAAACCACTCCAAAGGCTGAAATTCACCAAAAGAAGATTATGCTGGCAGTTTGGTGGGATTGGAAGGGTGTGGTATATTTTGAGCTGCTTAAAAGGAACCAAACGATTAATTCGGATGTCTACTGTAAGCAACTGGACAAATTGAATACAGCTATCAAGAAGAAGCGACCAGAATTGGTCAATCGTAAAGGTGTCATATTCCACCTGAACAACGCTAGACCGCACACATCTTTGATCTGTCGCCAAAAACTGAGTGCACTTGGCTGGGAACTTTTGATGCATCCACCATGTAGCCCTGAACTTGCACCCTCCGACTACCATTTGTTTCGGTCTTTGCAAAACTCTTTGAACGGTAAAACTTTTGAAAAATCACCAGTTTCTTTTCGGTCAACCCAATAATATTTTATGTCTATTTAAATCGAAAATAAAAAGTATAATATAGATAATTCTACCGGCCCACAAACCACACCAAACCGTTGTTTTTTGTGGATGAAGGGAAGGTCGAGCGGCTTCAGTTCTTGCAAAAGCTGTATTTTTGATGCTTTGAAGATATCGACGAAAAATGTGCCAGGTCCTTCCATACGTGAGTCTGAGTTGCAACTAACGTCGCCGAATCGACTCTCCACAGTCTTCGAGCACACTCTCAACTACAGCTGTTATATTTTCTGCACTGTGTGCTGGACGTAGTCTGGTCGATCTAATCTTATCCAATAACGAATGCTGGGTTTCAAGACGAGTGCTGGTTTTGCGAATAGCACGCTCACACATTCTGTACAGAACGTGAGTTTTCGTAATAAAGTGAAATGATTTTTAAATGTTGTTTAGGCGTTAGTCTTTCCATGTTGAAATGCCAAACAATACTGAGCAAAAAAAAAAATGCCAGCTTGACATGACTCACGCATGCTCTGTCAAAAAAGCCAACTGAAAAAGTATCTCTGCTTGGATCGCCCGTTATGTACATTGTTAATAGGAGATTGCTTAAAGATCGTCTATATTCGGAACTATATTTTACTGATAAAAGTATATATGTATATTGTTAATATGTGTTAATATACCTATAGTACATATGCGAAAGTCTTAGAAGCATAAATACTATGTAACATTAACCGACAAAAAATAATCTACCTTTTTAATTGGCTCAACTAAAAATACAAAGTTGAGTTTCATTTCAAATTCACAACCATCATAATAAATTAAAATTGCTTGTCAATAAAAAAAACAATAAAAATAAGTCTACTAAAGAAAGCAAATAAATGTAAACTAATGGTGCCACTTGTAAGTTTACTGCCAAAAGAGCCATCAAAGGATAGTAGTTATAAATCAGCATCCTTGCATGCACAAACATACCCACGCACTTTTAGTACATAAAATATAAAAAAGGTAGGAAAAACTTTGCAACTACGCCAATTTTACAAACCCCAAAACGCAGTAACTTTACTAGCCGCGGACGCATCAGGCGAAATATGGCAATCCATAAAGTGTCAACAAACCACATACACCATGCCACGCACACAGACACACACTCACATAGACCGTAAAATATAAGCATATACATGCTTGTGTGTATAAATTCATGATGCAGTGTAGTATTTGAGAGCACTTTTATTAAAAGCACACACACACAAACACAAAGACTTAACCACACGATAGCCACTCTGTAGGTGTTTATATTGAAGCGTCAGTGTGTTGGTGTGTTTTAAAAGCCCCATAAAGCTCGCCACTCACCAGCGGTGTAACCAAAAATCTGTTTGTTTTCCTATTTTGTTTTTATACCGCTGTGCAATGTGCAAATAAGGTATTTTATTTTTTGTCCGGGACAGGAGGTGAACTCAGATTTATTAAGATTAACTCAGATTAATTAAATAAGTGAAGCTGGTTGGTTGTTTCAAAAGGGAGACGCAGGGGCGCCCATAAGACGACCGCACTTAGGTCATCGTTAGGACTATTGAGCCCTAAAGGGTAACCAATTAAGTCTTATCCAGCAACTCGGTGGATTTTATATTATAAAAAAACCGAATATTTTTCCAACACAGCTGCCTAATGCCTCTTAAGTTGAGACTGACTGGGTATCCTAACAAATCTAGCTCGAAAATTGTTAAAATATTATCATAGCACTTAGAAAAAGACAATTAGAAGGTTGCCACCTGTTTAAAATACTGTTGTAATAGTTAAAATAAAAACACTTTATTATGGGAATCAAAGATGGTCAAAAAAATTATAAAAGCTAAATAGTAGAAACTATGTTAAGGAGGGTTGCCACCTGTTTATGGTTTTGAGTTATGGCAGTTAAATAAATAAATCACTCAATATGGGAATCAAAATAAGAATGGCTAAGGAGGCTTGTAGTTTAAAAATGTTTTTGGAAGGTTGCCACCTATTTAAAATTTGTAAGAAAAACATTTTTTACATACAAAACACTAAAGTACGGGTATTAAGTGGAAGAAATTTGACGAAGTTGAAAATATGTTTGTGGAGAGTTGCCGTATATTGAAAAAAAAAATTACCTAAAAATTATGAAATGAAGTAAGGTTTAATATCGAATTAAAGCGGCTAAATACGGTTACAATTGAAAATATATTTTGAAGAGAGTTGCCACTTGATGATTAGATGATTTTAGATGCTGATAAAAATGATATTTCGAGGTAGCTTAAGTCTTGAAGAAGACTGTCACTTGTTTAATACTCATAGAACGCAAACAGTTTGTCTTATTTATACAATGGGTTAAAATCCTCACGGCCCTTTCCTCGAAACCGATTTTTCAGTTTCAAAACAGAAAAACTCAGACTCTCTTCCCAAAAGTCAAGACCTCTTGAAGTTCCACGAGCCTTATAAAATACAAGTCATCCGTACTCAGTCTTACCGTCCGAACTCAACACTCCCTTACTCATTGTTGTTCGTTTTTCTTGATATAAACCCTTATTGTTGTTGTATTTATGCTTTACGCAGCTTTTCGGCACTTCAATGTAGCGGAAACGCCACACTCACACACACACACACAAAGACTAGCATATACATATGCCTGCGTCTGTATTTGTTTATCCTAATGCCATATGCGTGAGCCTTTGGCGCGACACTGACACTCTAGCCATTCACCGATATGTGGTGCATTCAAAATGGCTGTTGTTGGTACTTGAACGCCGGCAGTGTTGGTTGGCATATTACTTTTTGCGGTGCTGCCATGACACTCTTCTAAATTACAGCATCAACTTGAATGCCGCCAATGAAACGAATTGGCACCGTAGATGCCACGGGCTAGAGGTAGAGTACAAAGCCGCCGGACGCCATGCAACCGATGGCCCTTAAGCGCCCACCACCACCACCCCTTACAAGCACAAGTTTTTTTATATGTGTGTGCATGCGTTGATGTGGCACGGCCGCATGTGCCACACGTACCAAATTGGCGGGTGGAGTTGTGTGGCGTTGATTGCTGGCATATGTGGCTTTGGCGCGTCCTGCGCTGCTCAGCCATGAATAAGCCTTTGCGACTGTGCGTCCACCGAAAAGGTGTGCAATTTTCATTTATTTGTTTATTTTTATTTTTGTTATTCGCACAAAGCGTGGTTCGCTTGTGTGAGCTAGCGCAACGCGCTTCGTCGATAAAATAAACATTTTTCGCAAAGTCACATGAATATTTTACGCGCACAAATGCACTCGACTTTTGGTTTAGGTGTTAATAAAAAATCGTATTTTATTCATGTTCGTTTGGCCGCTACAGACACATCTGAATATGTATGTATGTGTGTGTGTATGCTTTTATTTACGAGAAGGCTGCTATCATTCCGCTTGATGAATTGCCAAAGGGAAACCAGTGAGGCACTTAGGCAATATTTTAGCGGAAAACTCGTTATGTTTATTTGAAAAGGATATGAGCTGTCATAAACGTGGTGTCATATTTGGCTTTTTCAAAATATTGAACTGAATAAAAATTGGCATCGCTTATATTGCGCTAAGAAATTAGTATCGTAAGCGGTTGCATGTTTTTCATATCATGAAGATAGTTTGTTAAAGAAAACAGTTTTTCATACAAAGAATTTATTTTTATCGGTCAATTTCTATGGCTGCTATACGAATAATATGTTCGGAGGTTATGATCTTAAATGCTTTCTCATCTCATCTCATCTACCGATCTTCTGAGTCGTCAATACTGTTCGGGTTTTGAATCCCAATCTTTTGATAATTCGGTTATGCTCACTGTGAATCCGCTTATTTGATCACATCACACCAAACAAAATAAAATAGTTGTTCGACGAAACGATTTATAAGATTATGTCGAAAATACTACCAATATATACTATCGAGCGCTAAACCCCTTCGCGTATATTAAAAAATAAGATACGAGGAAACATAAAATGAAAAGAAGTTGGGGAATGGAGATAAAGATAATTTTTTCTCATCACTTTTTTAGAATGCGTTTGACTAAAGTAAACATTAGTTCGTGACGTCATAAACGAAAAGCAGAATAATTTTGTTTACAATTACTAGGAGAAGTTTGACGGTTCGGTACAATTATGATATAGCGTATCGGATTCTTAAACTCTCTTTCATTGCTGGCATATATTTAATGAATATGAGACACCAAATGCGTACACATGTGGAATTTTAGTTAAGGCTAAAAAAAAGAAAATTGCTACACCATAGCATGCCATTGAATCAGAGCTCAGCATAAAAATAGCTGTCTAATATTTTTCGCTATTTTTACTCTGAAAAAAATTGTTAAACACAAGCCTAAAGCCCACAACTTGCTACCAATTCACATGTGGGATATATGGGCATGCAAACATATATGTATATAATTGTATAATAATAACAAAAAAATAGGGTTAAAATGTCGCCAAACAAATTTGCAATAAAAACTGGAAACCAAAACACTAATGAGAATGAGACCTTTTGTTAGCAAATTCTAAAAAATCCCCCGTATATCATTTCATCTAAAAGACAACTGAATATGCGAAAAAAGTGCTCAGCAGACAGTTCAAACGCACCGAAGCCCACTTTTACACTCTTTGCAGTTTCACATGCAGCTCAGAACAAAGCAGCTCTGTAGACAAAGGATGCAGAATAACACCAAAGAACGCTTAAACTTCTCACTCGGGATATTCCATACACTCGTAAATGCGTGCAATTACACTTTTTTTGCATTGCCCTGAGCACTAAAAAGACAGCCACTTTGAGCACAAAAGCTGGACACGATTAAATTATTAGATTTTCTTGTTAGAACAAAACTTTGTCGGGATATCCTTTCTAGCACTTTTCTTCAGCTATTACTTGAGCTTTTTCGTTGCATATTATAAATGCATTATCTAATAATAAAATATGAATGGATCTTAGAAAAATGCTGTAGACAAGGAACAATGAAAGCCTTGTTTTTTTGGTATTTTTATACTTAGTCAAAGGGGAATCTGAAATAAATCAGTGAATAAAGGAGTGGTTTGTCAAATACTCGAGTAAGGATCTGGCAGACTGAGTGATGGTTCCTGGTTGTTAAAGCAATTTAAATTTGGTGAGGATTTCCGTTACTCGTATAATTTTTAGTTACGACATTCCTAAATTATATAATAGTTTAATACACTGAAGGAAATATGACATTGATATGAATTTGAATAAAAATATTACTTAGTTGGGACAGATATGTGGATGAATATATAAAAAAATTTCACGTGAAAAATTTAAAACTATTCAATAAATGCTCTGAATAATCTAGCTTACAGTTATAATTTGTTTTAACAAATGGCCGTTTGAACTTTCGCTGAATATTGTTATGTAAGCTATCAACATCATATATTGTAAATACAGGGTAGGCCATTTAAAGTTGACCCATTTGTTTGTTTGCCAAAATTAAGGCGTCGCGGATAATCAGCTGGGTTTAGTTTTTGTGCCATTTGAATTTTATATGGAAACATCTTCAAATCTTTATGAATTATGCGTCGGAGAGTGGTGCGAGAGATGTCTAATTCCTGAGAGCGGCGATAACTCGATGTCGATGGAGTCTCCTCAATACTGGCTCGTACAGCTTCGATATTTTCATCAGAACGTCTTGTGCGTTGTCTGGATGCATGACTGGCATTACTGAGATTACCGGTGTTCACAAATTTTGCGTATAAAGACTTAATTGTGTTCTTAACTGGAGCACTTTTCACTTTATTTTTTTTGCGAAACGCACGTTGAATTAACACAATTGAAAAGTTATTTTGAATATAAAGCTCAGCGCGTTCTTTTGGAGCGTACTGTTCCATGGTATAAATTGTCTTCGAATGACGCTTCTAACGCGGTATGACATTAGCCGATTTGTCAGCGCTGTTAAAAGTTACAGCGTTGCCAGATGGGTCAACTTTAAATGGCCTACCCTGTATAAGTATATAGATACACTCAAAGAATAATGACGCTTATAGATATATATTTTAATAAAAATAACTAAATATAAATATGTATTCAGATCAGGTGATCTGGTTGTATTCCTACCAAAACTAGTTATGGGTATCAGCTGCGCCCAACAAAACCAAATCCTAGATGAATAACACAGAGATTCACACAAAAAGTGATAAGTCGTTTGCTAAATCAGTGAATCCCGGCTTAGAAATTTTTTTTTATTTAATCTCTACAAAATCCTATTCATAATATTACATACATTTCTGTTAGGTCAACCAATTAAACATTTTATGACTAAAATTTAGTTTGGATAATCGAAGCTTTTAAGACAAAAAAAAGCGGAAACCCTCACAATTTACAACGATTTTTCATTTTTATAAACTTTAATTTGACCGATTTTTTAAGAACTTTGCTGCATTAGATAACTAAATTTTGTTCCTTTACTTAAAATTAAATATGGATGCTCATCACTCTATACTGTTGCGCCTTTTCAACAGTCTTCGTCTCAATTTCATTAAGATAACTTAATTTTTGGGCAACTCGTAAGCTTGTTAGGGAACATAGAACATAGAGATGTCGATTTGTCCCGTCAGATAACTTAACATTATCTTGCAGTTCTTTATGACGTTGGAATTCATCTTTATTGTTGACAAGATCGTTAGCACTGTCTAACAGCTGTGGAAATGTTTCATCTATGTTAGGAATCTTAAGAGGTTTTCTATACCTAGTACGTCTACTTACGATATGAATATCCGCATAGGTAGAAGAAAAAGCTGAGAGGTATGAACCGCAAGGGATAAAAATAGATTGGCATAGTGTCATTCTCCTCTAAATATCCTCTCCTCTCCCTACTAAAGATAGTTTTTTTATACATGTGGTTTGAAGCGGTCTTTTATCGCATGAGTTTCCTTGCATAAATTGATTGTTTTTTGGCTGTATGGCATGTACCGCCGTCTGATTGGATCCAAAGGTCATCCACATCATAATTCTTCAATTTAGACACGAAAAAGTTGTTTATTATTGGACGCGTTTGATGGTAATTCGGCTAAAGTACTATGAAATGGCAAAACAAACTGAGTAACTATAAATCAAGTAAAATCTACCAAAAAGCCAAAAACAGTATCGCCTTGACGTTACTTAGTAGCACTTTTTACTAGACATTAAGTCTAAAAAAACACCTGTTACAAAAACAGGTTTGGAAGCATTCCATTTGCTTTAGAATATAAACGAAATTTCTGAGCGAGTGCTGTTTCATTTAACTCCTTATGTAAGAGGTTCCTTTGTGATCACTGATCTTAGTCGATAGTAAGAAATTCATATGAGACTCTCATACTTATTTACTCAATATAAACTGTACTTATTGATTATCCTCCTTAAGAGCGCTACGTGCAATTTATGGTCGTAGCAATCTTCCTGTTTGATCAACAATTGAGCGTCTGGTGGAAAAATTTGATTTCACAGGCACACTACAAAATGTTCCGTTGCCAGTGATACAAAGAAGTGGCCGCAGTGTCGAGAATAATGCTGCAGTTTCTCACACGTCGTTTTCAAGAGTCTCTGTGACGTCATTATGGGAAATTTTGCAAAAAAATCTTGGCCTGCATCTTCACAAAAAAATCAAATTGACGCAAGAACTGAAGCCACTTGACAACCTGATTTGTCGTATCTTCGCGAATTGGGCTGAGCAACAACTTAAAAATAATCCGGATTTTCATCGAAAAATCATCTTCAGCGATGAGGCTCTTTTGGGGCTAAACGACTTCATCAATAAGCAAGATATGAGTTATGGGTCAGGCAGTAGTCCACACGTACTCCTTGAGTCACCATTGCATTGGTGAACATGTTATCTCACGAAATGACCCAGTCAATTGGCCGCCTCGGTGGTGCGATTTGACGTCGTTAGACTATTTCTTGTGGGGCTACGTCAAGTCTATGGTCTATGCCAACAAGCCAGCAACGATCGATAAACTTCGTATGAATATTGAACGGGAAATTGCAGCAGTGTTGGCCGATTTATGCTTGAAAACCGTCGAAAATTGTGTTCAGCGTCTGGACTTCTGCGAGCGTGCCCGTGGTGGCCTTGGAAAGGAAGTCGAATTCCGTACATAATGGCATCGAATGTGCTTTCACAGACGTAAAGAGTTTCATTGATTTATCTTTAATTTAACAAAACTTTTGTAGCGCTCTTATTGAAAACCCCATTAGATAAGAACCAAAATGTGAACTTGTCGGGTTGTTGCTAAAGAACTAACTTCTCTTTTTAAGCTTATGTTTAAATAGAAACAAATCATCAATAACACACACAATATTTTTCAGTGCTTTTTATGGTTTCGTATATCTTCCATAACCTCTTTTGTAAACTTTTGTGAAAAACGCAATTTAACAATGATTTGCCTTTAAAGCCACAAGCTTGCAGCGATGCGAGTTTCACCGCCAACAGCGCTGTAATTACTTCCTTTTCGCCACTATTTTGGGCACGAAATAAAACGAAAAAGATTTTTCGCCACTTTCATTACGGAGTTTTTGTACTTTTAGCTTTCCAAAAGCACTAAATGAGCAAAAAATTGCAAAACTTTATTGTCAACGCATTGAATGCACTTCGTAGCTCCAACCAGCGATTTCGCAAACTAACTTAAGTACGGTATTGTAATGCACATTACGCATTGTCTCTGCGTGTATAAGAGAGTGCGTGTGTGTGAGTGGATTTTTCTTTTTAACCGCAATTAATTTATGCGAACTCTCACCACATCGCCGCTGGCCTAAGAAAGCAATCGAAAAAATTACTAAAGTCACGGCTTGCGAAGACGAGCGAAAAAAGAAACAACAATAACAAATGCATAATGACAAACAATGAGAAAAGATCGGAAAGTTTAACTTTTGGTCACTGCATGCTTGAAAAAGTTTAATTTCGAAATTTCATACTAAATTACAAACCAAAAAATAACAATAACAAACAGTGTAGAGAGCGCAAAATTGGTTGAAGCCGGTTAAGCCAAGGCTGGCAATTTGCCGATGGCAATCAGCAAAGGACTTAGTGGACCGCTGCAAATGAGTGGTTTTTGCCTCAAGTTTGGTTCGGTTTGGTTTGCATGGCAGAGCGATTTTTGTTTACTTTTAATTTGCCAGCAAAGGTTTTCGGGCCATTTCAATTTTTTCCAACATCACACGGAAAGAAACTGGGATTAATGTTGTTGCGGATGGATTTGTGAACTTTTTTTTTTTGATGGAAATACTACACCATGCATTCAAAGGGGTAAATTAATTTCAGTTAGTCGGGTTTCAAACCAACAATCGGGCTAATGCTAGCGAAGCTTTCTACCCGCTTAAAGCTGCAGATGAGATGAGATGAGATAAAAGTGAATGTTTTTGAATTCGAAATTGTAGATTGCTATATTTAAGTTTTATATATTATAAGCAAATTATATATAAAACTACATAATTTTACAAATATTATAATGTTAAATGATAACCAACGTCGGAGACTTTAAAAAGTATATACATTAGGGTGATTGAAAAAAAATTTTTTTTTCGATTGGTACTCGGAAAAATAAGTTCCTAGACACCTCTAAGATAGCTTCTCCAAGTTCTTAATTGTAACGGGAAGGTCCTCCTAGTTCTTAATTGTAACGGGAAGGTCCTCCTATATACAGTTTTCTATTTTTTCTTATTAGCAGATAGAAAAATTTACATCTCACTTCCAACTACTTGAAAAAATATTTTGTTTCTTAGATTTTAGAGGAAATTGAATGCTCTACAAAAAAAGGTCTCCACGATTTTTTCGTTAACTCAACCGCTTAAAAGATATTAACAGTTAAAGTTTGATTATTTTTAGGAAAATTTTTTATTTCTTATTAATTTTATAACTCAATGAAAAAAATGATTATGAATGATGGGATATGAGAACACTCAAAATCGTAAAATTATTTGTTGATAAAAAGTGGCAACTAGAAGAAAATGTCGTGAAATCCGCTACTAAACTATCCAACACACACATATTTCAAGATAAAGAAGCATATTCACCTATTTTCAACTAACGTTACAAAATTGCCAATAAAACATTATTAATTTCTTGAGGAATCGTTTTAGAATTTTTTCAAAATTTTTGCATAGACCCTTGAGTAGTAAAGAATATATTTTTTATCTGATTACTAGCTGAAGGAGCATATTATGCATTTTCAGGAGGTAAAACCTTCTTAGACCTTCTTAGCGTTGAAAACTACGAATAAAAAGATTTTCTGTGTAAGCTAAGGCTCTCTACATTTTGATTATTTTGAGTTCACGGTCACAGGATCATTTTCGGCAACGAATAGGCAGACGAGTTGGCAATTGCACGAACCTCTTTAAAAGAATCCGAGGCGAAGTTAATACCACGCCCTCTCGGAACGATCAAAAGAGAATATTACATTTTGAACAAATAGCACAGAGCAAATGGAAATCAAGCTTCAAGATAACAAAGCAGATATGGTCCAAGTATAACAGGACTAGAGCTAAAAGTGTATTATTTAGGTCCAGAAATAATATATACCGACTTATAGCTAATGTTACATCATTGGCCTTTTGGAGAGCATGCACAAAAATGGGTCTGCCTTATAACAATTTTTGCCGCAGCTGCAATCTAGAAGGGAATACGGAAGCTGTTCACTACTTTCTCTGTGATTTCCCAGTTCTATCACAAGCCCGACAAAACATTTAGAACTGATAAAAAATCAAATCTTGAATGACTGTTACACAAAAAGCATAATGGAGACAAGTACTTTCAATGAGAGCACCTAATAGTTTGAGCGCAATGATGAAATGAGATGGCATCTAGCGCTAACTGAGGTCATGGTGGTAGTACTCCAAGGCCAAGGCTCAAACCCCCACTGGAGTACCTAATTTGTCAAAAAGTGAACAAATTCATTGTTGAATTATGAACCCCTTATCCTTCTTATTTTGGTAAGTGTATTTATGCGCGTATTGTACACAGCTTACATAATACAATACAACAAAACAATATGCAAATATATTTAGTCAAATTAGCCGCATACTTTGTATATTTGTTTAGCTCATTTATCTTGCTCAACATAAGTCGCGCCTGCATCCCAAAACGGGATATGTTATTGACGAAGCAAACAAACTTTTATCAGTTACGCAAAGACATACATATACACACATGTGTGGGTACATACTTATGAATGTGCTCGCATTCCAACAAGTGTGAACACAAATTTATACAGTATTCAATATTTATTTGCTTAACAAACGCATGCCTAAAAATACACACTCACACACACACATAAATAGGCATTGCCAATTGATGTGCTTTGATTTTTGACGCCTGCCTTGAAATCACGTATAGAAATGCCTATTTATTACAGTCGAGCGGAAGCGATTTCAACAAAATCATTTTGCGGCCCAACACGAGAGTTGTAAATAGATATGCGGTTACCGCAGCGATACTGCTCTGCGGTATGCCATAAGCGCCGTTATACTCATATGAGCGATGAAGGTTGAGGGTAGTAAGCTTGTGTGAATTTTTTTGCCGGCAAGTTGACTAGGAGTGGTGTGGCTACTGGCATGAAAGGATAAATATATTGGTACATACATATTTACATACAACAAAACATAAATAATGGCATATATGTAAGGCAGAAATCATGATTGGCAGCATTCAAAGCGATGAGTTTCGATTTAATGATAGAGGGTGTGAATTTGTTGTGAATTGAGTGTCGGAAAAAATGTGCAAATATATAATGACGTAAGCAATTTACTTTGTACAAATACTTTTCTGGCTGTTTATCATACTGTGGTTTAGTTTGATTTAAATGTGGCTATTGGTTTACTTTCTGAGTTCTTTGTGCAAATCATATGTAAGCTTATATGTCAAGGGATTTAGGCCAATGGGTTTTGCCTAAAACTTTCGTAGTGACTGTTGGAAGATTGACTGACTTCTAACAATGTTAGTAGGCTGTAGTTACGTTAAGTTGGAAGTTACAGAAAATATCTAATGTCTAAAGAAAACACAACAAAATAGAGTTAAAAAAATATATATGATATCGAGATATTTTTGACTTTTATGGATAACAATATGTACAATCCTGAAAGCAGTCTTCTAGATCTCTTTTATTTAGAAAAGTTTGTCATTGAAAAGCCAACGATTTTATTCCAGGTAAACTGTAAAAGTTCGCAACAGCTTCATTTCTGTCATATTACGAGGGTCACCTTTTATATTTCGAAATTAGATAGCAAAAACAATTATTAATCATCGAAAATCGCTTTATTGGTTTTTAGAATATTCTTCGTTAAGATCTATAGACTTTTGCTTATATTTGAACTAAATATGAAACCCCTTGAGCCACTCGCATTGAGGTATCTCCAAAACATTTGTTCTGAACTCATCAACCGCCTCTTAGGTGTCGAAAAGCCGAGAATAAAAAGGAATCAATTTGTCACTTGTCACGATGTCGTAGATATAAGGTGCGCTCCAAAGTAAAGAGAACTTTTTGAATCTAGCGTCCCCTGGTGGCGCCATCTATATGTCGACCCTGCTATCTTTATCGATTGTCCAGTGAGAATTTCTTGATATTTCATGGATTGGATGTGAAGTTATTGCGTTTTAAGCGCCAGTATGTTTGTGTTATCGGTGCGAAAATGAGCTTCGAACAAAGAGCCAACATTAAATTTTGTTTTAAAATTGTTAAAACTTTTACCGAAACTTTTCAATTGATGAAACAAGTTTTTTGTGATGATTGCCTATCGCGTAGCAGAGTGCACGGGTGGTTTCAACGTTTTCAAAATGGTCATGAGGACATAAATGACGAACAACACGTGGGCCAGTCGAAATCCGTGATCATCGGAATTTCCATCGAAACGGTGCGTGAATTCATCAAAAATCAGCTTAAATCATCATTGAAATTCATGGAAATGGAAGTGAACATCTCCAAAACATCGATTTATCGCATTTTGACCGAAAATTCGGGCTTACGAAAGGTGTGTGAACGGTTTGTTTCGCACAATTGACTGACGACCAAAGATTGCTCAGAATCCTTAGAATGTTGGGTTATTTGACCAAAAATCACATTTTAGCCATTAACCACTCCCCGTATTCTGATGTGTCACCATGCTACTTCTTTTTTTGTTCGGAAAAATGAATTTGCCCATGAAAGGAAAGCGTTATGCAGATGTAGAGGCCTTTCAAAAGTCTTTCACCGGCCAACGAGCTAAAACACTCGTTCGAAATTCTTTTGAACCATGCAAAAAACTATATTGAAGCAAAAGGAGACTATTTTGAATAAAATAAATTGATTTTGCCGAAAAAAACCATTTGTTTTGTTTTTTTTAAGTCCGTTTTACTTTGGAACGCACCTTATATGTTTCGAAGCAACCATCGCATTTTTTCAAATTCCTTTTATTTAAATTCCATTGTTTCACAGATGTTAATGCGATACTGATTTTCGAAAAAATTAGTGATTTTGGAACCAATCGTGCTTTTCCTTTTCTAAGGTCCAAATGTTTTTTCAAAATGGTTATCACTGATCCTTCCGATATTCCAAAGGTGCCAGTAAGATCTCTTACTGTCGATTCTCATGCACCAGTTGTTTTATTTTATTGACTTGATGATGGCTGCTGATTGTTTTGATGTGGAATTTGCTGAAGATCTCACTGCTAGTCATATTAACTTAAAAAATACTTCGTCGAATGGGTTTTCGCGCGAAATTTAAATTAAAAAAGTTTACTATTTTTTGTTCACAATTCACGGCGAGCATGCAGACCCACATCTACATAATTTAAAAATTTGCAATAATTATTAGAAATTTTGATAATATCTATGATTTAATAATAAAAGAATAATAATAAATATATTATAAATATTTTTCAATTCTTGAAACTCCCAAAAATTTTGCTCCTTCTGCAAATGTGCATCTACTGAATTGTACAGTGCGTTTGCTCAAAAAGTGTCAAAAGATACTCTTTTACCTTTTTGATTTGTTCTGAATTGGTACGAACTAGTGAAGCGGGCACCAGTTAACGAATGGAGCCGGAAATGTTCGAATCTCACTCGATTCGCTGTCACCAAAGAAATTGCTAATACTTTGAAAAACTTCTGGCATACTACTAATCGACCCAAAGACAAATTATGTAGTTTTTGATAAACCAATTTCTATGTTTATTAATTACCATTTCACATTACTTTAATTTAATCCATTTTCAATATTTCTTCCTCACTTTTTCAAGCTAAAAACTATCTGGCATTTAAGCAACTGTAAATAAAGTATTCTCCATAGACAAGATAGACATTTGAAGCATAAATCAGGTTGGATTCTGGGATAAATTTTCAGAAAGTTTATTAATAGCATTTTCAAATAACAGTAATATGGCCAAATAAGACAATTTCAAACATATTATAACACCATATGGGTTTCTCATACAAGAAATACAACTTTTTCTACCTTTAACATATCAAATAAAATTGAAACCTCATGCTAGTGTTTTCAGAGCTTTTGTCTTCGAGACAATACTCAACATGAACATGAATCGTGGTTTAGAGTTGAAGCCTAAAAATGTTTTATACGTAAGACTTTACAGATTAAGGACTATGATAAGCAAACTTTGGTTAAGCCCACAGAATTACAAACAAGCATTTTGACTGAATCAATTAGTATTGAAAATCGAGAAGATATCTCTACCTGTCTAGATAAAGTCCTAACAAGCAACACTGTTAAAACTGGTATACAACTAAACCCCTTCCTGCATTTCTGCCCAATTTAACTCATTTTTTGCCTTTTAGCATATTATGCTTTCATGAAATATGTTTTGTTAAAAATTTTACTTTGCAACTTCTCAATAATTCACAAATATGATAAAAGCGAAAACTCTGCATATTTTTAAACAAGAGCACTCTTTTAAATATGCAACATTGATAAGAAGACTAGGAAGAAACTTTGTAGAAAGCACAAACAACAGCAGCAATCCGCTGCCAGTACACACTTTTCTTGAACGCAGCTTGAGCAACTGTCAGCTAAAGCGTCTTCTGCTTTACTCAGACGCGTTGAATTATGAATGAGCAAACATTAGCCACTACACGCACGTACGGGTGCACACACACACACAGATAACACGCGCACATGTACACATGCGTGACGACAAACAAACTCACTGACATGCTTCGAAGTAAAAGCATGGCGACAAAGTGGCAGTCAATTGGTCACTTGTGCACTTAACTGACAATAAAGCAAATTTGCATATGCACAACTACAACTATATGAATATCATATCTATGGCTGTGTGTGTACGCATGTATGTATTCGTAAAGGATGTTAGCCGCTTGCTGTTGGCCTTAAAACTCACGCGCTGTGCCCGAGATAAGAAGAAAAGTTGAAAGTTTGCCGCTCAACTAACCGTACAGCAACTACAACAACAACTAAAATGCAGAGCATTTTTAAACCCACATTCCTATTTTTTGTTTCTTATACCTTGAACAGAGTCAAATCTTGAGATATCGCTCTGAAATTTTGTTAACGTCTTTTTCTCGCCAAGAAGCTGCTCATTTGCAGGAACCGTCTTTATCGTGCCACTATAGCATATAGCTGCCATATAAACTGAACGATCAAAGTCAACTACTTGTACGGAAATTCTTTATACATATGTGAAGGGTATTCTAGCTTCGATGCGATTGAAGTTAACGTTTTATTGTTGTTTTTCTTTTTTTTTATTTTATGTTATTGCTACTCAAAAGTTACTAGTTGAAAATGTTTAGAATTTCATGATTGTCATAGTGACAATGAAAAAGTTTTATGAAATTTTAAGTGCACACACGCACACACACTGACATTACCTCCATCACCACACACACACACTCACCGTCCCACATGTGCATAGCAAAGTTTGTTTTTCGGTAAATTTCACATCCTTCGCATATTTTCTACTGCCTTTTGCTCATAGTTCGACAAGAGTTTATGATTCACTCTACTGTTTGGGGGGTTTGGCGAGGCTTCTTCATTTCGGCTGACAACAATAAAGTGGCACAAACAAAATGTGCGCTTGAATTATTTGTGAATACCTAATCATATTTTAAACGCTTTTATCAGCACTCAGCATAAACTCTTTTCATTCTTTGACAGTTATAAAGTGACGTTAAGAGTGCTGGAAGCGCAATTAAGTATTAAAATAAGCAACAAATTTTTATAATCTTGCAACATGTTGCTGCAGAGTATAATAGTTTTGTTCGCCGGACGGTTGTTTGTATTAACTAAAATTAATCGAGATAGATGTAGAGTTATATATATAAAAGGTGATCTGTTTCAAGGTTCCCTACTTAACAAAACAAAAACTCAGAAACTTCAAATTTAATGGGGAATGTTTACTGTCATTCGAAAGAACGTTCTATAGCATTTATTTTTTGAGGATTATCTCTCTCGAATGTTGATCGTGGCTACATTTGAGATGGTCCATCCGTTGAGTCCTATTTTTGCTGATTCGTTCGAGGATACTTTGCCTCAAGGCCTGAATCGAAACCGGATTGTCCGCACAGACCTTAGACTTTATATATCTTCTTCTTCTTAATTAGCGTTGACACAGCTTACGCGATTATAGCCGAGTCAACAACAGTGCGCCAGTCGTTTCTTCCTTTCGCTACGTGGCGCCAATTGGATATCCCAAGCGAAGCCAGGTCCTTCTCTACTAAATGACACTAATGACTTTATATATCCTCACAAGAAAAAGTCTAAGAGTGCGATATCACTTGGAAAAGTGCTGGACAGAGTTATGGTGGAACGGCTCCAAGAGCTACGCGGGACATACTCATTGTCAGAAAGGCAGTATGGGTTTTATGTTCAAAATGTTGTTAGGGATAATGTCAACAAATATATATCTTCTGGACAAAATCTGGGATCGAGTGGTACAACGGCTGAAGGAGTTTGGCTTTACGAAATTACACTTTGACGGAACTACTTTTCGGACAAAAAGGCCTCTCTATTCGGCATGAATGGGAGTGTGGAGATCGTTGTGGTTCATGGCTGCTGGCAGGGTTCCATCTTGGTCCATATATCTGTAATCTCAAGTTGGACTCTCTGCTTGGGATGCTCGAGTCACTCTGTAAGTGTTGTGCGAATGCGAATGACCTTCTTCTTCTGGTCGAAGGTCGTTCGCGAGTTGAGTTAGAGCGGGAGGGAGGACAATTTTTAGAAATTGCAAGTACTTGGAGTTTAGGTGTGGTGGTGGACATATTGATGAAAAATACAGTGACGATGCTGCGTAAGGACATATTGTCGCC
The DNA here is from genome assembly GCA_027475135.1 of Bactrocera correcta. NCBI lineage: Eukaryota > Metazoa > Arthropoda > Insecta > Diptera > Tephritidae > Bactrocera > Bactrocera correcta. The sequence goes on along the minus strand of CM050326.1, from coordinate 64,289,530 downwards.
GGTTCATCCACCGATTTTCCGGGTGAACGAGGTCAGCATCAGGTATGTGTCCCAAGTTTAGGGTAACCCAACCTTCAGATTCTTCCAGGTTCTTTGGTTCTTTTTTACGGAGCTCCGATGTACTCGGATTCTACTTATCTAGGTGGTATGAAGATTAGCTAAACTGCGATGTGATTTCCACTAGACGGAATGCTGAAAAGTTAGGGCCGTTTGGCTACGAGGTCTGACCGAAGACATAGTTCTGGTACCACAAGGAGCAGGAGCCCTTAGAGTTTGCTCCAACCTTCTCATACGGACTGGCCTCTAGGGGAGTATCGTGCTGGTTGTGGTTATAACCCGAATGCGAGAAGGACTGACCCTTGGTCAGTTGGATGTTGATTACATTGCAACCATGTGCCCGGCCCAATGTACGGCGAAGGTTTTTGATGGGCCTCGAACCCTACTAAGGTGGTTAAACACAGCGGACGTTAACCGTCTGTCCGTGCAAGCTTTAGAATAAATAAAATAAATAAGTGAGTACTCGGCCTAGAACCCATGTAACAAACAAGCCTTATTTATCTGATGATACTTCCCTGACTTTAATTCTTGCAAGTTGCAAAAGTATAAAATATTCGGTTATACCCTAACTTAGCTCTTTCTTACTTGTTTAAGAATATTTGTTAGAATATTCTGCGAGCTCTAAAGTGGATTGGCACTAAATATTCATGAACTACTTACATTTTTGTATGGGCCATTTAACTTTCGTAGGCATAGAACCATAAAAACTGTCATTCTAGTACTACAGCTTTTTATTGCTATACCGTTACATTACTATACCGTTACATTATTGATAGCAACTGATTGATGGACTTCAATTTCGGCGCACCTTTCAACAATTCTCAATTTAAAAGCAAATTAGTAAAAGGATAGGCGCATCCTTTCAACCATAACATTCCACTTCGCTGCAGGGGTAGCGGTAATCTAAAAACAACAACAAAAAGTATACCGTTTAAAATGCATTGAATCAAGCGTGTCACGGCAGCTTGCGATTTTCTCACAATTAACATTTTTTCTTTTGGCAATGAAACCGACAAAACCAATGTAGGAGCCAGCAAGGTTATACTGCAAATCATAACAACACAACCTAACAATCAACAACAATAACATTGCCACGAAGACAAACAAGGCAAAAATTGTGGTTAAAAACATAAGCGCGTATAAATTGTGGCGCACTGGTTGTACTTGTTGCTGCTTCACAAAATATTTACGTATTTATTTATGCGCGGCAAATCTGAAATTCATATTCATGCGCAAGAAAAGCATACGTCGCCGGAATAAAAGCAAAACAGTGGAATACCTGATATAATATTAACAAATGTATGTGGAGGGATCAACGAGTTTTCCATTTTTGTACTGAGTTGTCTGACGCAGTTGTCAAAAGCATAATGTTTTTTTTATTTAATTGATACACAATTTATGTAGGAGATTATTCGTGAAGCGATTATTTTTTTAAACGGAAATCCAATTATTTTCGAATTTTCCAAATAGTAGATAGGTAGATATACTACTGTGGACAAAAAATTGTACAACTTTTTAGTTTAAATTTTACGCGCAAACATTATTTTTTTTTTTCTAGATTGGTTGTGACATTTGTGAAATATATCAAAATATTGGGTAGTCAAAGGTTTTTTCTACGTGGCGGGTCCCAAACCCAGCGCACAACTCTATGTAGGGGATGTTTCGCCTTCTCACTTTAGCTCGCCTTCAAACGCATGTTCTTAGGCTACCCAAAGGATACTTGGTCAAAGACCGGAAGTCGTGAGCTGCTTGAACCATATGTAAAAGAATCGTTTCTGGTCACTCTCAAGTGAATGGCGATCAAGAAACTTTCCTCACTTGTGTGAACTTCCACACATGACCCCATCTTCCCAGAAGAATGAACTTTAACGAACCACATATGTATCATTTTTGTTGACCACTTTTTGCCATTTTTCCGCTAGAGAAATTATTTCATCAGTGTAAAAGTTTTCTGGTTTCTCGGCGAATAGAAACGGCGACAAGTAATTTTCACTGGCTTCTTTTGTAACAAATGGTAGTCCGATGTAAGGTCATGGCTATATGGTGGATGCATCAAAACTGCACATCCAAGCTATCCCAGTTTTTCCCGAATCATCAAAGATGTGTGTGGTCTTGCGTTAGCCTAATAGAAGACGAAGCCCTTTCTATTGATCAGTTCTGGCCGTTTTTTTCGATTGCTTGCTTCAATCTCATCAGTTGTTGACAATAAAATATAGAATCAATCGTTCGACCAGGCTAGAGCAGCTCATGGTGTATGATTTCTTTCCAATCCCAACAAAAACTCAACATAACCTTTTGAAGCGTCAATCCTAGCTTTGCGACCATTAGAATATCAGAACGATCAGTGAAAACCATTTGAAAAATCTTTTCCGTCTAAATGATTCCAAAATCACTAAATTATTTTTCGAAAAATAACGTCCCGTTAACGTCTGTGAAACAATGCATTCCGACTACCAGAATATCATGAATCGTATTATTACCGATGATGAGTCTTAGATCTATGCATTCAACCTGAAAACAGACGGTTAATCGGCCAAATATCGTGACAAAGGTGAGTCGAAGCCGAAAAATCCACGTCAAAGCAAGTCAAAAATTAAGGTTATGTTGACAATTTTCTTTGATTACTGAAATGTGGTGCACTCCGAATTCCTTTCAACCGGCCAAACTACACAGTACAACAGCTAATCTGTGGGGTGAGAAATTCCAAGTCAGAGTGATGGTACTAGGTCAGTATAGTAAAACCCTCAAAGGGTTTGGCGTTCGTATGTGTCAGTTTTTTTTTATGACCTTTTAAATTTTTTCCTTATCTTGATGTTTTTTCGCTTAGTTGTAACATTTTGGCAAAAACGTAGTTTAACATATGTAACTATCGAACCACTTGTCCGATTTTGATGAAACAAATTTAGAAAAATTAAGAATTACACTTTCTCTAATCTGTTTCTATACCGCAACACTTTCGAAGTTAAAAATGAATGTATGAAGGGAAAAAATATTTTTTTCCTAAAAATTTAAATATTAAAAAAAAAAAAAATGTCTACTTTGTTTTTTTAGTAGTTTATGGCCAGAAGTCTGGAGTTATTGGAGAAAATTTATAAAAAAAGGCGATAGATGACACTTTTTTGAATAAAAACACACGCGAAGCTATTCGTATAAAGTGGCCTTAATTATGGGCGAACAACTCTTGGTTTTTTCACCACTATAATGCGCCGTCGCATATTGTATAAATTCTTCGTAAGTTTTCGCCAAATTTTCAACCAATATCGTGCCGCAACTACAGTATTCTCCTGATTTAGTTTCATGTGACATTTGGCTTTCAGGAAGCATTAGTTTTCAGCAAATTATTCAGCTGCCATTTACGCAAGTTAAATAACAGTTTAAAGCTAAAAAGTCCTAGAAGTGTGGTATATATCTGTAGCATAAGATATTTGCAATAAGTAAAGTGCGTATCGAACGATAACTTGAATTAAGTGCTTAAGCCGTTTTTGACTCAGATCAGATAAGAAAAAAAATATTAAAACATACATACTAAAAGGAGGTGAATGAAACTTTGAAATTTATGGAAAAAACATTCAATTGTAATAACCCGCACCAAGTTTTTTTCTCACTAAAAGCCATGACAAGAAAAATTCAATTCAATCAGACACATTCCCACAAAGTTGGACTCTTTTGTAAGGTGCAACAATATCGTCGGACAAATAGCAGCAAAATAAAAATTTGTGTTTTCATAAACACGTCAAATTGGTTTCTATTGCAAAAGGTGGTAAAAAAAACGAAACCAATGCGAAAAAATTTCAAAGAATAGAATAACAAAATGAATATCAATTTCCAATAACGAAGCTGCATAAATTGCTTGCATCCATACGAAACATCGCGTGGAAATGGTGGAAAAATAGTTGTGGGCGCGTATTCTAGCGATTTCAACTGGCGACAAAGTACCCACTAAGGGCATGCCAGGTATAAACGTATATATGTGTATCTGGGAGTGTTGGAAGCAGATAAACATATGTGCCGTATTTGCAAGCACCGTTTGAACTATAAATGCTGGCGGCGAAATTGCTTGAGAACCCGCACAGCAGATCTATTCATATCTAACGCGCCCCACACAACCCACTGGCACACACACACAGCCGCTGTCAGGCGTTGTCCGCGTTTTTAGCGCAGTAAAATGGAAATTTTTGTTAAAATTCATTGATCTGTGCACTATATTTCTTTGCTCTATGGTGTGTGCTTGTAATTTTTTGCGATGATATTTTTTCCAGCACCACTTTCATTGTGCTACAACGTTTGTTACTTCGAAATTGTAATGAAAGCCCGCGGTGGCGAATTTTTCCAAGCTTTTTTTTTTCAATTTACAAGAATATGAATTTCAGCAGCGTAAAATAATTATTCCACTCGTTTTGCGTTGCTTTATTTTTGCGCTGAAAAACTATTTTGCTACCGATCGAATTATGCGCTTATGCAGTTATATGAGCACAGCACGTATGCTTGTATTTTATGTGTATATAAATATATGTAATGCAATATGTACACTGGTGGCGTTGAATATAAAGACAGAGATTTTATTTCCTACAAATATTGCATTGTTTGATTATTAAAAGGTATAAAAATAACTTAAAATTATATAAAGAGTTAACTTCGGTCGCTCAGTTTGTATGTAATGGTTCGATCTGAACAATTTTGTTGGAGATTGCAGCGTTGCCAATTTTCGTTGAATATGAAAGTTTTTCACACAACAGCTGTATACTATAGAGGTCCGATCGGAACAATTTCAGAGATTACACCCTTGTCTTAGACAAAAATTCTTGACAAATTTCGTGATTGCAACTCGTGAAATGAAAAAAAAAATTGATACAAGCACTTGATTCCGTTCATTTTTTTTATATGATAGCTACTAGTATATGCAATAGTAATCCGATCTGAACAAACCTCAAATACAAAATTTTTCTATACAACGGCCATGTCCTTAAAGCATCACTTTTTTCGATATATTGGAGCTGAGGGAAGGGTCTAGACTTATTTTTTTCATTTTTGACATTTAATCAAAGTATGCCCGAAAGAACATTTCCACTAAAATCATAAATATAACTCACACATTGATTGGTATAGTTGGCGAAAACTCAAGCTGAAACTTGCATATACATTAGGTATATGAGTACCGAGTTAATACAGCATAGTCAAGTAGAAAGTACCATTTTTATCGGAAAGGATGCTAACTTAGTTTCATTAATTGACTTAAAACAAAAGTCCACCCATTTTTAAGGTATAAATTCAATATTAAGCACAAAGACGTCGAAGGATTTGGAGAATTATTTTTTTTAGGTTGGTAGTACTGTCAGTCACATTTATGTCAAATAATAAATGAATTAAAGGAGCTGGTGCCATTAGAAATGATATTATAAGAGAAGTAGGCGTGATTATAATCCGATTCAAGCAGTTTTAAAAGACACTACGGTTATTACTCTTCTGGCAATTATCGATATTTTAATAGATTCTAAGAGTATGATCATATGAGAGATAAGCATAGTTTCAGTAATTTGTAAGATTAGACTATATACAAATTAAACCTTTTAAAAAACGGAGCCTTACCCGATTTTGAAAATCATAAACCCCACAGAAGCCCTATTCGACTAAAGCCTCCGCTAAATTGCATTCTTATTGCTAAGTTTCAGATTGAGTTATTGCAATAACAGCTTGTGGGTAAAGCAATTGTCTGAAAATATTCCTATGCAAACATTGATAATTTACTGGCCATGACTGTATTTTTATATTGTTTTTTGCAAGCATTATTTCAATGATTTTCACGCGCCATCAAAAATATTTGCATTTTTATGTATTGAATATTCAGTAGCGTGAGGTTATTCTTCATTTCTAGAGAATTTTATATAATCTGCAATGTCTGTGCATTTGTCGCTAGCAGACTTTTATTTCTTTGTTAAAGCATGAAATGATTATTTTGCGCCACGAAGTATGCAACAATGTCGCGAAACGCATTGTTAACTCACATACAACAAAGCACACTATCAAATAATTTTGTAATAGGTATTGAAAATTTTTTGAGAAAATATTATGCTGCTTAAAAATAAAAATTTAAATATTATAGAAAACCTGGAATTTTATTTTTTATGATGAATATCATGATTATTTTTCATAATCTTTATACTTGTAAAAAATATTTTATTTTACCATTATTTTTACAAAATTGTATTTATTTTCTGAATATATGTATATATATATATTTTTTTTTTTCATTTTAGTTCTGGGAAATCATCTCCGATGAGCATGGCATCGACCCGAATGGCATGTACGTTGGTGAGAACGATTTGCAATTGGAACGCATCGATGTGTACTACAATGAGGCCAGCAGTGGTAAATACGTACCACGCGCTGTACTCATCGATTTGGAGCCAGGCACAATGGATGCTGTTCGCCAATCGCCAATGGGTATGCTATTCAGGCCAGATAACTTCGTGTTCGGCCAGTCCGGAGCGGGTGAGTAAAAACTAAGCTAAGTGAATTTATAAAATATCGTTGAACTGCAGATGGCAGGATAGATTTGATTCAAATAACCACTTTTGGATTTTAATAACGCTTTGAAATTCCAGGCAATAACTGGGCCAAAGGTCATTACACAGAGGGCGCCGAGCTAATTGACTCTGTGTTGGATGTGCTGCGCAAAGAGTCCGAGGGTTGCGATTGCCTGCAAGGCTTCCAATTGGCACATTCTCTCGGTGGCGGTACCGGCTCCGGTCTGGGTACACTGCTTATTTCCAAAATACGCGAAGAGTACCCCGACAGGATAATGAACACATTTTCAGTGGTGCCATCGCCAAAGGTGAGTGAAATTCTAAATTTGCATGGTTAAAATAAAAGAATATGTTTATATGTAAGAGTAGAGAGCGAAATGGAGTTTCACGAAGTGTGTGGAAGTAGTGTTTAATTAAGTATACATATATTTAAATATGAAACTAATTTTTTTAAAAACAAAAAAATATGTTTTTATTTTCTCTTTGTTAGAATTATTTAATTTAATTAGTTATTTTTCAAATTTGGTTCTAAGCAAATTTATTATTTTGACCTTATTTACTTTAATTAATTAATTAAATTAATTATCATTTATTAAGTATCCAGTAAAATTATTTATTTGTTATTACTCTTAAAATTATTATCTATTATTAGTACGCAATACTTAAGTAAATTAATTTGAAATAAGATTGATAAATTAGTTTTCAAATTTTTGCCCAAGTTAGTTGATTATTTTCCCTTATTTATTTTAATTTCGTTAGTTTAATAATTGATTTAATTCATAATTATTTATTAAATATCCATTTAAATTGTTTCTGTTTTTACAAATTGCATTAAATTAATAACGTTATAGAAACGCTTGAAATTATTAATTACTATTACTAATTAATACTTAATTAAAATATGTTTTTTAATTATTAAATTAAAATTATTACTTTTTAACAAAAAATATATTATTTTTAATATAATTTAAATCAATCAAGTTTCCATTATGTTTAAATTTATTAGATTTTTTAATTAAATAAATAATTTATTTATTTATTTGATTCAATTAAAGACTTAATAATAATTTCTTTGGATTAATTGATTACTTATTTAATAACTTTTTTACTTTGTACTTAAAGAAATTTGTTAATTTCCCTTAATTATTTTAATTCAGTTATTTAAGTTAATTAATTAATTAATTATTTCTTTGTTACTAATTGAATGAAATTTATTGCTATATACCAACATTTAAATTATTAATTAATTAATATTAATACTCAATTAAATTAGATTTATAGTAATTATTAAATTAAAATTTTTACGCTTATTTAATAAAAAATTATTTATTTTTAATAAATTTTAATTAAAAGTTTCCAATAATTTAAAATTTATTCAATTTTTTAATTTATTATTTAATTAATTTTATTAGTTGATTAAATTAATTAATTTATAACACTTTTTTAATTTATTGATTATTATTTAGCGATGACTTATTTAATTATTTTTTGTTTTTGTAACTAAGAATATTGATTACTTTCCCTTGTATATTCTAATTATGTCAATTTTTTCATTTATTAATTAATTCAGTTATGTATCCAATCAAATTATATTTTTTTACTAATAATAATAATAATAATTCATATTTATTTTAGTTAAATAAATTATGTTTTATTAACTACTCAATTAAATAAGATAATTTTTTTAATTTTCTAATTAATTAATTATTTTTTTTAAATTATTCATATTAGAAGTAGTTATTTAATTATTATTCAATTAATTTATTCATGTTCACTAATTACTTAATTTAATTAATTTTATTTTAAGTAGACGTTTTAATCAATTAATAATTATAGATTATTTAATTGACACTTACAATTAATTACGGGTAATTATTTGATTTTTTTTATTGTCACTCTGTATTGCGTAATACTGCCAGCTTAAATCGGCTTCCGCATTCAAACAGCTTTTACTAAAAACGAATTTTGCAATTATTTTTACCGCTTTGCATTTGCTCATAATTAGTCGTGTCAAATGTTAGCTTAGCAATAAATTCGTATGAAAACTACAATAAATATGTCTAATATTTAATGCGAAAAATTAATCGCGCTGCAATTGCGTGCGAAATATGCAAAAAAGATGACAACAAAAAGCAACAACATATTGCATAATAGAATGCAATAAAATATATATTTTAGCAGCTAATTAGTACAAAGCGCCTAATTTCTGATGATTATTAATTTTTGCAAATTCTTTGACAAATTTGCTTAATTTATTGACATTTATATTGTTCGGCCACAATGAACCCGCTGGCGGCTTTACCAATTCAGGCGGCAGCAATCAGCAATGCTAATATTTGTAAATCGCTTAACCGTTAGTGTGTAAACAAAGGGCACAAATGTGTGTATATTGATGTGTGGCCATGCATAGGTGTTTGTGCGTGTGGGTGTGTGTGAAAGGCCAGCTGGTCACGCAGCGGCTAATTGTCAAATGCACCACAAATGTCAACGCGCCTGAATTAGTTTCGCGAAAATTTTAAGCGCGCAAAATTACATCAAAGCACCCACACACTCACACACACTCACGCACATAATACTATAGAGCCTAGCAATGCAACTAAATTATGCACCCAGAAATATGTGTTAATTATTGTGTGACGCAATTGACTGGCAAAACAAAAATAAATTGAATTAAATGCAAAACCACAATTTGTCAGCGCACACGTAAACACTTTATGTGCGCGCATGTGTGTGTATGTATGTGTGGGGCATAAAAATTTATGCACAATACCAATAACTGTTATAAGCTGCGTAATTGAAATTAATTACATACGCACACATGCACATCAGCTCGCGCTCGCCAATTGATTTCTTGCTGCTTTGTATGCACAGATTCGTAATTGCTATTTTTATTACATTTAAATTTTTGTTGTTGTTGTTGTTATACTTTCAGCATAATTTAATTAAGGCATGCACATTAGCTTTGGCCTTAATTTGGCTGTTGATTGATTGAAGTGCGTAAGTGCATAAAAATGAGAAATGCTTAAATGCTTCTCCAACACCTACACACACACATAAACACAAACACATAAACACACGCACATAGAGTGGTATACAACCATAACACAATTTATACTCCGATGTTTGTGTTAGTGCGTTAGCAGCACACCTGCTTTGCATATTAATTATGTTTAATACGCTATGCCACGCTCCGCTACGCTCCGGCACTTGCAAATGAGCGTCGAGTGTGTTTTGCAAAAATTAAAATTGAAATTAATTAGCTGCGAGATGTGTAAAGGAATAGCATTGCAGTAATTAAATGGAGGTTACTCATACGACATGACGACCCGCTGGCAAGCGCTTAGCTGCATGAGTTGGGATTCAACTTCAGTTTATTATTGGCGTAAGGAATTTTGCAAATATGCAAATTAGTTTTAATAACAAAATAGCAAATTATAAGCACAATTTATTTGAAAACTAAAAAATAAACAACTTCTCTGTTGGTCCCTGAAGTGCAGATCTACTTTCTTTAGCATATCGTGAGGCGCAAATTTGCATTTCCAAGCTATTTCTGCAATTTTACGATAGCAATGCATTTTTTGAAGTTCGCAAACGCACATTATATGCGTATGGCTTTATTTTGCGACTATCTTACGGGAATGGGTATGTTCTTATCGCTGCTGTGATTAAAATTAAAAAAATTGAAATAACAACGAAGTACGTTTCTTATAAGAGCTTCATGAATAACAAAAAGAAAACGTAACCAGCCAAGGTTTAGTAGTTCTTTCTAGCCAAAAAATTTAATATAAAATCAAGAAAATTCAACTCGAATTTGTTCACACAGCTTTTGGGATAGGGCATGTATCGATGGTGGCCCACTGGCCAGGTTTCCGCGAAGCCCAGCTATTTGGTAGTAGAGCACAAGAGGATACGGCCCCACCGACTCGCTTCCCATTCTACCGATAGCGGTTCTAGAGCGCCTTTTCTTGGTATCTTAGCATCTTTATAGTTTCCTACGATTCCGCTGTGGCATGACACCCATACCACTCTTATAACAAAGACACTCGATGCTATTAATAGCGAGGTTAGGCACTCTTTGATCAGCTCTAAACGCACTGTTAATGACGCCAAGGCTAGTAGCGCAACTCTGCTATCTGAGTGGATGGTCACTTCTCTGAAGGCGGCTGCATTTCGGAGTACGTAAATGTACTGCTTCTCTCATAGCTGCAACCTCGGCCTAAAAAACACTGCAATAGTCAGGTAGTCGCCGGCACATGGGCAGAGAAGGAGCCGCCAGAATTCCGTTTGGTGACTCCATGATCAAAGTGATCCGGTATTCTCCACAGCACTTTTCGAATGCCTTTAGGTAAAGTTTTCAATTTCAATTTTGCTACTCCAATTGAAGCCACCTTCCAGTAAATGGTGTTTCTTCGACCGGTGGTTTTCAAGAAGAAATTAAATGCATATAATTCAATGCTAAGGACTAGAATTTAGATTTATTATAAGGGCAAGGGTTTGTCATTATGTTTTGAACATAATTTTGAGCAAATAACTCCACAAAGAAAAAAGTCCAGCGACAAAAAATCAGACGATCATGGAAGCCATGTCCACTACGCAGTCACCAAAAATTTCCTTCAATACATGCAAGACATGCAGCGCCATGTTATTGGAACCAAAGGTCTTCCACATCATGACTCTATCCATTATTTTAGTAATAAATTTTCAGTATTTGCGAGTGTTGGTCCGAAGTAAGCCTTTTCATTATGAAATGGCAAACCAAACTGAATGTAAGTCAAGGAAACCCCATCAAAAGCCGCACAAAGAGTATTGTCTCATTGAAAATCACACGACTTAAAAAAGAAAACACTTTATATCTTTAAACCAACTTATTTTCAATGAAAGCACAGATAAATTACTTTGTTCTTGTCCTTGTCTCATATAGAAATATTCGGATACACACTCTAACCTTTGAATAAACTAAAAATTACGCAATTTTCTGATTTTGTCAAGGAACAGAATGAAATCGATAACAATTTTTTAAGAAAATTATCTGTTCCGATGAAGCTTACATTCATCTGTGTGGTGCGGTAAATAAACAAACCTGCCTATTATTGTACGAAGAAAATCCACAAATATATTGCTGAACAACCATTACATTCGCGCAAATTGACAGTTTGGTGTGGTTTTTGGTCTGGTGGAATCATCGTTCCGTACTTTTTTCATAATATCAATGGAGAGCGGTGTAGATCGATGATAACCAACTTTTTATGGCCGCAAAATAGCTGACCTTGACAATATCTGGTTCCAACAAGACTGCGTCATGTGCCACACAGCCGTAGCACAAGCGAATTATTGCAAAAAAAGTTTGGATATTCAATTATTTCAAGAAATTGTGCTATTGAATGGCCTTCAAAAAAATTTTAATTTAACACCATTATACTAACTTGTAGGGTTATTTAAGGTCATTGGTCTTAAGCAATAAACCAGACTCTCTTCAAGCTTTATAATTCAGTATTAAATGTGCTATTCATGACATATGACTTGACTTAGTGGAAAAAGTACTCGAAAAATGGTTATCGAATTGCATCGATTGTACTTCACATTAAGTATGAATATATGAATTTCCTTAAGTATTATAGTTTTTTTTTAATGAAAATTATTGTAAAATCCTGTATCACAAAATTTGTTCCTTAATTAATAGCTTATTTCGTTCGTTTCCTTGCCGCCTTAAAAATTTTATTTAACTTCTGCCACTTTAATATACTTTCTGCAACTGCTTTCCACTCATATGTATTTACATTTATTTCATACATATGTATGTGTATAGTAAGTAGTATATATATACGAGTAGTAGCTCATTTGCACTTATTATGTTTGCTTTCGTTTACAAATAATTGAAACACATTATCGCAAATTATATTTTTTTACTATAAATAACAAATTAAAATGTTTTCCCCCACACTTGGGTGAAGTGAGTATCTTGTTTGTAATGGTGTATGTACATATATATAACATATGTATATACATGTGTATATTTAATGGCATAGATATGTAAGTACGCATAGCGGACGACGCACATCATTTCAATTTTAATTACGATTTGACATTTTATTAAACATAACATGAATACCGTTATTGACATGTGGAAAAATATGCACATTAATTTGTTTGATATGTGTCAAGGTGTGTGGATGTTGTGTTGTAGTATTTGTGTACATGTGTGCTTATAAAAGTCGGTTTTTATTTAATTTTTATTAATAATTTTTTATATTTATATTTTTTAAGCCCGATCGGGTTATACAAGTTTTAAACGAAAATTCAGTCCACAGATCCACTTGCAATACCAAAATTAGTGCTTTGAAGGGGAATTTTTGTTTTTCACTTCTAAGAGAATTATTGGTTAGATCGAGGCTAACAGCAAATTTATGTTTGAAAGTAGTTTATCACCGGTCCTCCGATACTCCTAACATATTGAACTCTTCACCAAACTAAGCCTCTCAAATTAGCTCATTCAAATTAACTTAATCTTTGAAAAAGTGCGAAAGTCTTTCGATATTTTGTTGACAAATATACTTTGTTCATTATATTTGATATGTATGACAGACATTTCCATATCCTACAGCATTGAAAATCGTTATACTAAATATGAGTAACAGAGACACCTTTTCTTATCCTGCACTGTCAGAATAATAGAAAGAGTATAGAGTGTATCAAACCAATTTTTAATCAAGAAGTTCCAGCATATACCTCATAATGTATGCCTTACGAGGGTGACTAAGTAGAGAGACAATTGTAAATTTATTATCAAAAACTATTTGTATCAACTTCAGTTTCATACTTCCTTACTACAGTGTTTCCAAGCGAGGTTGTTGCCGCTAACATAGTGGTAGATTTATTGCTTTGCAGAGCAGCGTCCTTCAGAGATGCACTCTTCTAGTACGGCGGCGATACTAGCCAACTACGTTCCAGTCTGATTAAGGAATGCTTAACTTCGTTGTCAATGACATCGAGTCACTTTGTGATAAGACCAGCCAGACAACAGCGGCATCGCAGGTAACTGTAAGCTGATGAGCTGGCAAGGAAAGGCACTCTAGTCCTGGTATCAGTAGAATGAAAACGGGTCCGTACAACGTTCCCTTTATGCGTTCTACTATTAAATAGCTGAGCGCAAGAGATTTAGTGAGCTTTTTGTCTCAATAAGCTCCTTAGTTGTGGAGTTTCTAACAGAGCATTGCGCGATCGGCTTTTACACAGTGAGATTCAATAGATACTGGAAAACGAGGTCAAAACATCTCAATATTTCCTTTCTGACTGTTGCACCTTCGATCGAGTAAGATTTATTTCATACATTGAAATTTATAAATTTTTTGAGTATAATTATTTTTTTACAGTTTTTTCGTTTACAAAAATTGAAAGATTATCAAAAAAAAAACAAAAATTTAAAAAAAATATAAAAATTTTTAAAAAAAAAAATTAAAAAAAAAAATTAATGAAAATCTTTCAAAATTCTTTCTTTTAAACATAACGGGAAACCGTTTTGAAAAAAAAACCATTATTTTGTTGATAAAAGGTGTTAAAAATGTTGGGTTTTGTCGTATTTTCCCTATTTTCTTTTTCCCGGTTTTTATTTAGAAATAATTTTTAAAAAGTTTTTTGCCCGCTCGGATACAAGTTTTAAAAAAATTTAGAAGATAGTGGCAATACAAAATTAGTGCTTTGCAGGGAACACTTCTAAGAAATTTAAATTTAAAAAGAAATTTTTGGGAAAAGACCCCTTCCAAAAAACCCAACAAAAACCTTTTCCCAAATATAACCTCTAAAATTGCCAAAATTAACCTAAACTTTGGAAACATGCAAAATTTTTAAATATTTTGTGAAAAAATTTTTTTCTTAAATTTTTGATTGTCCTGATAAAAAAACAAAATTACAGCTTAAAAAACGCAAATATGATTTAAAAAATTTTCTTTCCCACTGTAAAAATAATATAAATATGAAAAAAAATTTTTAATCAGAATTCTGGTAACGGTCATAAAGTATGCCTTAGAGGGTTTATTTAAATCAGCAAGCAATATCTTTAAATAAAGGGATCTATTCTAAGTTTTTATTTCCCAAACTGACCCCTTTAAGCTAGGTTATTAAGCAAATGAAGATAAAAAGTTTTTGTTGCAGACACCCCCGGGTATTTGTGGCGGATTAGCAACGTGTTACTGATAAGGGAGTTTAACTTGTTATCTTTTTTTTTTTGTCACTTTTTTGTTGAAAGTACGGGAACAGCGGAATTTCAGGTAACTGTAAGTGACGAGGGCTAAGGAAGGTAAACCAAAAAGTTTTTTTATCAGTAGAATGGAAACGGGTGAAAACCCCCTTTTGCGTTCAAACTTTTAAAAATTATAAAAATTTTGGGTTATTTTTTGCCCAATTTTAATAAATTTTTTTTTTCTAACCGAAATTCGGTGGCTTTTTTCAATAAAAAATTTTAAAAGAAAAACCCATCTATAAATTTCCTTCTAACTGTTGCACCTTTATTTTGGGACGCATAATTTTAAATTTTTTATTAATAATTTTTTTTTTGTTAGTTTTTCTTAAAATATAAAATTAAAAAATAATTAAAAAAAAAAAACCTTTTGAATATGTTTTTTCCAAAATTTTCTTTGCAAAAAAAAAATTTAAAAAATTGGGAAAGGGTTGGAAGTCCTTTGTTCCCTACCGAAATGCCACTGTGCGTTGTAGTAAAATAAATAATTTGAATTTTGATTTCCAAATTTGAGAGAATGTTTATTATAATGTATATTATCCAGCAATGCAACAAAAAAAATTTAAAATTTCACACTGAGACGATCGCTTAAATGAGAGAACCAAATCTTACAACTCAAAGGTTATATTCATATTCTTCAAACAACTCTTGGCAAAAAACTTTTAGCGATTTTTTTGAATGATCCAAAATAGATTTCGAAAATATGTCGCTGGTATAAATTTGGAATAAGTTCTTAGTACTTTATATACTCTAACTACTAAAGTCACCCTCGTAAGTGCCAAATGCCTTTTGTAATATTACCAATACAAATCAGTATGCAGGGTTGCATTTATGCCACAGCAAGGCAAATCATTGCAATTCACGTAGTAATATTGGAAAATTTCTCATATTTACCAGCTGCATTTATTATCCAATTTATGACGCCACAAATCAGTGGTTGCAAGTCAAAAATTTTTACATTCGTTGCGCCTCAATTGGCGCATAATAAATGCAATCACACGAAGCCGAGCCAAAGGACTAGAGTTCACTCGCAATTTCACATACTCAAACCAATATTTGCATTTAATTTACTGTTAACACAAAAACACACACATGCACATGCGCACACACGAAATAATAACTGTAATTTTCTTTTTATGATAAAATCATGCAATTCGCCTATTTTACGTAACTGCAACACGCACACACACACAGTCACACGCGTTTGGCATATGCAAATATAACGGAAGATACCGTAGAACGCTGAAATAAGCAGGCATTGAAAGGCATACAAATTGACTCTTATTTACCAGCATGCATTTGCATTGAGCAGCAGTTCAATTGGAAATCATATCGAATATTGTTAATATGCGCACAATGGCAATTTGTAAATTATTGCTTTAAGATATTAATAAAATGAATGGACGCAAACAAATAAGCGGCGAGTTGCAGTGACAGCGGTAAAAAATTAAAAAAAAAACAACACAACAACAGCCAAAACTGCCTGAAAGCCCACAGGCATGACAGCAGCCTGCAGCGGTATGCATGCAAGTGAGTATGTGTGTGTGTGCGGTAATTGATGTGTGAATGGGCGCACACATGCAAGCACACGCTTTTAGTTAGCCTGCAATATATAGACAAAAAGAAAATCAGATATATGCGTGTGTGCGTGTGTTTGTAACACAAAACACGGTTAACCACATTTGGACACCCATTGCAACCGCTGATGCGATTAAAAACTGTCCTTCAATGTAATTTGTTGAGCTCTCGCGCTTATCGCAAATGATTTACGTGTCATATGCAACATGTGCGCAATCGCCCGGCTGGATGTGTATGTGTGTGTGTGTGTGTGTGAGTGTGTGGTTGTGCCTCGGACATGCATCACATTAGCCATGCATGCAGTTACGCATCACTGCGTTTGCGTGGCATTTTATGCGGTGCAAATGTGTCATTGCGTAAGCATGTAAATGAGTGTGTAATTGTAATTACGTGGATTAAGTGGGATTTCACGTGCGCATTAAAAAAAATTACCCAGTTATTGTTGGTATTGTTGTTTGTTAATCTTCTTTTTTGTTTTTGGTTAACTGTTTAAGGCTCACATTTAATGTTATTAGTCTTATTTACGGTAACTGAGCGCAAAATATTAATTTAATAATATAATATATATATATATATATACATACATTTTATTTAAATTTGCTTAATTCCACAGTATTAAATAATTTAGCATTATAAAAATAACTAGCGCTAATGTAAGCGCATTATTTTTAAATACTATGCAAAGGCAAGGGAAAAAAGCAATATCCGATTCATCATTAATAAGTATGTCACGTCCTTAACAAGCATTGTTCACAGTTTGCTGGTAGTTAGACTTACTCCGGTCTGCAGATTTTTCAGTATCCCCCTTTCTAGTAGTATTTAATTTTTTTGGCAGGTTCAGAGGATCCCTACTTTTTTAAAGAAAAAGCACAGAAACTTCAAATTTAATTGGGAGTGTTTATAATCATTCGAAGGAACATTCTTTGGCATTTGCTTTTTGAAGATTATCTCTTCAAATGTTGGCTGCGGCTACGTCTCAGATGATTTACTCGTTGGGTCTAATTTTCGATGACTCGTGCGAGCATTTCGACTGGTAACTGGAGAATGACACATGCAATGTTTTGTTCGAATGCCTGAATCGAAGCGGGATTTCCCACATATTACATATTCACACAGGGAAGTCTAACGGTTTAATATCACATGATATTGGTGGGCAATCGATCTCACCGGCACTAATTTTGAAAAAATATGGATTAAAGATTTCACCGTCCCACAAGCCACACGAACCTATTGCTTTTTTTCCGAATAAAGTAGCAGATCTTAAATTTTTCAAGTTGCTCTTCGCACCATATGCAGAAATTTCGCTTATCTACATATCCATTAAGCCAGAAATTAGTCTCTTCGCTGAACAAAATTTGGAAGGAACACATCGGATCTCCTTGGAACATTTCGAGAGTCCATAGAATGAAACCATATCGGTGGGGAAGGTCAAGCAGCTTCAGTTCTTGCACAAGCTGTATTTGGTACGCTTCCAATTTAAGATTTTGAGGTGGTCGGTACACACGTCCGAGTTGCTACGAATCGATTCTCCACGGTCTTCATGTACATTCTCAGCTTCGGCTGCTATATTTTCTTTACAGCGTCCTAGACGTGATCTATACGGTCAAGCATTACCCAATAATAAATTTTGGGTCTCAAGCTGGGTGATAGTGTTACGAATAATATGACAACTTGACACGATCTACTTGGATCACCCGTTATATATGATCAGTATGACAACCTGAGTTGATTAAGTCATTTCCATCTGTCTGCTTTTTCTCCTTAGAAGCTATTCATCTCTCGTAACTGCCAAAATATAGTTCATAGCTGCCATACAAACTAAACGACCGAAACAAATTTCTGCTATGGAAACTTCTTTATTTGTAAAAATTATTCTAGTTTTGGTCATTACTAAAAATAAAATAAATTCTCTGCTAAAAAATAGATCAAATCCATTAAATTTTGCAATCAAATCCAAATCTTTTGTAATGAGATAGCTGACGGGCGCTAATAATTAAGTAATTTAAAAATTAATAAGAATAATTAACATATTAGAATTATTATTAAGGCTAAGAACAATCCTTGAAAAGCGACATGTAAGTGTCTGTGGATCTGTAATTTTTCGTTTTTTCCCCTACATTTTATCGATTTATTATCGGTTGTATATCGGAATTCATTCGGTAAAGAAATTTATACGTATCTGCACTCTTAGTTCAATTAGCAGTTGATAATAACATGTTTTTCGCCTATCAAGCAAGGGAATGCGAACCACATTAAAGCGGACGTCAGAGCGTATGAGTAATATGAAATATTGTATTGTAAATTGTACGCTGCATCTAAGCGTAATTCGAAATTCTAAGATTTTGAAAAGCATTGACAAATGCTTCTAACCAGCAAAATCGAGTGGTAGGTGAATAGTAGAAATAAATTGGTAAAATGTTTAATCCTGTCCAATATTTCTTTCTGAAACCCAACCCATACGTCCATAAAATCGTTCTAATAGAGAACTCAAAGTAATGCGATATCATAAGGTATTGAAAGGGGGTATTCTACTCTAGAACTTTGAAATATTCGATTTTTTTTTTCATACATTTAAAGATTAGACCCTTAAGAACATATACTCCAACGGATTTTTAAAAATTAAAATTTTTTAAGAGCTACAGTTACCTTAGTGACGCAGTACCTAGCCCGGTTCGGCCGTATCTTAGACTGCCTGAAATTTGACTCACTTTTTAAACGCGTTTTTCTCGAAACTACTTTTTTCCACACGTTACCGGCATTATCTCAAGTTCTATATAACCAATTTACTTGAAATTTTGTGTGAACCTTCTTTATATAATCCTTTATCGTTCCTACCAGCATCGTGTCAAAATTTTTTTTTTTAATTTTTAAAAAAACATCAGGAATTTCAAAAAGGGCAAAGAATGATTTTTATTTTCAGGCAGTTGTCATTTTTCAAAAGATTTTTTCATGTTCCCTAAGGTAGGGACTATAACAGCATCCTTACTGATTATGAATTTCTTCTGATTTTTTTTTTTCAAACCACCAGGAGTGTCAGGATCAATGTCACCAGAATGCGCCATTTTTTTACACCTGTCTCTCCCCCCTCTAATTATTTTAATTTTTAATATTTTTTCGTAAATTTTTTTTCTGTATTCTTAAGATATCAATAAAAACGCCATAAAAAATGGATAGTAAAAATATTTTTGGTTTTTTGTTTTTTAATAAAATTCAAAAAACTGCCCAAAATTTGAAGAGGTTCTTCCATCGGATTTAGGTCAGATATGAAACCGAACACATCACCTGTCGAACTTGTAGAATATTCTAAATATATAATTTTTGTAAAAGGTCGATGTACTAATCATAAATGGTCTAGTCGCTGTGGTCACATGTAGTACTCGCAATGTACCGCCTATATTTTTTCAAATGAAAAGTAGTGATGATTGATACTTTAAGTATGATCATGGCCAAATGTCTTTGGTAAAAATTTGAGATTGCAGTAGTTTTTATATTAACAAGAGCTATAATGCAGAAGTAAGAAACCGGTAAATAATATTTGGTAATAATGTGTGTAACATCTTTCATGTCGGTATGTGATGTTTATCAAATCCTATTTCTGTAAAAATAGTCATTCACTTTTATAATGTACATATTGTCCACACATTTCATACTATCCGACGATTATGTTATGTTTAATGATTGTTCGGCTTGCGACTGTGCAGTTGCTAGTAGCTAAGTAACGCTCGTTGAGCTCGCCTGAGACCCAAACATTCAATTGTAGACCTCAAGAAGCCATCGGAGCTCCTACCCGTTTCCATTCTCATTCTGGAGAGAGTGAGGTACCGACCTAGCAAGTTCATAAACTTTCAGTTTCCTGCGTTACCACTTTAGCCAAGCACCCAAAAAAGTATAATCATGAAGTAACTTGAACCAAAGATAAATAGTGCAGACATCTCTTCATCAGTCTTTACTGTAGGGTCAGCGAGCTCAAGGTTAATATTGCTGCCCTACTATCAATCGATAGTGACTGTTTGCAGCAACGTGTGCATCAAATGTCATATTTTTTCAAACAATACAAATAATTTCTGTCTCATGGCAGACGTTCATCTGTATGAAAAAAACCTAACCTGAATTCAAACAAAACGTTTAATAACACGAAGACTTTTTGATTGAACAAAAATTGTTTTCGAGATGATTCTAATGGCCAAATTTGACCCGGACTGACAAAGTAACTACGAATTTTGAAACCGATTGACCAGGTTTCGAGATATGTGATTTTGCCTAAAAGTGCGCGAGGTTATCATCCAATTTTATTCATTTTCACATTATCGAAAAAAAGGTAGTTTGGAAGATATATACATTAAACTTATTAGGTCACGGGGTCAAGTCTACTTTTTAAAGCATTCCAAACCACAGGTGCTCTTCTTAATGTGATTCGTTTTAGCACGCTTTATCTAGATATCTTAATTTTTGCCCTAGTTATAGCTTAAAACAGCAGATGGACGGACGAACAGATAGACATACGCATTTCAACTCGCCTTGTCATATTGAGCAAAAAAAAGTTATTAAGACTTTGTTCATCATTTTAAAATAATTAATTTATTGTTCAAAATCTGCGTCGTCTCTCGCAAAGTAATCCGCCATACACTTGTGCCGACGTGTTTCCAATCCTCGAAACCGTTGTTACAGTCAATTTCCGGAATAGCCTTCAATGCGAGCAACGATTCACGTTTAATGTCTCAATTGACTCAAAGCGGTTTCCCCGGGGCGGTCGTTTTAGTTTGCTGAATAGCTAGAAGTCATACGAAGCTAGTTCAGGCGTACACAGTGGTTGCGGCACGATATTGGATCGAAATTTGGCGAAAATATCAGGAAGAAACTAAGGCAGTATGTGACGGAGCATTATAGTGATACGAAAATCAAGAGCTGTCGACCCATAATTACGGACTCTTTTGACGAATAGCTTTGAGCAAAACAAATAGTATTCCTCGTTGACAGTTTGGTCGGCCGGAAGGTATTCGGAATGCACCGCTCTTTGATAATCGAAGAAAACATAACCTTGATTTTTGACCTGCTTTGACGCGGTTTTCCGACTTCGACTTACCTCTGCCACGATACTCGTCGTCGCTGTTTTTCGAAAAAATTCGAGTGATTTTGGTACCAAACGTGTTTTTACACAGTCAACTATCAAAATGGTTTTCAATGATCCTTACGACATTCCAACGATGACAGTAAGATCTCTGACTTTTAATTCCGGATTCTCAAGCAGCAATTCCTTCATTTTATTGATTGGTGTTGATGGCCGTGCTGAACGTGGTCAACGTCGTCAACGGGTTGCGACCCTCTTAGAATAATTTATACCAATCAAAAACAAATTTTCGGGACAACCAATTATCACAGACACCCTTTTCCGGAATTCTAAACATTTCGGCACCAGAAATTTGATTTCGCTTCGCAGTTTAATGGAACTTCTTGGCTTTATGTACTTCTGAAAGATAAGCGTATACTAAACACTTAAAATTATTTTGATGTGACAATTGACACGGAAGTCACCGACAGTGATGAAAAAAAAGTAAAGAAAAAAATAAAGAAATTTAAATTAGTATGTCTTACTATAGAAGTATATAACCTTACAAGTATATCCATCTCGATTAGTTTTAGGTTATATAAACAACCGTTAGGTAGACAAAACAATTATTGAAAAGGTTTTATATGAACCAGTCCAAATCAAAGGTTCATCAGATGATGGATATAAAGGCTTTAATGAAAACAATTTTGTCTTCATTTGTTCTTTTTGTGTATTTCACTAGCCGGTAATCAAATCCCAATAATATTTTGTAGAGTTTTTTTCTATTCATCATAATTTTTCACTGCTTTCTTTAATCTTACTAGATAGTCACTGTCTTCCATTGGAGATTCCAAAAGCCATATCAAAATTTGAGAACCCAACAACGGAACCATTGCATCCGGTTATTCATAGGTTTTCCACAGATTAAAGCAACACATTTGTAGTTGTAATTCCACCAATAATACGACAAGTATAAAAATAACCGTCACAACCAATGGTACTATACAACAACAAAATCGCAATACCGCAAGTCAATTTATGCGGCCTATTAATGCAGGCGACTCATAAATTACACACACAAGTGAAACTATTAGCATATGAAAATACAAACAGGAATTTAGGTATGCACAAATGCATACTCACACACATACATAAATATATAAATAGACGCATGCATGTATTAGCATTTTTGAGGGTGTTGGCGTGCAAGAAGGCTGGTGTTATGGCATAAGTTAGCGGTAAATGCGACCGCATGCAATAACGCCTTCGGCGGCCACCACTGCTGTGACTTAACGGGAGTTATAGTGAGATGAGTTAACGAAATTTTAAAGCCACCACTAGGCGGGCATAGTGAAAGGGCGAAGAGCGCTAGTTGATGTGCTTGAAAAGCAAAATGCCAATTGAAGCATGCAAACGACTTAACCAATCAAGCGAAACAGCAATAAATTTTCAATGATTTTAAGCAAAAAAAATTTGCGCTAAACGGAAATTTATGTGGCATATGCAAATACGAGTGCGACCGCACATATGTATGTGTGCGCATTTGTGGCGGGAGTGTAGGACAGGCATATAACCACAAGCGTTAAACCAAGCATGTTCTCGAGTATGTGCATGGACATGAATGAGTGTGTGTGGATATGTGTGACGCGCTGTCAGCTTCAATTGGCAATCGTGTCGCTGCTAATTTCACGGCTGGTCGCGCGCACAAAGAAAATGTTAAGTGGCATAGAAATCGAATCTTTGCTTTTTGAAAAAAAAACGCAGTACAATTCGGTGAACTGTCGAAGACGTAGGACGCATGCGCACACTGCTTGGCCAAATAGCGACAAGTTGACAGCACAGCTGTTGTCTTACAAGCGTTTGGTGGCGTTTAGTGGAGAAGAGTTAATTATATTTACATGTGTTGCCGCGCGCACGCGCTGCTGATTATGTAACGGCAGTGCCGCGTTGTCGCTGCGGCTCACCACTAAATGACGAAATGTATCTTATTTATGTTTGTACAGCGCCTGCTATGGTCAATATTTGTACGCAAATACATATTTACTACACTCCCACTGGCGCGCTTTAAATTCAAACAGGCTGCGATGCATGCATGTGTGTGCGTGTCTGTTTTTGTAGGCCTGCGGTTGCGTTTGCATAATGCTAATAGCTTGCGTTCACACAGATCTGATCCACATTCGCATATCTTCATCCAAATCCGCGGCGGCGCCTCACCACAAGCCGCCATCGCTCTGCCAATATATTTTCTGCAACAACCGTTAGGCACACATTGACGCAGTTCGGCCTTGTGCACTTGCTGGTGCGCTCTACACACATATGCATACATACATGCATATATTGCACCGTTTATTGTCGAAGGTGTTAGCCAGCGCTGTTTTCCCATTTGGTGTTGTTGCTGATTTTACTCTCTAGCGGCGATAAGTTTACCCTATGTATGTAAGTTTCTATTGTTGTTGTTATTTAAGTTGCTTTGGTCGCGACGCATTTGCTTGTAGTAAAACATGCTCTCGGTTGCATTGCTGTTGCTTTTGTTATAATTGTTGTTGTACTGATTATGGGCTTCTGCTGTGCTGCGGTCGTTCGTGGCTGCGGTTTATCGCACATGTTCAAATCAATCGGTTTGGTTTGTTGGTCAATTGCTTAAGCTGCAACTGATGTATTTGCACTGGACAGCGATAGTTCCAAAGCAAATTGTGGCGTTGGAGCACAGGGTGGCATATAATAAAAAAAGTTTAAATAATAGACCTCTTTTCCAAAAAGTTGTAAAGGTTTAGAACAGCGTTACGCAATGGCTAATTTAAACTTCTGAGCATTTTTGATTATTCTTCTTCCCTACTTGCATAGAGACCGCTTACGTGGTTATAGATGAGTTTAGAACAGAGCGCTAGTCGTTCTTTCTTTTCATTGTTTGAGTTGGAGATTTCAGGTCCAGGTCCTTCTCCACCTAATCTTTCCACGGGTACTGCGTTGAATACTTTCAGAGTGGAGTGTTTTCGTTTATTTGGACGACATATCCTAGCCATCGCTGCCGCTATCTCCTAATTCGCTGCACTATGTCAATGTCGGAATATAACTCGTATAGCTCTTCGTTCCATCGAATGCGATTTCCGCCGTTGCTACAGCGCAAAGGAACATAAAACTTCCGCAAAACCTTTCTCTCGAAAACTTGTAGCGTCGATGTTTGTCATCGTCCATGCCTCTGCACCATATAGCAGGACGGGCTTGTCGTCAAGAGTTATTCCGCGTTGGAATTTGAACAGCTTCGCCGGCTATCCATTAGCCTCCGCCTCTTTGTTGATCTTCAGATGAGTATTTGCTTTTCGAACTTTATCATGGTCGAGAAATGGAACGCCTGCTCCATCGTCATCGACTGGAGATTAGGGTTCGACATCTTCTGGTGTAGAAGTGCTCCCTCCGTAATTTTTGTATGCTCTGGGCATCAGCCACTAGATCAGCACTGGGGTTCTATAAGAGTATGCTCCGGTCTTGAAACTTTCTGTTAGACGCCTCATTTTTTTCCTAAAATTTTCGAACATTATCCCTGTCGGCCAACTTGTCAAACTCTTCATACTCACGCATTTCGACTTCTCTCTTTTTCTTTCTGCAAATGCGTCCAGCTTCCTTTTTCAACTCTCTGTATCTATTCCACCTCGCACGAAACAAATAGATCACGACTGGGCTCCCACGTCACTATTGACAGTCTTTACTTCGAAGTCGTAGATATTTTCGTCTATCTTGGAACCAGCATTAACACCAACAACGACGTCAGCCTCGAAATCCAACGTAGAATAACTCTTGCCAACTTTTGCTGCAATTGAGCTGTGAAATCATCTCTTGACGAACAAAAATCAAACTCTATGAGTTATTCATCATTCCAGTCCTGCTATATGGGGCACGCTGGTAACATCTTATGATTCGGACGAGTTTTCGAGACAAAGGTTCCACGGAATATTTATGATTTTTTGGTCATTGGCAACGCCAAATACCAAAGACGATGGAACAATGAGTTTTACGAGATATACGAAGCCATTGAAACAGTGCAGCGAATTAAGAAACAGAAGCTACGCTGGCTTGATTATGTCGCTCGAATGAATTAAAAGTCCCCAGTTCTGAGGGTAGGAAGATCTCCATTCCAGGTGGAGAAAGACCTGGCAACACCTGACTAATCTTTTAAATCAAATATATCCTTGACCCATATTCCTCTCTCAATGGGTTCAAAATTGTGAAATTTCAGCTTCGCTAGGGGAGAGCATGCTAATTCGGACCTTCATTCTTAACATTGAAGCCTTCAAATTACGTATTCAAAACTCGTGTAGATAAAGATAATATTATACTTCTAAGCGCACGAAGTGTATATAATTCACATAAACTCACTAATTTATTCTCTTTGACTGTGCAACGTATCGCAAAGGAGCAATAATGTGTGTGTTGCATTACACAAAT
This sequence comes from Bactrocera correcta, assembly GCA_027475135.1. Lineage (NCBI taxonomy): Eukaryota > Metazoa > Arthropoda > Insecta > Diptera > Tephritidae > Bactrocera > Bactrocera correcta. Next base: position 64,263,648 of record CM050326.1, on the reverse strand, counting down.
CTTCGCTTATTCGTAGAAGCATATATCAAGGATAGCTCCCATATTGCTAATTTATGCGACACACAACTAAGGTGCCTTTTCTACCAAAACTCTGAACATAACAGTACATAAATGCGCATTCTTGCTGTAAGCTGTGAATAAATATTTCATTAGCACAGGTGATGCTAAAAAAATATTTCATTTAACATACACACACACGGAGAAAATAAATTTGGACTTCTGAGGCGATTAACAGCATATTTGCAACGAAAAGTACATACTAATGATCATTGAGTGAGTTGCTTTGATGCTTTAATGGAGCTCATAAAGTGACCATTGCTTTGAGCTAATTGCAAATAAATGCAAATATCAGCAGTTAGTTTGTGTTAGCGCCTGAGCGTTTATAAACAAATTTGTCGTTAAGAGGCAACTTCCAGCATCTTGCTCGTTAATTGCATTTGCTAATGTTGCAGCGAAATTAAAAACAAAGCACCCAAGCAAATATATTTGTATAATAAAGCAGTTATTTGCGTGTTATTTTATTCAGTGTATAAGAAGTCGGCACATAATTAGATTTCCTAGAATGGTTTTAGCATCTTGTCTCTCTAATTTACAATGAACTAACGAAATTGTTGGAAGTAGTTGTTGTTTGTTTCAATTTGCAAGGCAAAGTTAATTATTTAACATTTGACCAACTTCCATTGCTCGCCACACTTTAGCAAAATTTTTAATTAAAAGAAAACAAAGCTACATAAAACTTAGCCTGCTTGGATGAGAATCTCATAATAACCAGTACATATGTATTAACGGTGATCCATTTTCAGGTTAACTAATTTATACAAAAAAAAAAAAACAGAACACGCAAAAACTTGAAATTTATTGTGATTGTTTATTACTATTCGAAAGAAAATTCTTTGGCATTTATTTTTTGAAGGTTATATCTTTCAAATGTTGGCCGCGGCTACCTCTCAGATGGACCATCCATTGAGATCAAATTTCGATGACTTTTTCGAACATTTCGATTGGTAACAGGCGAATGACATGCGTGATGTTTTGCTCTATGGCCTGAATTGAAGCGGGATTGCCCGCACAGCCTTTAGACTTGATATATCCCCACACGGAAAAGTCTATCGGTGTGATATCTCACGATCTTGGTGGCTAGTCGACCGGCGCAAAACGTGAAATCATCTGCTCCTCAAGGTGTTCTCTCAATAAATATATTCATTGATGCGATGTGTGGAAAGTGGCGTCATCTTGTTGAAACCAATTGTCGCTGAGACCACGACCTCCAATTGCAGGCATCAAATAGTCATTGCCATTGACGTTTACGTCCTCAGCGGCATCATTTTTTAAGAAATGATTCCACTGACCCACAAACCACACCAAAACGTTGTTTCTTATGTAAGAAATATCTAAAATCTTTTCAGATTTCTCTTTGTCCCAAATATGCCAACTTTTCTTGTTTACATACCCATTGAAATGGATCTCATGGCAAAAAAATTTGGCTCGAGAATGTCAGATCTTCTTGGAACTTTTCAAGAGCCCATAGAGCGAAACGATGTCGCTGTGAAGGTAATGATAGTTCGAATACTCTGCTTTGTTTTAAATAAATTCGGAAATTAATTTTCAGTACGTAAAAGCCATTCCGAAGCATACTTTACGAATTAGTTTACACATAAATCTCATCCAGGTATTCTTCACACTTAACTTCATATATCTTAAATACTAGGACAGTACAAGAAGTACAGGAAGAAGTGCGGAAATTGTCTGGCAGTTTTCCCCTTCCCCAGGTAGTTCCTTGCGAATTGGTGCCAGTCAATTTTCCGGCCATAAAGAGGCGTTTCACCAAGTGAAGTCCACTTTTCGCCTGTTCCTTGTACTCTAAGAAATGGAAGATTTAGCCATGTCCATCTGGGTGTCTCTCTGTCGTCTGTTTATAAGCGAACTACTCTCTCTGTTTTTGAGATATTGGTCTGCAATTTTACAGAAGTCCTTTCCTCACTAAGGAGCTACTCATTTTTCGGAACTGGCAATATCGAACAATTATAGCATTTAGCTGGCATACAAACTGAATGACCAAACTCAAATCATTATATGGAGAATTTTGTTATTTGGCAAGGTATCGTCACAAAATTTGAAAAAAGCTAATTATCTAATAAGCTGTCATTTAAACTAACCGATGAAACACAGAGAAAGATCTTTTTATATCCTTTTTGTACCCCGAAAAGGGTATATAAAGTTTGGCACGATGTTTGTAACGCTCAAAAGGAAACGTCAAAGACCCTATGAAGTAAATATATAAAAGATCAGCGTGACGAGCTGCGTTTATTTAGCCATATCCGCCTGTCTGTCCGTCTTTGTATAGTTTTTTAAGATTCTGAAATTTTACAAATATCCTTTTTCTGCAAGAAGCTGCTCATTTGTAAGACCAATATCGGACAACAATAGCATATAGCTGTCATACCAACTGAACGATCGGGAGCAAGTGCTTGTATGGAAAATTTTTTTCATTTGACGGAATATTTTCAAGAAATTTGGCAGAGGTTACAATCCAAGGCATCGCCTTTGCTGTAGAAAAAATCAATGAAGTGCATTATGGCTTCGTTGCAGATAGAGTTATAGTTTTTCTGAATATCTTGCCATTTCTACTGAGAAAATAAATATAAATTAAATAATAATCGTCTAAATCGTAGTTGTTTTGAAAATAAAAATAATTAAGCCCATCAACAGGCTGTCTATTTCAAAATGGAGTTGCACTTAGGTAGCAACATAATTATTATAATAAATTATAATATAGTTGATAATTGAAAACAATAAGACCGTTGTCTTCATTCTGGCGCTCAAAAGGAATAGACACAAGCATTAGCACAATTAGTTATGCACAAATATAATAATTAAATTTATAGAGACCATTTGGGCACGGACGCGCTGTAAATACAATTTGCACTGCCGCTAGCCTAATAAGTCTACAATAATGCCAGCAAAAGCTTAATAAATGCCTGTTTGTGTGTGCATAAATGTTTGCAGCTTTGAGTGCTTACCAAAGATATTTTCCAAAGTTTGAGTTCGAAAGCTAAATGCAGAGGTGGCAGTTTTGTGTGCAAGTCGAGCAAAGTGCAAGCCCAAATTTATATTTAATGGTAAGCAGACAAACAACAAATTTGTTATGTATGCGAAAATTCACACACACACACACACACACACGCACACAGCTGTGTATATATATTTGTTTATTTGCTTATGCAGCGAGTATCGCCGGAGGCCAAATTGTGTACCGAGTATTATTGTATATGAAATTCATTTCTAATTACGTGCGTGTCGTAGCGTTTACAAATTATGATAGATTTGTGTATGCCCGAACCGTTGTGTGTACGCTGGCTAGTGCACAACATTTAATAGATAACGGTGTAAGTGAAAATGGAATTGGAAATGGAAATGGAAATGGACACCAAACAAGAGCCATAACAAGGCGAGTCCAGGTACGGAAAGTATTAGCAATAAATCAAAGAGCATATGCATACACGAGGTTGTTGCAAACACACAAACGCATACACATACAGAAATAAGCGCGCATACATGTGTACAGTAACTAGCACTTATATAAATATTAATATAGCATATGCAAGCGTTTGCGCTCATATTCGGTAGCCTTTAGGTCATTTGCATAGGAGTGCAATAAATGTTGCTCATACGTCCTGGTGGACGTGTACTGCTAATTTGTACTTTCCACTAAGCCAAGGCAAGCGGTGCGAGACGTGCAATTGAATATATTTGCCGCTGCTAGCAAATAGTACATTTATTGCTGCCGCTGAGCTATCCAATCACGCCATCAGCTTGCAACTGCTGTGCGTTTTGCAGCAAACCCAAATATAAACTCGCCGGTTGTGCGTTATCCGGAGTTTTGTGGCGTCGCTGCAGAGCTGCATATATTTTTGTCATATTTAGTAGTAATTTCAGGCGTTAATGAAGGATGGTATGTGCCCTTTTGGAAATGAACAAGCTGATAACAGAAGGAAGTTAGATTTAGGTTAGAATCCTACTTATAAACCCACTTTTATCCTCAACAAAATAAAACAAGCTGACTTTGAGGCCTGTATGGACAATCAATGATTAAAATAATGATTTCAATAATTTTCTAGATTACCCGTGAGACTTAACAAAGTTGCTTCAGCGCGTTTCTAATTACCTCCTCAATTCCCTCATCAGATCTTACAAAGATACATTTATTTGATGGCAGCTATTTGAGTTTCAGGAACTGTAAAAATCTGTAGAATCCACAACTTGCACAAAAATTAAGATAGCAAGCACCAGTCGATACGTAAAAAGATCTTTATAGTGATTTGGATCGGTCAATTTACACGGCATTTTAAGAATTTGTTGGAATATTGTTTTGGGCACCAATCTCTGCTCAATTTCGTGAGGATATCGTAGCAAATAGAAAAGTTTTCCAAACAAGGACTTGACTTTTATAGGTCAGTTTGTATGACAGCTATATCCTACAGTAGTTTGATATCGGTATTTCCGACAACTGAGTAGCTTTTTGGGAAGAACAGGACGTGTATTTATACAAATTAACAAGTCTATGTCGCTCTTCTTGCCAAGCCGATCATTTATCAAAAAGTTCAACAAACTTTTGGCCGTTTTAAAAAAGATATTGAGGTCCTCAGATATATATAAGATGATTAGCGTCATTAACAGACTTCTACTAAGAAGGGCTACGTTATGAATAATTCCAAGAACGAATTCAAGATTTCGACAAAAGCGTAACTAGTTGAGCATTGCTTTGGTTCTATTTCTTTTGGGACCACTGGTAAATTAAAATTAAAGGAATTTTTTCATTCGGTGTAGAATTTTCTAAGTAATCTACTCTCCGATTTTATACCACAATTTAAAAAGCGGTAAGCGTAGTGGTAGATTGGTTAAAGTATTGACACCATAGCAATACCCTATGGAGGATAGGAGTCATGTGTAGAAGTTCACGCAAGTGAGGAAAGTTCTCTGATCGCCATTCACTTGGGAGTGATCAGAAACGATTCTTTTACATATGACTCAAGCAGCTCATGACTTCCGGTCTTTGACTAAGTACCCTTTGGGTAGCCTAAGAACATGCGTTTGAAGGCGAGCTAAAGTGAGAAGGCGAAACATATCCTACATATAGTTGTGCGCTGGTTTTGGGACCCACCACGTAAAAAACACCCTAATGAAAAAACAACAACAGCCTTGTATGAGAGACCCCCCCTTTTGATAAGAATGGTCTCTATTAACAAAAACCTAGGCGGTAGATTTTCACAAGCTCCTCTTCACATAAATTTTTCATCAGCAAAATCATTTGGTATAAGCAGGAACAGGTACTTAGCGCTAAGTCCACAGAATACTATTCATGTTTAGCTCTTCGGAAATCGAGACAGTTTTAATGTGATGGCTTGACATCCGATTTCGCTATTAGTTTAGTATTTTCTTTTCTCAGCATCGTGCTTACAAACGAAGTTTACGTACTGATCCCATATACAATACCCGATTGAACTTATACAACGCGAGATATGCAAGTAGATTACTCATTCTCTATATTTAAATGGATGTTTTTTACTAGGCCTCATGCTGTATGTATATTACATACAAACAATCTTTGCTTTCTACACCCAATTTCCTACAGGGTTTTGCCTTGCTTAACCTACATAAATATGAATAGGTATACTATGTGCGTAACAATATGCATGCGAAATTTAGTTAGATCTATAACAAACAAATTACTAATGTTTTCCCATTACTAACCAAATATCCATTGGCCAATTTGATGAAAGGCATTCATTAGCAGAAACTAAATGCTTGGAAATTTATTGTTTGTTCTCGTTTTCGTGTGCTGCCAAATATATGTGCTTGTGTGTGGCTGTGTATGAACAATGGTGTACTTGCTTTGTTTCTGTCATTGTAGTAATTGTATTAGTTGTTAAAAGACACAACAACAATGTTGTAGACATTGTTCTGCCTCAATGAAATCAAATACTTGTCATGTCAGTTGTCTGCTGCACTCAAGTATTTGAAGTTCAACATATTATGAACAACACAAATTTGTACTTGTAGTTGAAGACTATAATTTTTTGTTTTTAAATGTGTAAATTGAGGCAAATACATATCCCGATGATACAGCATAATTAATAATTATTGATTTAATAAATGGGTGCTTGAATAAGGACTTCAGTTAAAAGTGAGTTTTAGAAGAAAAGAATATTGTTTTGTGCAAAATAAGGAGAAAGAAACATGAAAAATTATTATATTTCTGAAAAAGAAGGTATTTTTTAAAATCACATCATAGTGACGTAAGTAACATCGTATTCAAAATATTGTACGGACAATGCAACTCAAGTTGTGGACACTTCAAAGTCTTCATAAGAATTCGTAAAAAATTAAATGTCAAAATGCGACACACCAATAAATAAGATGACTATGATACAGTTTGCAAAACTTTATATCAAACTGTACGTTCTATTCATCTTAGGCTGTTATATTCATTTAGTTTAGTGAATTTCAGTTAAGGGGTTAGGGGTAGCCAGAATTTTCAAAAAAAATATATTTTTTTTTTGCATTTTCGTTAAGTGTAATAACATCTTTAAAATATTCTCTGAAAATTTATCCGATAATTCGTTTTTGAGTTATTCGACAAATAACAAAGAGAACTCGGGCACTTCAAAGCGCTGGTGTGGAACTTTAAACGCGTTTTTCTCAAAAATATGTCTTTTGAACTGGTGACAACTGTAACTCGAAAACCGCTCAGTAGATTTTAATGAAATTTATACAGCTTTAAGAATACATAATAAAATCACGATTTTCTCGGATTCGGATTCGGATTTTTTTTCAAAAATTTCGATTTTTTAAGACCAAAAATATAGAAAAAAATTCCTGAGGACGCCATTTTGTTAATTGAAAAAAATTCTTCGATCAGGCCCAGGATTATCTATTTATAAAACTATTTTTTTCTGTCCGATTGATTTTAGATGAATCTCCAAGGACTTATGGTTGTCACCGCAAGTACCTTTTTTTGGAACAGGGTCAACATAAACAACTATAACTTTAGAAATTAACTTTTTTTTTAATTTTCGTGAATTGTAATAATGCCATATTACTACTTTTGTAAAATAATACAATTTAGTAATAAAAAAAAATACTGAAAATTCTCATTTTTTCGTGCCTCTGACTACCCCTAACCACTTAAGTCCATGCTGTATGTTTCATGTTCAGATTGGATATGTTTTCGTTATTTGACATAAATATGCTCAAAACATTGGTCAGCAGATCTTCTTTATTAGCTTCGGAAATTGTCCATGGCTATAAGCATTTCAAACTCTAGACCCATTCCGATTTCTGTCACTTTCTATATCACTTTTTTTAACATATCTACCCTCGATAACGTTCTTAATAGCCCACTTTAACCACTTGACGGATAAAGTACTTCCACTTTATCCTTTCGCTAAGCCAGGAATAGTTAAAAAATCACCTTTTTATCCTACCTGTAGTACACTTATCATGGGGAATATTGGCGGGAATTCCATAAAAATCTAACACTAAATTCGGCTTCTTCTTCCTGCTTGCATTGCTTTGGGCTTTTATTTGTCAGAGTTTTAATAGCAATCCATATGATAAAGTCTAAACACTTCAGTTAGTTTATAAGACCTAAATATATAATATAGTATATGAAAGCGAATTAGTTTAAATTTAAAAATTCAGAAGAGTATATTATTATTTATACATATATTTATAGCCATTTTCGCATATGTGTCCGTCCATCTGTTATCGATCTGAATTTGCGCACATCCATTGTTTCCTAAGAAGCTGCTAATTTTTTTGGAACTGCCGATATCGGACCACTATAGTATATAGCTGCCACACAAACTGAACTATCGAAATCAAATGATTATATTGAACAACTTTTAATTGGGCAAGATATCTTCACCAAATTTTAGCAGAGATTATTGCAAACTGACCGAACAAAATCAAAGTAAAGCTTTTCATATAGGATCTTTTTTCTTATTAAAGCCGATTCGATTTGAGTGCTTTCTTATATCAAAGAACTAGCAAAGATTTTCTTAGTATGCAAACAGTTAGCCGATTACGCTTTCAGTTTTAGTTAGTTTAGGTTAGATTAGGCTAATCTGGTAGGCCAATGTGTAACGCCTAGACCAGTTTTGGTCCTTTGCGGTACCAGATGTAGTTCAGTTACTAGTTGCATGAAGAGTAGTTGTCGTTTAGGATGACAGCGCTTGACACAAATTTTAGCAGACTCTTTTGCCGCACTATCGATACCTCGCATGGTGAGAACACTAGATGCTTATAGCGTAGTCTTACCAATGCGGGGCAAGTACACAAGAGGCGCTACATTTTTTCACTGGTGGCTAGCACTAAATATTTCCTGCAATCTTCTCGATCTGTCTGAATGGGGATTCTGAGGGAGTGTGCCGCCACCACCAGACAGTGACCAGATAGTTTTTCGATCATATTCCTACAGCCTCTTCTGTGTGCCAATAGGAATTTTGTGTACTTCCCATCTACCGTTTTGCAAATGGCTTTTGCAGTCTTGCACCCAGATACCACATTCCTTCGTGTTTTGATTTTCTTTACATGATTCTGTCGAGATCGTCATAAGTATATACAATGCATGAATTTTCCAATGTTCATCACGTTTTCGGATGCACCATTCTTGGCAATCTCATCCACTATTTAATTGACCTCGATGCATTTGTGGAATGGCATTCAGTAGAAATGAAGTTGCTTGCTTCAGACAATACTTTTCACAGCTATACTGCTTCCCAAGATACTTCTAGCCGATATGAGATACTGCTGCTTGGCTGTCGACATAGATGTTGACTCAGGAATTGCCTGCAGGTGCATTAGAGGCCAACTCCGCGGCTTTCGCAATGCCAAAAACCTCAGCTTGTAATATACTGCAGTGATTCGGCAACTTAATAGTCTGCCTTATGTCTAATTCTGAACAGTATATCCCCGCAGCAACTCCATCGTTCATTTTCGAGAAATCCGTGTAAATGCTTAGAGGTTCCGCGTAAATAACATACCTTTACGTCAACCATATTTTTCTATGTTTACTTTGAATGTTCTTTCCCACTTGAAAAATGGGATCATGTTGTCGGTGTTTGCCAAACCGCCATTAACCACCGAGCTATGAACATAGGTTCTATATGTAAATTCTCCTGCAACCAGTAGTTTTCAGCGAAGAGGTTCGTAGGTGGGGTCAATTCAAGAGCCGCCGTTGTAGTTTTTCATAAAGGTCCCATTATGCACAGCCTGGCGAGCCTCTGAGTCCTTTCTATTGGCTTTCGGTAGGTGGACTTTCACACGCTTGTCCACCATACTACTGAACCGTAGTTTTAGTTAAGCATATTCAAACTTTTTTATTGCTATAAGAAAGGTACCTGTGAAGGGTATTATAGCAGTGTAGCCGAAATTAAAGGTTTTTCTAGTGCATATGAACTTTGCTAAGCTTCCGTGAAATTTCAAAAAATATATCATTATTTAGGTATACTTGAAATAGTTATTATATTTAAACTAAGCCATTTAAAAATATTGAGTATGACTATTTATATTATATTCTTCCTATTTATATCTAACTAAATATCGCTTTTTTTCGCATTTATTTTTCATTTTCTTCTATGCCACAATGCTGCGCCACAACTGCACTTTATGCTGACACACGCTTAATTTCAACGCTCGTTTACGCCTGTGGCCTGCTGCACCACATAATGCTTCAACGCCTGCTGACTGGACGACTGTGCAACATACTATACAACTGCTGCTGCCACATTTGTGCCTCTGTTGCTAACACCGCTAACCGCACATAACAACAAAAAAATATTGCGCAATATATATGTATGTACGACAACAAATCAACAAACTCCAACAATGCGTCGCCATTCATTGCCCGACCATCTGTGGCACTTCCAACCAAATCGGGAATACTACTCGCTAATCTGACCGACTGACTGCCAACGTATATTCGCTTGCTTGCCTACTACTACTTGTTTGCCTCACTGGGCGTCCATTTTTGTGTGCTTGCAACATTGCGCTGATTCATTGGCGCTTTTCAGGTTTCCGATACCGTCGTGGAGCCGTACAATGCCACATTGTCCATACATCAACTTGTCGAGAATACCGATGAGACATTCTGCATCGACAACGAGGCTTTATACGACATCTGCTTCCGCACACTGAAGCTGACATCGCCCACCTATGGCGATTTGAATCATCTTGTATCCGTAAGTTGACCAATATACCAAGCAATACTAATGGGTTTTCTCTTCTTTCCTTTCGCCCTTTCTCGCTCTGCCTCTATCTATCTCGCCTTAACTTTGGTCCCCGCATGCCGCCACGTCACATGTACATTTCCTGTGCACACGTCGAAACCAACCGACCAACCAACCAACGCACCAACAACCATCAACAACTATAACAATAACAACGTTCACAATTGATGACCCGGTTGCATGGCTGAACGGTAATGCCGATTGCGTGGCATTTACCAATGCACACCGCAATACGTTTGCATTTGCCGTCCCTTACATCTACACATTTACATATATATATATGTATATGTGTGTGTGTGCGTTTGCTTTTATTTGTATATACATGTGTTGTGTATTTTCGCCTGCGTTTGCTTGTGGCCACACCCCTTCCTCTCGGCCCCGCTACGTTGTGGCACAGGTATCCGAGGTAATTGTTGAGCCCTACAATGCCACACTGTCGGCACATCAGCTGTGCGAGAACACCGATGAAACATTTTGCATCGATAATGAGGCATTGTATGACATTTGTTATCACAAGTTGCGTATGCTGTGCCCCACCTATGAGGACTTGAATCATCTGGTGTCCGTAAGTAGAATTGAGAATTGTTTGTGGTCTTGTAAATGCCTAGCAAAGCAAAGCGAAGCAAGAAAACGCTTGTAAAGCGCAAAATTATTTGCAACAACTGCTGCCGCAAGGAACATGCTATATTTGCATAGATGCTATGGATATACAGCGATGCTTGTGTATTTTAAGTGACGTATGGCTTTATTTTAAATCTTTTTCGAAAATTTGTTAAAAATATTTTTTAAATATTGTGTTTTTCGAAATATTTCCTTAATAGATATTTTCTCCAAATTTTTTCTTTTTATTTTCAAAACTTTTTTTTGAAAATTTTTATTAAATATTGTTTTTTCAAACTATTTTCTTTTTAATAATTATTTTCTTCTCAAAACATTTTTTTTATATTTTTGAAATTAGTTTCGAAAATATTTTCAAACAATGTTTTTTGGTAATATTTTTCAAATTATTTTTTCAAGTTTTTTCAATTTTTTTCCTAATTTTCTTTTCAAAACTTTTTTCAAATATTACAGTTCTAATATTTTTTTTTTTAATTTTTTTCAAATATTTTTTTCATACTTTTTTCTTAATATTTGTTAAATATTGTTTTTTAAAAAATTTTCTTAATACTTAATTATTTTTTCTGAAAAAACTGAGTTTTTTTTATATTTTTAAAATTATTTTCGAAAATTTTTCAAACTTTTTTCTAAAAAAAAGTTTTTTTTTTAATATTTGTCAAATTATTTTTCAAAATTATTTTTCTTTTTTTCAATTTTTTTTCAAATTTTTTCCAAATTATTTTTCTAAACTTTTTCAAATTTTTGAGTTTTAATATTTTTTTCTCAAAATACTGTTTTTTAGATTTGATATTTTGTACTTTTAGTATTTTTTTTTTTTAATACTTTTTAAATCTTTCCTTTTTTAATATACATATGCATATACATATGTATGTATGTATATATGAATATTATCTTTTTTTCCGAAATTTATTTTTCTGGAAATCAGTTTTTGTTTTAATTTTTTTTGCATGCACAAATATAATTTCAGTGTTTCACAACATTTTCGAAGGTAACCGTTAATTTGCTCAACAGCCTTATGTCACTATAATTCTAATTTATTTTTTTCCGTAGGCTCCTAAGTGGCAACGCTAAAATTGTAGCAATTAAAATTTGCGAGCCATGTTCTGCATTTTAATAATGCATGCAAAAAGCATTTTTTTCCGAAAATTTATTCAAATTTTGAGTGCCCTTTAGTCAATACTTCATGTGCACATACATACACACACTCATGTAAATATGTGTGTACAATTAATTTATTTGCATTCGCGCACGTTTTTAAGTCAACCTTTATTTTTTGCACGAATTTCTAATTGGCTTTTGGTGCAGAAGGCTGTCATTTTTTGACATTTGTTGACAGTTTTTTGGAAATTGCAAAATATTACATTTGTGCTTTGTGCACTGCCGTGGCGTATACGTAACATAAGTACTTTTCAATTTGCTTATATTGCAAGGGATTTGAAAAGCGCGTGCTTGCGATTTCCCAGTGGTATTAATTTTTATTAACTCTTGCTAAGCATGCATTTTAAGCATGTTTTAAGCACTCAGACATATGAATTTCGAAGCTTTTTAGCCAAATAAAGACATTTGTGAATGATTTATTATGAAGCTAAACTTTTTTTGGAATATTCTCTAGGGTGTTTTATACACTACTCATCAAATGCAAAGGCCAACAAAATATATACCCACTCTGCTTACAGCTTCATGAATAAGCATTGAATATCTTAAGGAGCTAGGCCACTCTTGAAACTTCAAAAAGCCCTAACTTGGAAAATTTGTTCCGGAAAGAAGGGTAGGGTCTTATTAAACATGTATTTGAAAGTAAATAAAATGTATATAATGACAATTCGATACAAAATGCTGCCCAATCTTCGGGCTCAACGGACGACTGTAACTTTCACAAAAACACTTTTAATGAAAAAACATATCTACTAAATTATCTACCTTAGATCGTTAACATTTGAGCTACATTTACCTCATGATGGTCTTCAAAAACACTCATCTGTCGATTTAAAAAATAAAGTTTCGAGAAAAACGTATTCAATAGTTTTACAATTATTCGCCCGAACACTTCCACACTACAGCGTATGGACAGAAAAACAATTTTTAACTTTTCTACCCATTTTTTAATATTTTTAGAGACTTGAATTATCATAAAGCCAAAAACTCAAATTTCGCAAGTCCTTCATAGGTCTAACCTCTTAACCGCAAAAATAGTCACACCGTTGTTTCACCACATACCTGATTTCAAAAAGTAAGGTATATACCCCTTAGAATATACCTAATAATTTATTTATGTGAAACTCGGCGACTTGCATACTCGTACGTGAGTAAAATAGAAAATATTTGAACCTTGCGGATACTAATGCCTGAAAAATTTTCAATTAACCTCAAAAAAGTTCCAAAAACCTTTTGTCTTGGTGTTCTTGCGCTGACTGATAAAATAAAAATAGCACCATTTTAGTTAAGGATATCAAAGAAGCTGAAAATTCCCTTTGAAAGCTTCTACAGTATGCATCAAATATGTACTCAGTTCTTTCAAATTAACAATAACTCAAATATCTCCACCTTATTCACCTAACAAACCCTTTGTGCGCCGCCTTGTCGTAGACTTAACACCTGCCTAATGATGCCTGCAAGTCATCATCTAACTCAACACGACTATTTAATTAATGAAAATCACCGTTATTTCTTTTCTCCTTCGTCGTAAAAATTACATCGTAACAAATAGGTCACAATGTCCGGCGTGACAACTTGCCTGCGTTTCCCCGGCCAACTGAATGCTGATCTGCGCAAATTGGCCGTGAATATGGTGCCGTTCCCGCGTTTGCACTTCTTCATGCCGGGCTTTGCGCCACTCACCGCCAAGGGTTCGCAACAGTATCGCGCTTTGACTGTCTCCGAACTGACTCAGCAAATGTTCGACGCCAGGAATATGATGACAGCGTGCGATCCCCGTCACGGACGCTATCTAACAGTGGCGTGCATCTTCAGAGGTAAGTGATGTGGAAAAGAGATATTTCTTTGCTTACTTTTTAAGTATTTGTGTAAATGATAAAGCTTTTTTAGCCAAGCTCTATGTTTGGCAAAGATAACACAGTTGGTCAAATGGAAAACTTCAGTATATATTTATATATATATATCTTTTTTAAAATTTAGTATATGTACATACAGCTCATACTCATATAGATCGACGAAGCGCTTTGGGCATACCATAAATCAATTATGGCGGCTAATATCAAATCCAAAAACTTCGGCAGTTTCGCCGAAAATATGTCTACCGAGATGTTTCAAACTCAAAATTGAATAGTTGAAAAGAAATTGTCTAAATAATCCCAACTCCGTTTGTACCCTGAACAGGGCATATTAAGTTTGCCTCGATGTTTGTAACATTTAGAAAGGAACATCTGAGGCATTATAGAATATATACTTAAATGGTCAGCGTGAAGACCTGAACCGATTTAGCCATTCCGGCTATTTATCTGTTTGTATATATGTGAACTAAGTATTTGAGGTATCGATTTAAAGGTTTTCAACAGTTATTTTCTTCCCAGGAAGCAGCTTATATGTAGGAACCGCCTATATCGGACTACTATACGAGATATCCTATCGAAGTTTGGTGCGGGTGGTTTCCTGAAGTAAAAAGACAATATCCGATGAAATTGTGCAGATCGAATCAATATAGCATATAGCTGCAAGACAAACTAACCGATCGAAATCAAGTTCTTGAAAAGCCTCTTGTATATTTATGAAAGGTGTTAATGCTTCGGTGCAACCTTACAACTTTGGCAATATGTGTCTTACGAGAATATTGGACTTTGTCCTGCCAAATTCCTAAAAGAGCGGCGAGATGAGCCTTGCTAAGAGCAAATAGTTCACAGGACCTCTTTACAGTTTTGTTTTACGGCAAAATGTGAACTCATTTTCAATCTGATTAAAATGCGATATGAGTGCTCTTTCTAGCAAGCTCATCAGCTTTGCAGTTCCAGAAAAATTCACATTACCTGGCAGCTAAATAAGTCGGATGGATAACAAATTAACTTGATACTATTAGTAAAGAGGTCAGACACTCCTTGACAAATCTTGATTGCACTATCAGCGAGCTCTGCTAATGGAGTGAATATACAACTCTTTAAAGGAAGCCGCACCTCGGAACAGCTACTTCTGCTTTAAGGACAGTTCAGTGGTCTGGTAGTCCTATCCCACCTTTCTCATAAGAATAGGAAAAATTAGTTTGTGAGCATAGTTTCAACCAACTATTTGCAACAGAAATCGTAGAGCTTTTTAAAAATAACTACAAACTTGAAGTGCTAATCTTTCCTAACTGAAAAACTTTTAAAAACACCGAGCAGATATTTTTGATGTAGCAGCATAAAAAATGTTTAAGTCAAATTCAGGAACATAAGGTCTCAGTGGTAATTTGAATCTGTTCTATCAACAGAAATATCAATTGGCAATAAATAGTTTTATCAGACCTTTAACAGAGGGACCTTATCTAAGCCAACGTAATCTATCCTTTAACCCTGTTTTTCTACTGCCAGTTCGAAAATGATAACATCCTAACCGTGAGGTTTAATTGTTTGTTCCAAGATAAACCTTAAAACCTCTTTGGTCATAAAAAGCTAATATTTAAAAATAATTCCATCGATGACCAATGTGTTCGTCTCTCACCCTCTCTTTATTAACTCCGTCTTTTCTTCTTTCTCTCTCTCCACTTCTGACACTTTCAGCTGTGATTCAAAGCTCTATAAAAGTTGTGTGCCACAAACAAGTACCGAATTTTCAGCATAGATGCACTCTTACCTCTTCTTATACACTTTTATACAAATTTTATTTTACTCATCCTCATGAGAATTGAAGCATAAACAAAATTCGTGTTTAATTCAACTGCACAGGTTGCACTCTGATTAATTTATTTAGAAGACAAAGAAACTCGTAGGGCCCAGAAACTGAAATCAAATTCACCGGATAAATGATAATTCAAAAAATTTTATAAGTAGGTAGGACTGCCCTTAATTACTATGCCAAATATGAGCGCGATCTGTCAACCAGTTTGTTTACAGCAGCTTCTTAAGTCGATACACCTCACCTTTTTAAAATGCATAAAAATATCAAACAAAGAATTTGACTGAAATTTTATATTTCTAACCAAATTTCGTATGTGGAATCGTTGTGAATGTTGAAAAAGGTTTACGGTTATTGAAATTTATCAAAAACTGAAGCCTACTAGTTGTACAAAGCCTTCAAAAACGGTCGGGAAATCATTGAAGACATGCCTCGATCTGGAGGACCTTCGACCTCTTCAACTGAATATTAAAAAAGTGAAGAATATGGTGATTGAAAATCGTCAGACTGATATTGGAGGGATGGCAAAATAACTCGACATCTCTCGCGAGTGCGGGCAAACAAATTTGTTGGATATTTTGGGTATGAAACCCATTCATACTCGACTCGTACGCATCGAGCCACGATTGTCACCTAATTGCCAAGAATGCAATGAATACCATCAATCAACAACAGTATCCACCAAATTTGGCTCCGTCTGTTGTTTTTTTTTTTTTCTCCCAAACTAAAATTACCGCTCCAAGGAACTCGTTTTCAGTCGATCGAAGAGATAAGACAAAATTCGCCAACGGAACTGAAGACCAACCCAAAAAGCGCTTATGAAAATCGACTAAAACAAAATCGTTGGCATAGGTTCATTACATCTGACGCAGATTACTGAAGGCGACAAAATAATAAATGATGAATAATTAAATATTTTGAGTTTTATTTACCATTTCCGGTAAATTTTTTGTCACAACGTATAGGTAAATATATGTATGCATCTTCCTCAAAATTTATTTAATACCTTCGCTTTCCATTGCTTGATGAGTCGTGCAAATCCTTTACACTGACATTGGCTTATTCTCGTGTCAGTCGCTAAAGCGACGCCTTAATGCCACGCGTATTTATGCAATTCATTGCGAATGATTAATTAACGGTATGCGTCTGGCAAATGCGCGCGCCATGACACCAAATATTTGTATAATACTCCTTTGACTCGTAGATAGCTTAGCACTCAGCTTACGCTTACTAGCTGCGGGTCGCCGCGCGCTTTTGCTGATTAAATCTACTGCCAGTATTCTTACCAACTCGTGAGCACACTTTCTTGGAGCACATTGCTCTTGTATTGAATGAAAAATGCCTTTCACTATCTGCCAAACGCCTGTTGCGCCAAACTTGTTGTTCATGCCTGCACCACCAGCAGCTGATTAGCGTGTTTAGCTGGCGATTTGTCAAAGGTCCCTAAGCCATTTTCGTTTTATTTCAACTTTCGCTCTTTTTACATGGTTGATTTGTGGCTGTGTTTGTTGCCTAACCCCAATATGCTCTTCGCCATTCAATTGACCATTGGTTAGTGCTAAAAATTGGCGTCTGTTGTGCGGTTAGACTTGGTTGCCCCTTCAAACACTCAAGTAAACAAAAGATAAGTACAAAAAACACTCGTTTATTCATTTTTTTTTTTTTTGTCTCTCGATTACTTACCCTTTTTCACTCTCGGGCCTATGACTTTTCAACTCGACGCCACGCCACACTTTGTTGTGGTTGTCAACATGTGCCACTCCAATGCGCAACAGAATGCGGTTTGCCACAATAGATAATACAAACTTGAAAACAATAAAGGCATTTCGAACACAAAAACCCGTCGCTGACGCCGAAAAAGAGAAAAATAGTTTTTTAACAACAACACATAAACACCTCGTTTATTTATTTGGTGCTCTTTTGCTGTTTTTTGATGTTATTTTTTCTGTTTTTTCAAAGCCACCTCGTCTGTCAGCCGAAAAATAGGCAAAGTATTAATAATAAGGCAAACGGAAACTTCGCCACTTTGTCATTCCATTTAGCACTTAGTCCTCTTTGAGTGTACAACAACAACACTCATACTTCATACTGTAACATATACATATATTTAAGGAAAGTATAAATAATAGTCGCCTTCTGCGTTTGCTTCCACAGTCACGTTTCGCCGTTGACAGCCCAACAAAGCAGCCAAAAAGGCAAAGCCTACTTTTAGGCCGCACTAAAAATGATTAATGAATTTGAAAATTTTTAGCAAACTTACGGCTCCCCGGCCACCCACCACGCCACGCCACGCACGTTGTATGTCTTTTATTTTTACTTTTTTTTCAATGAAATTTCGGTGTTAAAGAGTGCGACTTGCGCTGAACTACCGTACTAACAAGTATATGCCTCCCATTCCAACGGGTCGAAAGACTAATTCCGAAAATAAAAAATTAAGTAAAAGTGGAAATGAAATAATTAATAATGTGCCGTTAAAAAGGTGTCGCACGTGCGTGTTCTGGCGTTTTGTAATCCTCCTTTGTTGTTGTTGTTGTCCTCCGAATTAAGCGGAGCGGCGGATTAATGTGGCAAAATTGTGTATTTTAGGGGAAAACAAGTAAACGAATTGACGAAATTAATTAACAAGCAACCGCGTGGGATTTTGGCGAGAAGTTAATGTTACGGATCAAGGTGCATATTTTGCGTTGATCATCAGCTGAGCAATTTCCTAAACAAACGAGCCTATAAAGTGTTAGGGTTTTGATCAAAAATTTCGAGCGGAAGGGGGGAATGAGCCTGTTTTGACTGGCTCCGACCTTAGGGTGAAAAGAATTAAATGAGTAGAGGGAGGAGAGGCTCGTCGAGTATGTGGCAACTAATTAGTGATATAAAATACTAGAATAAGTTAGAATAAGAATAGAATAAGTTAGAAGACAATTTCCAAACGTGCGATAGATAGAGTTTTTCGTTCGTCAACCAATGTTCCGTTTCAATTGATTTCGAGCAAGTGATCGCAGCGGCATGTTCAAATAAATTTGACCTCTATTTGTTGCAACTGGGATCATATATCAGCAATAACGGCAGTAGCATCGTCTTCTTCTAACCAAAGTTCGTCTACATCCAAATCTTCCAACTCAGGCTCGAAAAAGTCATTAATTATAGTTCTATGGCAATCCCCATTGACTGAAGATCGTATGCCATATCTTATGGCCGTTTTCATTTCTGTGAAATATGGACCAATGATTGCCTCTACCCATAGATCACATCAAAAAGTGACTTTTTGACGATAACGACGACTCAATAATCGCTTGTAGATTACCATAACTTCTCCAATCAACAATAAGCTCAATCACTGAACAACATTTTTGATTGCTCGAACTACGGCCTCTGTTGGACGATTAAGCTGACCGAAAACTTGACGCAGCGGGGGATGAAGACCAACTCTTTACTATCTGTTATGTCATGCTTTTGCCTTCAGCACTTCGATGAGCAAGCAGAGTAAAGTGGTTGGTAACTACACGATCTCAGTTGATTTCGAAACTGCAATAGTAGTCGATATTCGGCTAATATATAACACATAAGGCGCGTTGATCTTTAGACAGATATTTAATACATTTCAAACCATAATATCCATGGTCCAAACCCAACCATAAATTAATTTTTAAAGAAGGCTCCGCTTAACAACCGCTGACTGGATTTAAATGAAGGACCGAAGTAGTGCGTAAGGCAGAGAAACACGATCTTATTAGTCTTATACAAACCAGTCACCGGCAGAAAGCTGATATGACAATTCTCAGTCGCTTTTGACTTTACAGTTATGTTGATATAAATAGAAAATAATGTAAAACTGCCCGCTGAAAGTAGAAAGTTAACCACAACCAAAACCCCGGTTCCTCTACGATGCCTTAGCAGAGGTGACCTTTTCACCTAATAGACCGGTGCTACTTTGGACTGAGTAGACCATTGAAGAGTAAAGTCCTCTCTTAACGAACAAAGTCCAAACTCCACATGTGCCTCAACATTCCGCTTTATGGTGCAGAGGCATGGACAATGACAAAATCTTATGAGTCGAGCTTAGGAGTGTTCGAGTGAAAGGTTTTTCGGAAGATTTATGGTGCTTTATGTATTGGCAACGTCGAGAAAACTTCCCGCTGAAAGTAGAAAGGTAACCACAACCAAAACCCCGGTTCCTCTACGATGCCTTCGCAGAGGTAACCTTTTCACCTAATAGACCGGTGCTACTTTGGACTGCGTAGACCATTGAAGAGTAAAGTCCTCTCTCAACGAACAAATTCCAAACTCCACATGTCCCTCAACATTCCGGTTTATGGTGCAGAGGGATGGACAATGACAACATCTGATGAGTCGGCCTTTGGAGTGTTCGAGTGAAAGGTTTTTCGGAAAATTTATGGTGTTTTATGTATTGGCAACGTCGAGAAAACTGCCCGCTGAAAGTAGAAAGGTAACCACAACCAAAACCCCGGTTCCTCTACGATGCCTTCGCAGAGGTAACCTTTTCACCTAATAGATTGGTGCTACTTTGGACTGGGAGACCTTTGAAGAGCAAAGTCCTCTCTCAACGAACAAAGACCAAACTCCACATGTCTCTCAACATTCCGCTTTATGATGCAGAGGCATGGACAATGGCAACATCTGAGGAGTATTCGAGTAAAAGGTTTTTCGGAAGATTTATGGTGCTTTATGTATTGGCAACGTCGAGAACCGCAGTCATTGGAACGATGAGCTGAAGGAGATATACGGCGGCACTGACTTAGTTCAGCGAGTCAAAGAGAGCGACTGCGCTGGCTAGGTCATGTTCTCCGGATGGAAGAGATCACTCCAGCTTTAAACGTTTTCGATTCAGTATCCGCCAGTGGAAGTAAAGGAAGAGGAAGATCTCCACTCCGTTGAAGAGATCAGGTGAAAAAGGACCTAGCTGCATTTGGTATCCCGAATTGAGGCTAAATAAGGAAAAAAAGAAACGACTGACGGCTGTTGACTCGGCTATAACCGACGATCTCTACGCAAGTTAAGAAGAGGAAAACCGATGTCTCCACTGTTGTATTATTTTGAATAACAGTACCTTGCTAAAGATTTTTTTTACCTACATAAAACTCGAGTAAATAAATGTACAAAGATTAAACACTTTTACCATAACACACCATATAGCTTCCAAGAATAATCTTCGGAAGAAGCTAAGCACTGCATTTGAGCCCATGAAAAATCACACGAATTTCCGTCGTGAAATATTCAAACCGTCAACCATTAAAAAAGCAAATCTGCATCGAGCCAATCCGCTGAGAGTAACTAAAGCAAACTTCGCCCAAGTAAATTATTGTCAAAACACACAGCAAAGAGAATAATCAAAGAAGAAGTATGCAAACAGACTATAAATGGAATTTGTTTTATTCAAAAACTCATGGGGAATTCATTTGCTACGATTCGTAAGCTACAGCACCTGTATTTAATATGTATGTGACCATAAACACAACACGACTGTAAAGTTGCAGCAGATCTGGTTAAGACACAGCAAAATAATTAATCAAAATATGTGTGGAAAATAAAAATGAAATAGCAACAAACAAGCAGTTTCAGTTGGCTTCGGAGATTTGCGCCACGCAAAGCGACAGTTTCTTTTTCCACGCGCTAGGAGAATTTTACTAACGTTAAGACCAACTGACTAGAGCTTAGCCTAGATGAGCCCAGCTAAGGATGTTGGCAGCCAAACTCTCAAAAAGAGAGGGGAGCGAAGAGGGGGCATTAGGTTTACAAAGGTGAGCAAGTTGCCGAGTCAGTGAGGCTAAGCGTAGACAAGTCGCACGCTGTGCAAGCCATTAAACGCGATCCCGCAGGAATTACGCAGAAGCCGACGTAGAAGGTACACAAATAAAATGCAATGAAGCGGCAGGTTGTTGGTTGTGAGTTTTCTTATTTCTTTTTTATTTTGCTTTTTCGGAGTAGCGCTACGGAAATGGCAGCGTAAAAGCTGACATTAGCAACAGTTTAACATTTCATATTTGGGGAATTAGGGATACCGCTGTATTATATAATATATTACTTTTTATTATTTGTAGATTTTCACTGCTGCATTTGCTTTGACATTTGCCTGGTTTTTATGCCCCAAGTTTTAGCCTTATTCATTTCCGACACCTGTACACTTATGTATATTAGAATATTTCATTAGGAGCCACATACATAAAACTGGTTCGGAAAGTATGTAAGCAATTTCTAAAAAAGAAAAAAATAGAAAAAACTCTTTATTTCTGTTTCAACAAGGACAGTTTAGGTCTAAACACTTGTATATACTTGCTTAACATCTTAACACAGGTATAGAAAGTGAGGCTTTCACTGCCAGCCGTGGTCCATTTTTCCCTTTACACATCTCACCAATAAATTCGGAAGCTATATTTCTTATGAACCCACAACAAAGCAAGTGCATCATATAGGCAAATGCGAGCCAATGTCAACTAGCATTGAATGAATGAGGAATATCCCGGTAGTTTCGAGAGACTCATCACAAATTCTAAAATAAGTAGGTTAGCGGAAGAGAAAAACAAGATGATTACCGGACTCCCCTTTTCCAGCTTTGTAGCAAGCTAAATTACTTTACTACCAACCCCTGAATATTCTATACATATACACGCCCTGTGACAATTGTCTGGAGAACAACTAAGTAAATATGTATAAGGTATACTACTGTGACCAAAGTCCAAATAAGGTGGCATTTGAATTTAAACTGCGCACGTCGAAGGATTTGGAGAATTATTTTTTTAGGTTGGTAGTACTGTCAGTCACATTTATGTCAAATTTCATGTCAAAATATTCATTAGTGTTTGAGATACGTGTCATTTTGTTAGCAGCTAAAAGTGAGGATTTCGTTTTTTGCGATGTCGAAATTTGTTGAGCAAAGAATTTGCATTAGATTTTGTTTACGGAATCAATTTTCTGCTGCGGATACGTTGAGGATGGCGCAGAAAGAATTTGGTGATGAGGCTATGTCAAAAAAAAATTGTTTAAAAGTGGTATAGTGAGTTCCAAGCCGGCCGTGAACGTGTCGAAGACGAAGAGCATCCAGGGCGACCATCAACCTCAACCGACGAAGCTCACTTTGAACAAATCAAAGATTTGGTGTTGAAAAACCGTCGATTAACAATTACAGATCTTGCTGATGAAGTTGGCATATCGAAATACTCAGCCAATACCATTTTGAAGGATGTTTTGGGCCTCAAGCGCGTCAAATCTCGACTGGTACCGAAAACATTGAATTTTTTGGAAAAAAGGCGTCGCGTTGAAGTGTGTGAAACGATGCTTTCCGACTACCAGGGTGTCATGAAATGCATTATAACGGGCGATGAGACTTGGATCTATGCTTGCGACCCCGAAACAACTGATCAATCAAGCGAATATCGTGCCAAACGAGAGCCGAGACCAAAAAAATCGCGCCAAAGTCGCTAAAAACTCAAGGTCATGTTGACTGTTTTCTTCGATTATCGTGGTGTTGTGCATTATGAATTCCTTCCAACCGGTCAAACAGTCAGGTATTTTTTGAACGTTATGCGTCGTTTGCGTAACGCTACCCGCCTAAAAAGGCCGAAATTGTGGGAAGACAATTCTTGGTGTTTACACCACGATAATGCACCATCCCATACTGCGCTCGTAACTCGTAATCATTTCACCAAAAACTCAAACCGTAACGTTCCGCAACCACCGTATTCACCTGATCTAGCGCCGTGCGACTTCTGGCTGTTCACCAAGCTCAAAAGACCGCTCCGGGGACACCGTTTTTATACGATAGAGGAGATTCAAGCCGCAGCGAAGACGGAACTGAAGGTCATCCCGGAAAGTGACTACAACCAGTGTTTCGAAGATTGGAAAATCCGTTGGCATAAGTGCATTGCATCGGGAGGGGATTACTTTGAAGGGGATAAAATTGATTTGGAAGAATAAATAAAGAATTTTCAAAATAAATACAATGCCACCATATTTTTTGGGCACAGTAGTACATACATCGTATAAGCAAATTCTTTGCCAAACTCCTTCTGGATCGAGTCCTTTGGCTGTAGACGAGCAGCAAAACATTATTAGGGGCTTTTCCCCATCATTTATGTATTTTTGCACTTTAACAAAGCTAAAGCCTTTATTTTGACTACAATTCATTTAAATCTTTCAGACACATAACGTAATAACAAAGAGGCTAAATATTTTCTCAATACCGTAAGTTGTTCAGAAAATTTAATGTCAGCATACTACGAAAGTTCTCAAGTCTCTTAGGTTCATAATATGACTTGCAACAGTAGTGTTGATTTATCTCAACAGATATTTGAACAAACCCATTGAATTTGCAATATCCTCCATGAAAGATGCCTCCCACCATACCAAAGAATGCAAAGTTCTTATTATAATCGCATAAAACACTTTCCGAATCGTTATTTTTAGAAGTTTTTGAATTAAAAATCTGTGTTTGGAAATAAATCCGGGACTACTCCGCTTATGAAGTAGTTTGATTGGCATGTCATGGCATAATCGCAGGAAACAGCTAGACTGATGAGCTTGCAGGAAAGGGACCTTTAGCTAAATCTCATCAGACTGGGAACTAGTCAGTGCTCAGCCGGCCTCTTGTATTCTACCACTGGATCTGTGGGCCTCGTATGAGTTCAATAAGTGTTGATTAACAACTAACATTTTCGCCATAGCGAGACCCGCTTGGTCCATAGTGAAACTTACGGGATTCAGTGAATTACTAAGAGCAAATAAAGTTCATCTCGTCACAATGATAAAAGTTATATCAGTGTCCTATTGGTACTATTGCCAACGATTCTCAAAATTGCATGGAAATTGCTGTAAAAATGTATCAAGAAGCATCTATCGCTAACATTTTTCTCCTCCATTGTCAAGCTTTCCTTATACTAAGACTGAAGCATCTCGTTAATCATACCATCCACGGAGCTGGCGTATCGGCTGGAATTGAATTCAGCGACCTCAGCAAGGCGCTTTGCCGATAGCGACTGCCGTTTTGTACCATACTTAGTACTGCGCACTCAACGAACCGGCGCTTCTAACTGTTCAAGTGCGATCATTCCTTAGTACACTAATATCAGCCTGATTACCTAACGTAGCTGACCTCACTGGTTATCATGACATGACTGTCATGAAAATGTTATTAGATGGATTTCAAATTCGTCTTCCTTTCATCATTGAGAAAAACTGTATAGACTACAATAACAACAAATAACGTGAAAGTCCAAAGGCAAACGTGCACAGGCTCATGAGATTCACTAATAGTGCCACATTATTTTTTTTAGAAGTCGACCTAGTTAAACCCAAAATATTAATCTGCAAACCTGTTGACCTACGCTCAGGTAAACATTTTACAGACCTTCTTCAATGCAATCCCGAAACATATATTTCCTTGCCATTGACTAGACGATATACTCAATCTTATATATCTTTCATTTAAACCCCACTATGAAGTTTAATCAACGGTTTCTGAACTCGGTTTTCAATTTTCCGTGCAATTATAAGTACCCCTAAAGCATTTCTGTTTGAATAGATAATTTACGAAATTCTTAGTCACTTACCACTACTAACTCTACGAATTGCGTTCATATCATTGCATTTCGCAGGCCCAATGTCGATGAAGGAGGTTGACATGCAAATGTACAACATACAAAGCAAGAACAGCAGCTACTTCGTCGAATGGATACCAAATAATGTTAAGGTAGCTGTTTGCGATATACCACCGCGTGGCCTCAAAATGTCCGCCACATTCATTGGCAACACCACAGCCATACAGGAGATCTTCAAGCGTATATCCGAGCAATTTACGGCCATGTTCCGGCGTAAGGCGTTCCTGCATTGGTACACCGGCGAGGGCATGGACGAAATGGAATTCACCGAAGCCGAATCGAATATGAACGATTTGATTTCCGAATATCAACAGTATCAGGTAAGAAATTTGTGCATTTGCCAGCAACCGACCGACAGAACGTTCGATTATTCGTTGTTGATTATGTGTGTTGCTGAATGCATGATGTTGATTGTGGTTGGTGGCAATGGAAATGGATAGGCATGTTGGCTACTCCTGCATGTTGTTTATGTTTGTAAAAGCGCACATTTGTTTGTATGTATGTGTTGTATGAACAACGTGGCATAAGCGGCAACGGGAATCGATTGCTTTTAATTAAAAACCGTTGCTGATTCCTGCTACCAATGCTTGCTTGAGTTGTTGTTAGTAATGCTTTCATGGTTATAGCAGTTTGAGGTAGATTGCATCATTTTGGAATGTTGTCGAATCGTTATTCATATTTTGTTTTTCTTTCCATTTCATTTCACTCCACAGGAGGCCAGCGTCGAGGATGATGTTGAATTTGACGACGAACAGGCCGAACACGAGGCGTACGAAGATAATACCATACAAAATGGTGGCCTCTAATGACCAGCTATGTGGCAAATGTCGAAATCAAATATTGTGTGGAGTTGATCGACGTTTCGCCCAACTGTAATGTTTTCAGAACAATAATTAATTTTGCTGTTGTTCACTTTACAATGTAATTTGCATGTAATGTTTTGTTAAGCATAAAACATTTAGTATAAAAAACAAATAAAACTAAAGTTGCAAATATTTTGTACAAACCAAAAATAATATTGTTTTTTACTTCCTGTAATATGGAGATTTTTCTTAACCCCCAAAGAGCTAGTTGGAGAAATAGTAAAAGCTGATAGTTTCGGCTAGTAAACTTAGGTCTTATATTTATGAAGTTAAGCCGTAAAGTATTACACAAAAAAAAAACATACTGAAAGTAGTTAAATATTATTTGAAAAAAAAATACGTTTCAGAGAACAATGAATTTGGAGATCCATTACATTGCACCGCACTAGGTTGGTTATTGGACCAAACCAAGTTTTGACAGAAAAACGTTACATATCATTGTTGTAAGATGAAAAAAGTAGGCTCCATTAAGGGGTTAGGGGTAGTCAGGGGTACGAAAAAATGACAATTTTCAGTATTTTTTTTTTTTGCTATTAAATCGTGTTATTTTACAAAAGTTGTAATATGGCATTACTATATAATGTGTTGGCTTGAAGTCACGAAAATTTAAAAAAAAAATTAATTTCCAAAGTTATAGTTGCTTCTGTTAACCCAGTTCCAAAAAAGGTCTTGCGGTGACAACCATAAGTCCTTGGAGATTCATCTAAAATATAATCATGGGCCTGATCGAAGGATTTTTTTTTTTTTTTTTTCAAAAATTAACAAAATGGCGGTCTCAGGAAATTTTTTTCTAAATTTTTGGGAAAAAATCAAAATTTTTGATAAACGAAAAATCCTTCGATCAGGCCCGAGTTTATTATGTATTCTAAAAGCTGTATAAATTTTATTAAAATCTACTGAGCGGTTTTCGAGTTAGTCGCACTATCGCTTTCAAGTGCCCGAGCTCTCTTTGTTATTTGTCGAATAACTCAATAATTAATTATCGGATCCACGTGAAATTTTCAGAGAATATTTTTAAGATATTACACTTAACGAAAAACTAAATTCTTTGAAAATTCTGACTACCCCTAACCCCTTAATTTTTTCCTTTTTTTTGAACTTACATAATAACGGGTGATCGAAGTACTTTTTTCAACACCATCACCCATTTTAAGACTCAGATAGATAAGATAAGATAAGTAATTGAGGAATGCACTGTGACCTTAGGTCTATTGTGCCCTCTCTTAACTCACAGGGTCTCGCTTAGCCCCAGCATATCGATGAAGTCCAATAACCCGCTGGGTGCTAGCGAGGTGATGTGATCCCTATCCGGAAACATGGATACAAGGGCCTTCGACCTGCGCCTACAGACTGCTATGCAGTCGATTAGCAGGTGCTCCGGGGTTTCAGGCTCTCTGTCGCAAAACCGACAGTTAGCGCAAGCTGATAGGCCCAAGTTAGCCAAATGCCCCTTCAGCCTGCAATGGCCGGTGTAGAATGCGACCAGGAGCCTGAGTTTGTTTCTTGGGAGGTTTATTAGCGATTTGAACCTCTTCTGATTATACCCCCAACTAGCAGCTTGGCGTTACTCATAGCGTGCGCTCGCTGCCAATGCCTTTCCCTGCACACTCTTTCTTCCTTGCGGAGCAGCTCCTTCACAGTATGGGGGCCCACCCGGGTGAACGGTTCGGGTCCAACCATACTGGAGGAGGCTGCAGAGCGAACAAGCTCGTCAGCCAGCTCGTTGCCGGCTATGCCCCTGTGACCAGGCACCCAAATCAGGTGCACCTGGTTCATTTCAGCTAGGTTGTTTAGCCGTTCTCTACACTCCTGCACTAGTAGCGACTTGATCTCGTAGGAGGATATCGCTTTTAGTGCCGCTTGACTATCGCTAAGTATAGCTATTCGCTCGTTGCGATAGTGGCGGTGGATGTTTATCTCTATACACCGACTTATAGCCAAGACTTCGGCCTGAAAAATGCTCGGAAAGCTTCCCATCGGTATGGAGAGCCTGGTACGCGAAATTGCAATACCCGCACCTATCCCCTCCGACGTTTTCGAGCCGTCGGTGTACCACCTCAATGTGCTATCCCTTAGCATTTGCTCAAGAGTGGAGTCGTTCCACTCACTCTTGCTACCAAGGGTAACCTTAAACCTCTTCTTGAAGTGAATAGTTTTGGTAATGCCGTCCTTCGGGAGGAGGGCAATAGGAATGTCGCCACTAATCCCCTCTATTCTCTCGGACGAGATTACCTTGCCTTTGCCACATCCCTCTGCTGTTATCTGCAGAAGTGAGTGCTTGGCTACTTGACCTATCAATATATGGAGCGGTATGAGTTCCAACAGATTTTAAGACCCAGCTTTCATTCTTGGATAAAATTTGACCGAATAGACCACGCCCAGCAGGCAGTGAAGAAAATATAGCAGTGGGAGCTGAAAGTATACATATACGAAGATCGTAGATAGTCGGTTCGGCACCGTTCGCAGCAACTCGGACTGACATGTGGAACGACTTGGCGCATTTTACGTCGAGAACTGAAGGCGCCCGACCTTCCCAAGCAACATCGCTTCCCTTTATAAGCTCTTGAAAAGTTCCAAGAAGATCCGAAGCTTTCGAGCAAAATTTTGTTCAGCGATAAGGCCCATTTCTGGCTCAAAAGGTATGTAAACAAACAAAATTTCCGCATTTGGGACCAACAGCAACCTGAGGAGATGCGAGAGCTGTCATTTTATTCAGGAAAACTAGGGTAGTTTGCAGGCCAGTGGAATCATCGATCGACTATTTGATGTCTAAAAATGAAGCTCATGAACGGAACGGACCCGAATTTTTATCTGGCCAAGGGCTGTCAACTAGATAACTCAGGATTCACCTGAGAACAATGCGACTGTTATCGGAATTGAAATGCAATCGCTGTACAACTACAATGCTCGGTTTCAAATGTGATTTTGTAACTATTTTATGGGGTCAAGTAATCAGCTAACCTTAAATTGTATTAATAGGGTGCTTACGTCGATACATTTCGGTTTCTCCAATTCTAGTGTGTATCTTGAGCTTGTCGGATAAAATCTATAATTTTACAAAATAATTTCGGATGTCCATCCGTAAATATTAGTTAGAATTTATAAAACCTCTTAAAAAGTTATTACTTCACCATGCAATGGTTGACCAGCGCACTCTACCGTTGTCTAATCCAATTAGTTAAGCTTTAAAAATCTAAAAAGGGTGTTTAAAGCTTTAAGCTACACAAAGATGTTTAATAGCTTTTTGAAGCTTTTAAACGCTCTTAACCAATCACAAAGTTTATTTTTATAGCACGAATCGCTATTTAGTTTATTGAAATGTCTTATCAAAATTATATATTTTATAGCGGATAATTGAGGAGCACATCTTGTCGCGCCAATTCCAACAACATAGGATCATCGAAGAATTTGTTGATAGAAACATCCTCTGACAAGCCCTTGCGACGTCTCGTCTTTATCATAAATTCACGCGCCAGGTGCGAGGCTTGTTGCGGCTCTAATGGTCTTATCACTATAGACTTATCCAGCGGATCACCTGGTACAATCTGCCAATGATGAAAGACGGACAAGCAGAAGGCCTGTCCCTGTGTATGTGTACGTAAATCGGTCTCGAAACCGAACGAGTCAATGGCTGGTATAAATGCTTTAATGGTGTAGAGAGGTGAACCAGAAACTGGAGCATCTTGTGTTACATGACCTCTGAAAGACAAAATATAATATTATTTTTGCCCAAACAACCACTTTAAACTCAATAGCTAACCTCCTCCTGGCTAAAACTGTGTACACAGCCGACACGCAATCGGCTGGCGCTTGTACTTCTACGAACAAATACGGTTCCATTAAACGCGGTGTGGCCATGAGGAAAGCTGAGTATGCAACACGCCGTGCTGTGGGTATGACTTGTCCACCACCACGATGCAACGCTTCGCCAGCTATTACAGCGTCCAATATTTTGAATTTCACATTGCGTATGGGCTCCTCGCAAAGCGGTCCCTCACGCGTACCCCATTGGAAACCTTGTACTATAGAGTCCTTAACCGAGGTAAGTAAGTTTTTATCTACTTCGGATGGCAGTGTATCGTCAACCAGAATGTTTGGTCCAGTTGCATCTGGTCCGAATGCCCATATTGAACGTGCTGCCAGCAAATCCCAATCATAGTTTACTTGGAAAAACTCGCCAAGTCGTTTTTTATTCCAATTAATTGACACCACTTCATTTTCGATATCCTCCGCGAGTCCTTTTTCCAGCGGCTCGGAAATCATGGTGATCTTGTTCTTCTTATTTGGTGTCTCAGCGAAACATTTCAGCGAACTTGTTTCCACCACAGTCTCGCAGAAAGCTACCACAGGATCGGCAACTTTGATGTCAATTTCCGAATACATTTTACGCAAATCGTGCATTACACAATCCAAATAAAGCTCGCCAGTGCCCAGTATGACATGCTCTCCGGATTCCTCCACACGTGTCGACAACAATGGATAAGATTTATTAGCTTTACGTAAGCCATCCAACATTTTCGGTAACTCCGAAGGATTCACCGGTTCCACGGCGATTTTTATAATACTCTGTGTATTGAATTTCAACGGTCGGAAAATGTACAAGTCTTCAGGCGCATTTATGTCCACAATAGTGGATGTCTTAACAATACACTGATCAATGCCCTCAATTAGCACCCAATTGCCAGCCGGTACACGATTTAACTCCACTTTGTAGCGTGCTTCATATACCCACAGCCGACCTACTTGCAAAACACGGGAGTCTTCTTCATCTTGCAGGGTGTAATTTTCACCCAGCACACGCACTTCGTGACCGGCGTGCAAAGTGCCGGAAATTACACGCGCCATAACTTGGAAAAATGTGCAGTCGTCTGTGGGATACATTTTAGCACTGTGCACCATTAATGTGCCATTTTGATTGCATTCCATCATATCTTTATAAATTTCGCCTTCTTTCGGTCCAGTATATATGTGATCCACCTTACGTTTAGCGTTATCCAGTGGCGAACTAATGTGCTCCACACACATATCAACAAAACCATTGAAATCACCCATAAAACGATTGCACACCAGACGTAAAAGTGGGCGTATATTCGATTTCATTTCTTCTTTAGTGATACGAATATTCAGCTCAGCCAATGTATCGGACAGTGTAGTGTCAACATCGCCAACGACTTGGGCAATAACCTTATACATGGGTTCCAAAATAAATTCGACAAAACTACGTTGTGCTGAGTTATGCGGTGGCTTTTTAGTAAACTTACGACTGTGAGAGAGAATGTAATTATTAGTTTGGACTAATCAGCAAATTATATTTTAAACTTACGATTTACTGTGGAAGTACATATCGCCCCACAAACGCTTGGCGAATTCTACGTAATTAACACCATCATAAGTGTCCGCATAAAGTTTTGCGAAGGATTTCAAAGTAAAACAAAAACCATACAGCGAACTAGCGAAGCACACATTGCCCAAAGCCGGTGAAACTAGCAAATTGTCGTTGCCATTGCCATAAGTGCTGAAATCAATTGACATTAGCTTCGTATATTCGAAAAATTATAACCGCTTACATACCTCAACAATGCATTTATTTCTTCCACAATATGTTTGAGTTTGAAATATGCATCCTGTGGTGGTAATTTTAACTCCAAAACTAAACGATCAATCTAAAACAAATAAAGTATTTAACAATTGCAACAAAATCGTATGTCATATGCAAAACTAACCTTATTAATGCAAACAGTTATTGCCATTTTCTCCTGCACTGCATGCTTCAGCAAGCGTTCAGTGTTCAGCATTACACCTTCGGCTGCATCTACAAATAACACAACACCATCGCACATACGCATGGCAGCAGTCACTTCATCCGAAAAATTCACATGACCGGGTGTATCAAAAACATTCATCAGAAAGCTTTTTTGCTTTACATCCTGCAAAACTAAAGTCACAGGTGTCGCTTTGATACTGCAACCGCGCTCCTGCTCGGTAAATAGTGTATCAGTGTAGCGAAGTGTGCGCTCTTCAGCTTGTTCGAATTGTGGATGGGTCTGACGTATTAGACAATCTACAAATGTAGTTTTTCCGTGATGTAGATGCCCCACCAGTGCGACGTTTCGTATTAATGGTGGCGTGTCCATCAAATCTGCCATGAATTCCATATTATATGTGGTTTCAGGAAGTTCTTGTTCTTTAATTTGAAATTTAAGTTTCTTAATGGGTTCAATAAGTGGCTTATCGAGTGGTTGCGCATCTTCCTCTTGAACAATAGTTTCCACGTCAGGCCCATACACTTCGATTGCTGTGGGATAGTAACGTTTGTCTTCATGCAATACAACCGCCGTCACTTCTTTATCTTCGTCATCTTGGTGCTCCTCCTCTTCATCCATAGCATCCTCCTAATTTGTTTCATTGGATTAATACTTTGACACTAAAAACATTGATGCACTTACGTCTTGTTCGTCCTGCGGTTCTTGTTGCCCGTAAATGCTTTGGTCATCATCTTCATCACTGTCTAACTCAGGCCCAATGTAGTTGCCAAACTCATCATACAAATCCGCATCCATATTAACGTTTCAATAATTTGATATTTTACACTTCTGCAACAAATATTTTAGTGGAATTTATTCGTAAACGTTTACAGTCGTCAACACTTGTTCACATTAACTTTCACAATCAGAAAAACGTGTATTAAATCTTAATTATCCTATTTTTCATTGGCATTAAAAATGGGATATAACTTACAATTCAAACCTGTCGTTTTAAATATTGTTTAAAGTAAATATTTAGGGCACGATGTGTAAAATTTACTTTACTTTGCGCGTTTCCGAAACTTTAAGCAACATATACCGGCTGTTTACAGCGTTGTATTTCTTTTTTTTAAAGCACATTTCAAATGTTAGTTGAACACAGCAACCCTAAATGTAAAGGTGTAAACACACGGACGCAAAAAAGTCGAATAATCGTCAAAGGCGTTTGTTCAAGTGCAATATAATGGTATTTGAAAATATAATATGGTACATTATAAATAATATTCTATAATATTTATAATGTCGACTTGGCTTCGCATTAGGTGCTAATAAAATGCACTTTTCAGTTTTTTCAAACATTTATTTTATTAATTATATTAATATAATTAATTACGCTATGAACATTCTTTAAATAATGTTAATATGATACACTGTTAAGTATAATCAAAAATATCAAGGAACTGAGAATTATTTATGAACACAGTTAATTATATATTTTTGCTAACTTTTCTTTTACTTAATGTAATATTTTAACTTAATTTATAACATTATTATCAATGCTGCACACTCTCTGACGATTTAAAGGCATTGGGACCAGAATAATTTTCTATTAGCAAAGACTTGTAGCGTCTCAACTGTACACTGTATCCTTCATCACGCTCATTGACGTCGAGAACAACTACACGGGATATCACCAAATGTGTTGGATTTGCCTGACTAAAACCACGCACAACGTCGATCTCATCCCCTACATCGAGCTGCGTTTATGGTGTAAATATTTTAGAATCTCAATAAAAAAAACATAATTAGAGATGTTATACCTGAACGCTTTTCTTGTTAATTCTTTTCCCATTCACTCGTACTTTGCTCTCATAGAAAATAGTCTCTACTTTGCTGCAATGATAAAGGCAATGAGAATCTATTGTTGGTTGTTTTATGTAAACATTTACTTCCTAGCCATTCCCAAGCCCGCTTTTAGTAGCAAGTCCGCGCGTAAGGAGTTTACACTAGTCTTCAATACTTTAGAATCGCGTTCATCCTTAAACTCAGTAGTGCTCTCGTCGTCACTATCTTCATCGTCATCTTGTTGTTTGGAGTTTTTATTATACTTCTGGACGACCTCTCCTAAATGAATTTGCCGACACAAATGTAACTGTTGACTGCTACATATGTTATGGATAATATCAATAGGCTTCTGATAAATAGTTAAACTCCGCGGCACAGACCGCACCTGAAGCACGGTATTTAATCTATTGAAATTTTTTAGGTGTCGTAATTTGAACATTTTAATTCTAAAAGAACTATACGTTGACAGACCCAATGTTATGAAAATAAACCGCAAAGAATAACCAAAAGCATGGCATAACCTCACAATAACAGCTGAGTGCGAAAGCTACCATACGAAATATTTAATTTAAAAATAGTTGCACAAAAGTTAGTTTTTACTTTGTTTATTCTTTTTTTGCTTTTTCTTTTTAGGTTTCCTATTTGGATTAGGTTGTATTTTATGTACAGTAAGTGGTTGATAAACATCTGGCAGGAAATCATCTGAATCGCTAAATGTATCAACACGTTTTTCCTCCATTTGTTGTGTGGTGACAACAGGTTTCATTTCGACATCTTCTTCTGTAGTTTCGTGCTTTCCAACACGTTCAGCTACTTTGTTTAAAACTGCAACCAAATGTTTTTCATCCTCTACTGAGTCAGCTTTAGCAACTCCCATTCCTTCAGTAAATGAAATAAAGCCGTCATTGCTCTTAGTGGTATTTTGAATTTCTAGTTTTTGTACTTCAACCACGGGCGGCTCCTTACAATCTTCAATTGCTGGAATATTCGTTTCTAATTTTCTTTTTGAAATTTTTGGTTTTTTCTTCACAATTTCTGGCTTTGCTTGCTTTGTGTGTGCTGCAATCCACTGTATAATTGAATCATCCATGTTAGATTCTTTCATTTCTTCAACTGTGGGAAATACCACACACAATGCTTTAATACCAAATACATCTTTAGTGACATTCTCCAATTGATTTTGCACAAAAACAGGAACTGTTGCATTTTTTGCTTCAACATTCCGTGCTATTAATCGGACCAAAATACGTGGTTGTATACTACGCGATATCAAAACGCAGGAGCATTTTAAATTATTAATGGCGCGCAGGCTGCTTTCCAAACCCAAGTGAATATGCCTGGATGTTACAAATTGTTGAGGCTTTAGGCCACTTTTGCTCATAACCTCCTTTAGTAAATTGACTAATTTTTGTAAGTCGTCATCTTCAAGTGAAGGACTAAAAAATAAATTTAATTTACATAAAGAACATAGTAAGCCATAAGAATTATTTACTTACCATTTCTCCTGGAATGGATTTGCTAGAATTGTTTTCAATTTCGGCAAACCCTTTCGCTTTCCTTTCTGTTTATTCGTGTTTGTACTCATTTTTTCACCTTTGTATTGAATAAAAACGTTATTACCTTAATTTTGTGAGATGAGAATTATATTAAAGAATTTATTAATGCGGGCAAAAGCAAAACACAGCTGATTAATTAAGTGTGCAGGGCTGCATGTTTTAGAGAATACAGTATTTGGTGTAATCGATAAATAAGTATATCGCTTTTAATCATAAACTAAACAAATCGTTTAAAATTTTGCAAAGTATCCATATTACATTTATTAAAATGATCAAAAGATACGCATTAACTGCGTATATTATAGTTTTTTCATATTTATTTAAACTTATAAACTAAACTACTTATTGACAGTAAAATTAATATTCATCTAATGTTGGCATCACGTCAGTATCGTAAGTATATCTCACAGGGTATTTTATTATATCCTTAACCTCAATGGCTTTATTGTTATTATTATTAATATGATCTGTATTTGTTGCATTTTCAGCTTCCATTGTTGGTGTTTCTGTAGTTTCAGGTGTTTCAGTAGGGCTCCAAGTACTATCGATATTTTCTTCTGTAGTATCTGAAAGTCTTTCTGATATAAATGATGATGTGCTTGTTTCAATCGTATTTTCTGTTGTCGAAATGGCTTCTGTGTTCACTGTTGTAGTTTCGACACTTTCGTATACTTCTGTAGTAGTTTCATCGTTATTACAACAAACTACAATGGTGCTATCAAAATCAGAAGATATTCTTGTAGTATCTTCGACATCCCAAGCATTTATTGTCCATTCCGTTATCATACTTCTTGTTTCAGTATTAAAAATGTTTTCAATGATTTCAGTTGATTTGTCTGAGTTGGTTGTTGCTTCTCCACTTTCCGTATTTGCCCAGTTGGAGGTTGTCGATTCCATGGCTGTCGTTGATTCATTAGCGCTCTCTGTTGTAGTTGCTTCTGTGAAAATATCCTCCTCTGTGGGCGTTGATTCAGCTGCCATTATCTCAAAAGTACTTGTTGTAATAGTTTCCTCACTTGGATTTGGCGTGGATGTCACCAATAAATACAAAGTTATGGCATCAGCCACCTCAGTTGAATAATCCTCCAAAGTTGGCGTTGACTCAGTTTCCTCACTTCCCTCTGTTTCAGTCTCCGTGAATGCGTCCTGTGTATTTACCGTAGTTGCATCAGTCGTCTCAGTTGTAGAATCCTCCAACAATGTTAGTGTAGTCAATTCATTTTGTATTGTTGACCAACTATCAGTGGTCGTATCGTCTAATGTGGTTTCAGTTGTAAATGTTTCTGTTGTTGTTGGAAATGTGGAAACAGTTTCAGTACTAACAGAATCTTGTGTTGTTGACTCAGTCACATCAGTGTGCTGAGAGATAGCTTCCTCTGTGGTTTCCGCTACCGATGTTGTACTCGAAACTTCTGTAGTTTCTGAGTGTATCGTTGATACCTCTGTAAATTGCGTATCCTCGGTGGTTAACACAATAATGTCAGGCGTGTTGGTGGTTACCTCAGTTGTAAATGTTACGTCAGGCTTTATTGTTGTAACATTTTTCTCTCTCAAAGGAGAATACGGTGCATATTTTTTTAGCACAGGTGTTTTGTAATTTCGCAATTTTTCTTTTACTAAAACTACGAATTCGGCTCGTGTTATTGTGGCGGAGTTTTGTAAATTCCGTGAGTTATAAGGCGGATAGCTAATTATTTGATATAGTGATTCGCTGCAATTTGTTGGCTTATGTTTTTTCACATACTCTCCAATATTTATAGCACTATAAACAAATCTGAGAAATGTCGCACAAATCGCGAAAATCAAAACGAACCTCATTGTGATTTGAAGTATGAAATTGCACTGAGACGGGAAAAGATTGTCATCCGAACGCAGAGTAGGACATTAAAAATATGGGAGTATATGTCTACCTGCGAGTACACGCTGTTTTCCATTATCTGTGTTTGCCCTAGTACTTACCTGGCATAACTACACACATTTGTTTACATACCTAAAATTGATTACAGCAAAAGAGCTCTTCCTTAAATTATATGTAGGTATACCTATGTATGTTGTTGTAGCCTTTAGTTTAGCTCAAGCTCAAGAATTCGCCGTTGCAAATTTTCACTATTGTCTCGACGTCTGCCAAGTTAATGATCGTATCGAATGTTAAGGAGTCAATAGGGTAATCTGGCCTGTTTTTGACATTTTTTTCCACAGATATTTTTTATTCTACAATAGAACTTTTTCACATATCATATACGTGGAGTATATAAACAAATTTTTTCGGAATAAGAGAGCTGACCATATATATAGGTAGTGGAAAAAACGAGTGTTTAAGAGAACTATATTTCTACTGAACTAATATATCCAAGCCATTGTCAGACAGGAGGATTTAATGACAATTAACCATTAGTTTCCGTTGAGCCATCGCGATCCAGCTAGCACAAGGCAATTTGTTTGCTGCGATCGTTTTACGTATTGCTACTAAAAAAACTGCCAGCTAAACAAATTGACAGAAGGAATTAAAAAAGGAACTACAAATTGTACACAATTTTCTTTAGACAATTTTATGAAAATCCGTCCGTTTATCAGAAACAATTTGAATGAAATATTACTTACCCATAGAGTGTTTGCGTCTGGTTATTGAAACGTACTCATGTCCGGTTATAATAATTGATTTTGCATGAAAATAATAATGAAAACGATGTGTTCATGACATTTGTTCAGTTATGGGAGATATCCGGTTGCCCGTAATGTACATATATACGTATATACTAGTGTTAAAAAAATGTGTACATTTATAATTTAAAAATAATTCAAATATTTAAAGATTTTTTTAAACTTACTTTTCGAATATCTAACTTTAATTATCCAACATAAGTTTACGAACGCCTTCAGCTGTAACACATTCACATGCTTGCAAGCACTAGCATGAACTACTCATAGCTACTCTAATTGAGCCACTTGTGCCTAATATATTATAAATACAACTAATCGAATCAATATTATTTGCCGAAACCACTCAATGCATATTTAATTTACTTTCAACACTATAATTTTTCTATTATCACATTTAAATTCACTATTTTTCACATACGAGTCGGAAACCAATGCGCGACGTTTGAAATGGCGGCGGAAACTGGGCAATACAGAAAGAAAAACAGAGTTGCCAGTATGTTGAAAACATAATTTTATTCACTAAGG
The DNA here is from genome assembly GCA_027475135.1 of Bactrocera correcta. Classification (NCBI taxonomy): domain Eukaryota; kingdom Metazoa; phylum Arthropoda; class Insecta; order Diptera; family Tephritidae; genus Bactrocera; species Bactrocera correcta. Next base: position 64,225,121 of record CM050326.1, on the reverse strand, counting down.
CACGCAGAGATGCAAGGATAGCGAAAATAAAATGGTGTATACAAAAAATATTTCGTTAAAACAAATGTTTATAATTAAAATAAAAATGCAGTGGAATGAAGAATAATATTGATAATAAATATATGTATACATATGTGCAAGTAACAATGTAAATATATTTAGTGCGTGAAATCTGCAAAGGAAATTATTCGATCATATTATAAGTATAATAGCATTGATTTTATATATATTGTGACAAAAAAGCACCCGGAAATTGTAATAAATTCCCCGGGAAAATGATATTTCAATGGATAAAAATATCGAAGAAAGAATTTGCCTCAAATTTTGTATTTCTAACCCAACTTCGTGCGTGGTGCGAATGTTGGAAAATGCTTACAGTGATTCAGTTTTATCAAAAACACAAGTCTACGAACGGTACAAAGTCTTCAAATACGATCGATAGTTCTGGTTCTGGACGACCTTCGACCTTTTCAACTCATGGAAATATGAAAAGAGTGAAGGATATGGTGCTTGAAAATCATCAGTCTAAACGTTAGAGAGAAGGCAAGAGAGCTCGAAATCTCTCGCGAGTCTATTCGAACGATTTTGGTGCATATTTTGGGTATGAAACGCTTTCTTGGTCACCTCGTCCAGATAAAGCTGAACTTTTTGAAAACTGCAATGAATACCATCGATCACCGCATTTACCAGATTAGGATCCGTGCGATTTTCTCTTATTCTCTAATCTGAAATTACCGTTCCGTGGAACTTGGTTTTAGTCGATCGAAGAGAAAAGACAAAATTAACTAAAGGAGCTGAAAGCCATCCCAAAAAGTGCTTATGGAAATGTTTGGAGGACTTAAAAATATCGTTGGCATAAGTGAATTACATTTGGTAGGGTTTACTTTGAGCGCAACAAAATAAATATTAATTAATAGTTAAATATTTTGTATATTTTTTTAAATTTTCCGGGTACTTTTTTGTAACAATTTGTGTAGACTTGTATTGTTAATAGTTTTATACTCAAATAAAAAAGCGATCTGGCATCACTTATTTTCTGTGCACTTCATCTTCTTTGGAATATTGCGCCATCTATTGTAACGGATTATTATGTTGCTGTTCTTAAACAAAATTCTTTAACAAATAAATATTTATCAGTTTCTTCTAAAGGAATATATTTCTGTATACTCATTTCATATACTTATTACTATCTTTTATGATTTTATATATACTCATATTACTAAACTAAACTTTAAAATTCGTTTGTGACATAAATGCAACTCTGTGTTTCTTTGTACTTATCTCCAGTTTCCGTCGCCATTTCAAATGTCGCGCATCAGCTTCCGATGAGCTCGTGAAAAATTTGTAAAAAGTGTGTTTTTTTATACATAAAATATCATTAGAAAAAAGTGTTAAGTATTAAATGTGAATGGTGTGCGTGTTTTGAGTGAAAATGTGTATGCATTGCTTATTGTTTATTAATTGCTCGGTCAATCTACACGCCCATGCATTTTGTTTGAGCGCTTTGCGAAAAAAAGTTGGTGTTAGTGCTTTTGTGTGTGAAGTTAGAAAAAACCTATTTTGTAATTTGTGGATTCATGGCTGCCGCTTAGGAAGGATTTAAACATAATCTGGAAAGATGGTGAGTCTTTTAAAGAATCCGTAATATTCACACTATAAAGAGCAGTGAAATGAGCTGCACGTAGTGTTGCTCCTCTTCCTGGTTGGTTTCACAACTTTTCTGTGGTCAGTAAGTGCATTCGAATATTTTGAAGCCAACGGAATGCAGGTATTTGCTTAGTATAAATACATAAAACACATTTTGAAATTTATTGTATTTTCATTATGTGAAATGAAATTTTGGAGGCATGAAATACGCATACTATAAATTTTTCATGACAACATTAATTTTATTCAAATGTTCGGAATCGAAGGCTTTGCAGTCAAACGCAATTTTTGCTGTTCATAGCAAGGGCATGCAACGTTTTGAAGCTAACAGAAAATTTAATTGATAGCACACGCATTTTAATTTGCAGGGTTAAGGATTTATAAAAATGTATTATAAACTATGGTAATTAAACTGTTGAATAATATTTTGGCCGATATTTTAAAATAATACACATACTCGTTGTTATGTTATCATTTTAAAACTTATCATTCCATATTTACTGTATAGTATTTTTATTTCAAATAATTTTTTTGCAATAAATGTTGAGAAAAATCAATAATGCTTTTTTTGTTTTGAGCACCGAAAAATATTTTCCACTTATTTGACAGAGACCAGGGTCGAACAGCTCCGTATATTGAATACTGTCGACTAGATGAAATAGAAAAAATCTTTTAGTGAGTTTGGTTTAGTTTTTCAGAGAAAAATTATCATATTAACATACATACATATTTGTTATGCCATCAGAAATGAGATATTTTTACTATTAATAAGCTAACCGACTTTTCTCAAAAACACTGATATTTTTAGCAGAAAGTTTTCCATTAAAAATTAGGGTCCTTTTCATGAATTAAGTTAAATTAAAGTAAAAAATAAAATAAAAAATAAACTTAAAAAAATACAGTGTATTTGGAACATAAAAAGGTTAGTTTAAAACAAGTTTCATAAAAGAAAAAAATTGTTGTAAAAATGGTTATTTGAAAAAAGTTGTAGATTTTTTTATTATATACAGCTTTACCATATAATTTTTCCCCCATAAGATTTGTAGTTTTTCCATAAATCAATGTAAAAGGGTCTTCTTCTAATATCTTCAAACATTTTACATGTAGTAGTCTACATACATATGAAAAAATATTCTCAACGTTTCAAGAAATTACCTTAAGTACTTATACAGTTTAAGTGTTTTTGCGAATCCATTTTGTAGTGCGCTTGACTTCAAGAACGAAAGATAGAAAGTATTTGTTCAAAACTAAAGGGTGATCCGCTTGGAGGTTCCATACTTTTTTAAAGAAAAAACATAAAAACTTCAAATTTAATTGGGAATGTTTATTATTCGAAAGAACATTCTTTAGCATTTATATTTTGAAGATTATCTCTTTCAATTATTGGCTAAGTCTAAGTCTCTGATCTTTCATCCGTTGAGTCTAACTTTGGTCTGGTAATTAGCGGCATTAGTTTTGATGAAATATGATTCGATGATTCAACCGGCACACAAACCATACCAAACCGTTGTTTTTTCTCGATAAAATGGCAGCTCTTGAATTTTTTCAGATTGCTTTTCGTCCCCAAAATAACAATTTTGAATGTTAACATTGATACAGAAATAGACCTCATCGATGAACAAAACTTGGCTCGAAAACGTCGAAACTTCTTGGAGCTTTTAAAGAGCCCATGGAGGGAAGCAAAGCCCTTTGGAAAGGTCGAGCGGGTTAGATTTTTGTAAAAGCTGTATTTTATTTGTTTTCCAATTTAAGATTTCGACGAATATGCGCCAAGTCGTTCCATACGTCAGTTCGAGTTGCTGCGAACGGTGCCGAATGGACTATCCCAATCTTCGTATAGTACACTTTCACCTCGGCTGCTATATTTTTTTCCCTCGTCCCGACTGGTCTATTCGGTCAAATTTATCCAAAATGAATGCGGGGTCTCAAGACGGGTGATGGTGTTGCGAAGAGTACACTAAATAAGCCGATTATGTTGACCATAAGTTGAGCGAAGGCGCTAAACACATTCTTTACAGAACGTGAATTTTCGTAAAAAATTAAACAATTTGTAAACGTTGTTCAGGCGTGGGTCGGAACAAAACTAAAATGACAGCTTGACACGATTAAGCGTGATCTGTAAAAAAAGGGGTATTAAAAAAAGTCCCTTTTAACAAAATCACCCGTTATTTACTTCGAAGATATTATCAAAGAAGGAACCCCAATTTTAAGGCCAGTTTTTGAAAAAAATTTTTAAAAAATCACCGAATAGAAATACACATTTTCCCCCCCCTTTTTCCCTTTTGATTTGAAAAAAAGAAGAGAGTTTTGTTTGGGCCATATAAAATTTTAAATTTAAAAAGTTTAAAAAAAAAAACGGCTTAATGTTTTTTAAAGGTCTAACATTTTTTAAAAGGTTTTTTTAATGAAATTTATTTGTGGAAAACAATTTCGGACAAATGACCCCAGGGCTGAGTTTACAGTTTTCCGATCCACCCAATTTTGGAGTACTTTCTCGATGGTTTCGGGCCCTTTTCCACTCAGGCCCCGTATTTTAGATCTTGAATTGTTTCTGGATGGTTGGCGTAACATTTATCTTTAACAGCTCCCCACAGAAAATATTTTAACGGAGTTAAATCGCAGCTTTTGGGGGGCCCCAATTCACATCACCTCTTTTGCTGATTATGCGATTTTCGAATTTAGGGCTTAAAAGATTGAGTATAGCGTTTGCTTATGGCAGTAGCGCCTCCTGTGGCCCCCAAAAGGGCCCAATTTTCTTTTTGTTAAGAAAAATTTGGTTAAATTTGGGGTTTTGTCCCTTTAAAAGATTTTTTTTTCGGTAAAATTGACCATCCTTGGTTTTTTTTTTCAATATTTCTCAGTTTTCTTCTAGTGAATAGCGACCCTTTCGTAAATTTTAGAATTTTTACTGAATATCTGTCACTTTCCGAATGGTATTTGACGTTTCCAATGTCGAAATATAGGTTAAATTTAAATTTAAAACGTTAGATGGCCCACCCGTTACATGAAAGTTTTTGGAGTTCCCATTCATTTATGGGGTAGCGAGTCAAAATTTTGGCTCTTATCTCTTCTTTTTGGCCGGAGCTGCAATTTTTGCAAAAAAATTAACTTCTCTTACGTTTGAGGGACAAAGTACTTAACTATTTTTTATCATCGTCTGAAAATACAACAGACCTTTTAATATTCTCCGTATATATAAATGTGCAAGATGCTATTAACACATCTCCTCATAATGAGAATGCATTATTCTACAAATATTTAATAACAAGAAGCATGTCTGTGAACGGAGGTTATGACCTAACGCAATTAAACTCGAATACGTATAATTTTGTTATTTTGCTGTTAATATGCAAAACTTGCTCACTTAATTATTTTTATAAACGTAAGAATATAAATGTATATACACCATTCACATATAGAGTTTTATATTTTCTAAATAAATTCCAGTAGGTGACTTAACTTTGAGATTGACAGCTTAATTATTAAACCCCGATTGATGACACACTCGCGATAAGGCGAAAACAAGTTCGTTTGTTTATTAGAGTTAACGGTCGTTCACATAAAAATTTACTCATTTATCTGGTTTTAAAACAAATATATTTTTTTAATTTCCTTAAGTTTAGAAAGCTTGGTTTATATACATATACTATACATAGTTTAAAATACATACATAAGTAGTTTTTTGCGTCAATATTGAAAGTTTAAATTAATGCCATGCGCTCCAATTATTAAATCCAAAGTTACCACACGCGACATTTCTTCTTAGTTGGATTCATTTTGCTACCAACAGGACAGTTATAAGCTTTGCTGAAATCTTCAATATTCGTTACAGCGCCTAAAACACGAAATTTGTCCACTGTATGCTCATTCTTAAGCTCCTCCCAATAGTGCCGCTCCTTGTACGAAGCACACCAGAGTTGCGCGAAACCCATAAAGTACAGCTGCTCGGGCGTTAGATCTAGTCCGGGCATCTGTTCATCTTTTGGAGTTAAATTCAATTCCTTCACATGCCTGTGATATGCAGATAATGCCTCTCGCAACCCACCACTATCGGCAATATTTTCGTCCTTGGTCTGATTACCATCCACAAAACGTTTGATTTCAGATATCTGTAAAGGGATTACCGAAATGATTTAACCGTATACTTTGTGATTTAAAAAAATTCAGGTGTTTATATATTTGTATGTATATAAATATTTACCTCATAAGCATTGTATTGATTAACAAAGCACTCTTCGCGCTCGTTGAATACCTTGCCAGCCTTCGCCGTCCACCAGTAGTTCTCTTCGCCAACGCTATTGTAATGCGCCCCAACCGAGTCGAAGCCATGTGTGAATTCGTGTCCCACCAAATAGCCAATGGTGCCGAATTTCAATGCTGCTGGCCACGCCTTATGATAGGCGGGTGGATGCAAAATGCCAGCCATTACATAAATTGAATTATCGACATTGTAATAAAAGGAGTTCACTTGAATACCCTTCAATAGCTCTAACGGTTTCATTGTGTAGTTGTCATATTCTTTGTGGTGTAGTCCGTTGAAACGACGCTGCATTGTTCGGAATTTAAATAAGTTGACCAAATTTAGTTCATAATTGCCTTCCACATAGTTGAACTCGTTGATTTGTCTTATCAAACGATTTGTTACATTCTTATTCTCAAAACTTCCAATATGTGGCTTGATAGCTGCCTCCTTAAGCAGCGCTTGCTCACGCGTTTTCTCATCTAACCACTCCGCTTGCTCTAATATTTCACGCAAACTCTTGCGTACCTCTTTAACGATATCGCTGATTTCGCCACGGATTTCATTGTCAAAGTATTCCTATATTATAACAAATACATTAGATGTTTCTAGTTTAATAATCACATGCATAGAAGAACGCAATGCTTAAATACTCATATATCAATTTTCGGATTATATCAATAACAAAATGCGGCAAAGACGACTTTTTTCGTTGGAAATTTTTAACGGGTGATCCAAGTAAAGTACTTTTTTCAACGGCTTATTTTTGACAGATTGCGTATGAGTTGTGTCGAGCTGCCATGTTATTTTTGTTCAGTATTGCTTGACATTTCATCGTGGAAAGACTTTCGTCTGAATAACGTTTACAAATCATTCAACTTTATTAGGGAAATTCACGTTCCGTTAAGAATGTGTTTCGCGCGCTTAGCTCAACTTATGGTCAACATAGTCGGCTTACTCAGTGAAGAAAATATGGCAGCCATAGCTAAGTGTGTACACAAAGACCATAAAGAGACGCAGCAACTCGGACTAACGTATTAAATAACTTGGCGCATTTAACGTCCAAATATATGGGCTCTTCAAAATTTTCGAGAAGATCCGACGTTTATGAACTAAATTTTGTTCATCGATGAGGCAAATTTCTTGGTCAATGGGTATGTAAACAAGCAAAATTGACGCATTTGGCACGAAGAACTACTTGAAGATATTCAAGAGCTGCAATTTCATCCAGAAATAAGTAAGGAAGCAGTAAGTTCGCGAGCAATCGGACATTTTACACCCTTGCAACTTGCAAGATTCAAAGGCAGTGAAATTAGATCGGATTCTAAGCAATTTTATATGTATACTCCCAAGATATGGGATTTCACCAAAAAGTAGCCGGTCTCCATTCGGAGATAAAATTTAATGTCTGTGGCGTATTTATTACGCTTTTAGAAGTTTTGAACATTACCGTTATATGAAGAGTGAGCGGGGTTATCTTCCGATTTCATAAATTTTCACACCTTTGGTAGCAGTTTTTGTATTATTTAAGGAGAGTAAATTTGGTTGTTATAGTTGTTGAGTGCCAGTGGTTTGATTGCGCCCATCTACGAACTCGTAATTTTGTACTGAGGAGCCTGCATACCAAGTTTCATCACGATAACTCAATTTTTGATCGAGTTACAGCTTGCACGGATGGACGGACGGACGGACAGACAAACAGTCAACCGGACTTCAACTTTTCTCGTCACTCTGATCATTTATATATAACCCTATATCTATTTCGTTTAGTTTTAGGTGATACGTATAACCGTTAGATGAACAAAACTGTAATACTCTGCAGCAACTGTTGCAAGGGTATAAAAGTCACGCGTGTTATTCGCCAGTTCCCAGTCGAACTGCTCGAGCGAGTCATCGCAAATTGGAATCAACGAATGGACCTTTTGAGAGGTAGCCACGGCCAATATTTGAAAGAGGTAATCTTCAAAAAATAAATGCCACAGAATGTTCTTTCGAATGATAATAAACATTCTCCAATAAATTATAAGTTTTTGTGATTTTTCATTAAAAAGAAAGGTGGCCTCGAAATGGATCACCCTATGCATACATATATTCTTTAGCTAAGAGATGAGAGATTGTACGATCGAGAGTAGTACGAGATGTGTTCAAAACATAAAGAGATTTTTCGTCTTTTGAAAAAAAATATTTATTCATTCGTCCTCATTAATGTTGTCGCCTTCAAACCCATTCGATATTATTTACCTTCTTCGAATTGTCAAAATACGTCTTAAACTCGATTTTTGGGATTGCTCTTAGCTTTTTCAAAGATTTTCATTTATGTTATCAAACTATGATCCTTTAAGGTTCTCCTAATTTTTGAAAGTAAGAAAAAGTCGTACGTCAAGTATACCAACAGCTGGACTCTACAAACCCGAAAAACTTTAAATTTAAGAGTTCCTTTTTTCTGGAAACACATAGTAAAATGGCACTAAGCCTCAACGTATTCGGAATTTAAGTAATCTTAATGAGGTTGTTCAAAATTCAAAAAAATCATTCAATGAATTCTTGAAAAGCTCATTTTAAATGGATGTGCTCTTCATTATAACAGTTATACAGCATTTAACTTTGTTTTATCGCAGATATTTACGCAGTATGCATAACCGTTTTGCTTTTGAAAAGTGGGCATGTTGTCTTATATTTCTACCGCTTTCAGCCTTCCCTGACATATTTAAATTTATTTTATAAACTTTGTAATAACGATACATCGTGCACTATACTTCAGATTAATAAACATATTTTTTGTATTCCACTCTTCTATGCCTTACCTCCATATAGATCTCGTCCAGCAGATGCGGCAATACTAACTGAATCATCATGTTGCAATGCTCCGTTTGAAATTTTTTATCTTGCAAACGTGCATCCATTCGGTAGATAAATTTTAAAGCAAAATAATTAGCTATCGCCTCTTTATTTGCATTGCATACTTTATCCAACTGGTTGTAAAAGTAATTACATGGCCAAGTATCGTCATCCTCCAGGTCGAATTGCGTGCCATTCCAAGCTATTTCCAAATAACTGTCCCATAGCGGGAATGTTTCTTCGCCCATAACTACTGCTGAGAGCACTTCACATTTCGCTAGATCCTCATCAAACTTATTGGTGATATTGAGTATTGCTGACCAAACGTTCACGATATCGGCAATGATCTGATCGATTTTCTGCTCATCATCAACACCATACAAGCGTAGATATTTACGCATACGCTTCTCATTTAACTCCTTGGAACTATTTGAGTGTATATTGTCGGAGTGCACAATATATTCAAAACCCAAATCGGGTAGTTTGAAATACGGTGGGAATGGGTATTGTGGCAATACTTCCTCTTTAATCAAACCTATACCGCCATAATTGGTCAGGTGTGCGCTCATATTGAACCAGCTGAAGTTATCTGGTTTCCATGTCGGATCGATTGCGGGAAAGCCACCAATCGACTTGATAACGTCTAAGTATACTTCGGACTTTTTCAACGGATATAGATCAGCCGCCAGGCAATCTTTATAAATACGCTTTGTCAAATTCAATTCCGATTTATATGGGAAATCGTCTCTTGGTTGTTTCTCATCTAAGAGTAATTGTTGTATGGCTTCGCCTAAACTATAGAAGATATCAATCAGATTGCTGCGTTTATGCTGCGACTGATGTTCGGCCATCACATTCTTCCAATTGCCGCAAGCATACTCGTAAAAATCATCGCACGGTTCAACGCTTTGATTCATATACGTGAGCATTTTCTTCGCATATTCAACACGATATTCGCTTTCGATTTCGTTCAGTCCATTATCCGCTGCATTCACTGCAGACGCTTTTGTCGCCGTTGCTGTGTCATTATCTGCACTTAGAATGAGTTCTGCGTTTGGATGCTGTGAAATGTCGTTCGCTGCCGTGCTGTTGACGACTATGACTTCGCTGGCTGTGTTTGTGGGCTTTGCAGTGCTTGTTGCGAGCGTACCTAACAGTAGCAAATGGATGGGCAAACATGAATGCCCGAATGTTTTCACTTTCATTGTGATCTTTTTACTTTCTTGCTTATGTATGGCTTAAGTACATATACCTATTGATATTATTGCACAAATAAATAATCACTTGCACTGCATTAATTTATTTGACACCACAAACTTGCTAAACACTAACTTAAAATACTACGCTCCGTCTGTGCGCGGAGTCGCTTTCGTACTGAGCATACGTTTGTCGAAAAATTAAGGCTTCAGATCGATCGCAAAGCACTTGTGCTCGGTATTATTTGCAGTTTGCGTCCCTTAGTCTCAAGCGCAGTAAATACTCGTACATAATCGTCAGACATTGTTCTCGTATTAAACACGCTTGCTTATTTATATATATTGCACAGTGAAATCTCGTTTAATCAACCAATTGATCTTTCTGATCATCCGTAGTCAGTCGGAACTGCGATTTGCTTAAATTTGATAATATAAAATATTCCCATAAAAAACTATATACTTATGTACATACTTTCCATTTTCCGATTTTGGACTTGCTTAGTGCCCTATTTTCGAAAGAATTCCAAGCATTAGAAGGGTGCTTTTGATGTTATGGAAAGTTTCATTTAATAAATCATAGGTCGTGAAGTATATCGGAACGATGAGCTGCATAAATAAGAATCAAAATTCCCGAAAGAAACTACATCCGTAGATACATGGCGATGCTTTCTATTTTCCGAGTATTGATTAGTTTACATACATTTCTCTTTTTGTATAAAAACCAACCGTTAAGTGGATGTTTTTGCTATTACGAAAAGTTTTATCAAAGAAAAGGCCCTAAAAATCACATACATTTTATGAATTTTTAAATAGAAACCCAGTTTTTTACTCAACGAAAATCATGTCGGTCTTATTGACCTAGAAGTTGTATGATCGGTGTTTACTCAATCGGGTTTACACTGTATATGTGTATGTATGTTTGACAAATTCCTATTTTTGATTGAACTTATCATCAGCGCAAACGTTTGGCATATGAGAATGAACTTGACCTGTAAGCAAATGAAATTTGCTTTCAAAGTGATAACGGACCTACATATCAATACGACGATTTTGTTGTGATCCAGAAATTGAGAATGCTCGTTTTCATTCACGTTTACGATTAAAGCATTCAGGCGTATTTAAAACAAAAGCGACAAAAGCCGCCTACCGGTGTAATCTTTGAGTTGAGGTATCAAATGTCTAATTTATTATAATTATTGTGATTTTAGGCCGCATTGTTTGCCTATGAACTACTCGTTAGATCGGCATGTTTGTAAAGAGTTCACAAAATTTATTGTATTATATTTATAGAGCAACGCGACAACTCATTTGTATTTCTCAAATATTAATGTTAACTTTTGGTAATCAATACCCATTTAAAAATGTAGGTCCCGATTTTGGTTTGACTGATAATAGCATTCATTTTATTTTATTTGTTTTTTGTAGTTTCAAAGATTTAAAAGAATGTTCCAAGCGTTATTGGTAATATAATATATTTGAATTGAAAGTGTATACTAAGATAAATACCGAGAGCACCAGAAGCGAGTGCATGAATATAATTCGGTAGATCATGAATTCAAATCCCGGTCAAATAACATCCGATTTTTTGTTATAAAAAATAAAAAATAGTAAGACTTTGTTCATAATTTTCAATTTCTTAATTTATTTTCCAAAATCTATGTCGTCCCTTTAAAGTCGTTCTTCTGTGCCTCAATACACTTATGCCAACGTTTTTTCTAATCCTCGACATAGCTGTTATAGTAAATTTCCGGAATAGTTTCAATTGACTCAAAATGGTTTCTCTGAACAGTCGATTGAGTATGCTAAATAGCCAGAAGCAACAAATCAGGCGAATGTGAAAATTTATCGAAAAACTCACGAAGAATCAACGACGAAATGCGAGCCTTCTGGACAGTTTGGCTGGTGGGAAGGAATTCGGAGTGCACCACACCTCGATAATCGAAAAAAACTGTCAACATAACCTTGAATTTTTACCTGATTTGAGTATTTTATCAGCTTTAGCTCACCTTAGCCGTGATTTTTGGCCTATTGATCGTTTGTGTTCGAGTGGAAAGCATAGATTCAAGACTGATTGCCAGTAACAATACGTTTCATGGCATCATGATATCCGGGAAGCATTGTTTCACAGGATCTCTGACTGTCAATCCTCGATTCTAAAGCACAAATTCATTTATTTTATTGGTTTGTTGATCATTAGTTGATTTTGTTGGTCGTTTGGGACGTGGTGCGTCCTCAACCCGTTCTCGACCATCTCTGAATAATTTTTACCCAACAGAAAGACTTGCTCGTGAGAAACAATTATCACCGAAAGCTTTTACCAATATCTGAACGTTTCGGCACCAGAAATTTGATTACGCTCACAAAATTTTATGGAACTTCTTTGTTGAATAATTTCTCGCATCGTAAAAATCTTCGAATGCACTTTATGTACTTCAGGAAGACATGCGTATACTAAAAACAAATGATAATATTTTTTTTTTGTTTTTTTAGCGTTTTCTGAACAAATTTACCATAGTACATTTTTTAAACCATCAGAAAGTAAATATTTCTGGTTATAAGGAAAAGGTGAATGGACAAAAGTTGTATATCTTTTCATTACCTACAGCATTGTCATAAACCCTTTTTTATACCCCTCATAGTTTTCAGGGTAATCAATATTCGCCGTTTTAAACTATAAAAATATATTTACGCCTCTGCCCTTTTTTCAGATCTCAGATCGCGCATAAACAATTTTTCTTTTAATATTTTCCATTTCATGTCTCTACTGCTACCCTGGTGCACAAGTAAAAAATCTTCTATATATTTTATGGCATCGTTTCGGACTTTCTGAAGATGTTTAAATATGTATGTACATTTAATCCAAATTAATTATAAATAAATATTAAAAGTTTAAACTCATAGAAAAAGTTTCTTGTGAAAAGCGGATTTCGCTAATAAAATAAAAAATTTAAGTTTGGAAATCCGAAAAGAGGATTTGTACATTGTGACAAAAATGTATGAGGAAAACTTATCAATATTTATTTTGTCGCCTCTAATGTAATCCTCACTAGATTTAATATACCATACTTATGTCAAAAGCTTTACCAGTTCTCGAAACACTTTTCATAAGCACTTTTTGGGATGGCGGTCAGCTCCTTCACGGAATTTTGTTGTATCTCTTCGATCTTTCCATTCCGATGATTATTAACTTGTTTGCAAACTCATAAACCCACGTCTCATCAACTGTTATAATGCTATTCATGAATTTGAAATCGGAATTCACATGATCAAACTTACCCAAAGAGACCTGTGTACGGTACTCTTCTGAAAAAATTCAGCTTTATCGGGACGAGTCGAGCAAAAATCCATTTTATACCCAAAATATGGACCATAACTATTTGACCGAGCTCGCGAGAGATGTCGAACACTCTTGCCATCTCTCTAACACTTGCCTGACGATTTTAAAGCACCATATCCTTCACTCTTTTAATATTTTCATCAGTTTAGAAAGGTCGAAGGCCATCTAGAACGAGGCATGTATTCAACGATCTCTCGGCCGTCTTTGAAGACCTTGCATTATTCGTAGGTTTGTGTTTTTAATATACGTTTCGGATCCGCAAAAACGCTCCCAATGAAAAAGAAACAACACCCTGAGATGAGAGACCTCCTAGGGTAAGCGATGTCTACGCCAATAAAGAAGAAGATGAATCACCCTAAGACTTTTCCATTTCATGCTTTGCAGTCCGTCATATCGGTTCAAAAGCTCTCCCCCAAGTAGATGGACCATTAAGAGGTCGGTAAACAAGTTTGCTGAAACTGGAAGTATCGCAAGAAAACCGTAACATGGAGATCCGTATGTTTGTGTTCGTGAAACAATCGTGGCTGTTGCATCGTCAAATTAGGCAAATCCAAGAGTTTCGACTCGCATCTTTCTGGCACAACTTAGAGTTAGCAGTCGCGCTTTTAAAACGGATAAATCATGATAACTTAAACCTGTTTCCGTACAAACTTCAAGTAAGAAGCCGTTGAAATCCTCTAGATTTGCCTATTCGCCTGGAATTTTGCCAAAAAATTATTGAAATGGCCGAAGAGGACAATAACTTTATAAATTGCGTGTTTATGTCTGATGAGGCCCACTTTGCACACACAGCCAGACAGGTTATTGCGGAGCACCTACGAAAATTTGAAAACATATTACAAAAATAAACAAATGGATTAAAACAAGTTATTTCGGTTTGTTTTGGCACGATTCGTGCGCCACCCTGTATATTAGAGCTATTTTATGATTACAAGTATTTTGGTAAAATAATGTTATACCATGTTCAGACCGACACTTAATCACACGATTTCGGCTGTTGAGTGGTTTATCCCACTAATCTCATAAATTTATCAAGATTTCGCCATACAAAAATGACAGTTCCAAATCACTTCATTGAAATGATTTGAAACTGATCCACGCAAAATCTCTCTGTGCGACTCTGATTCTGCGCCATCTACTTGTCAGCATTAGAAATTTGTTACATTATCATAGCTGATTTAGACACTACAATGGGCAAAAAATTTAAACAAACAAAATTTTTTTAAAGCAATGAATCTAATTTCACTTTAAAATCGACTTAACAAATGCAAAAATGCATCCACTATTTCTATTATATGGAAAATATTTGAAAAAAGATGGCTTTTATTTCAAAATACTATATGACAATCTTTTCCTTTGATAAATATTAAGCGATGTGACTTCATAAATGACAATAACAGCTGTTCTTTGATCTTTATAACGGCAGTGAGAACACTGTTGGGTTATGAAATGATTAAATGTAGTTTAATCTTTTAAATTTTCGGTCTGAACATGGTATTAGATTTCACATATTAGTGCTTTAGACTTGTGGGCAAGAAGAGCGCTAAATTATTATTTTACGCCATTAGACTAATTTATCTAAAGCCAAAAAGAAGAAAAGGTCGACTTAGCAGCTACGTAGAAGAAATAAGTCATATTTATTCATTTATTTTCAGGAACTTTTGTTTTTAGGTTCCGGAATCACTGTGACCATATTTAATTTATTTTTAAAAAGTTTTCCTGTGCATTCCTAAAATATGTGTAAGTACACCTCTAAAAGTTTAAAATAATTGATAATGTAGCTGTTTGTTTTTAAATTTCCAAAAATCGTCTTTTTAGACCGTCAAACTTATTCTGCCGCTTAAACTAGCCACGATGAGAACATTTACAAAATACAGTTTCTATTTATCCGCCGTCACTGTAAGAAATTTAAAATCGTGTGCAACCCTGCTGTGTGTGTTCATAACGTGTATCAGCTGATTAAGTTTATGTTCACATTTTTCTTTCCGCTTGATACTAAATGGTACCATTTTTCAAGATTTAGTAAATTGGTTGCAAATTAATATAAAAACATTTAAAATCAAAGGTTTTTATTGCAAAGGAACTTATTTCCGATTGTAGCAAAACCATTTTAAAGAGGGAGTGGGTTAATTCCCTTTTTACAGTCATTATATTTCAACATCATTGCTTTTAAATTTAACTTTATGCTATGCTGGCGATTAGTCAGTCGTTGTGAGTTATGAGAGGGCACAATATACCTTTGGTCGCAGTGCAATCCTCATTTATTTATCTTATCTTAAGGGGTCTGCGGCGAGTTTTCTCCCGATTTAATTCATTCTAAGCACAAAAATTCATCGTTTTAAGAAAAGCGCGTCCACTAAATTTCCACATTTTCGATAAAAGGTCAACTATATTTTATTTTACCTAGGCACGTGAAAAATTTGGTTCGAATTGAGTAATTTTTTACCATAAAGTGTCACACCTCAAAGACACTATTCGTTAAAGTTTTATACTCATATATTAACTGATTTTTGATTTGTTTTCTGGAAAGTAAAAGTTTCAAATGGAATTTAAAATTGTGTTATATGGCGAGTAAACGTTTGTAATCTTTAAAGTGGATCCCACAATGCACGAACGTAAAAGGTCAATTGAAAAGTCTCTGATCTGCCATGGTGAAACACATTTTTTTTGGAAATTTTTTTTTTCTTTTATTGAACTTAGGTCCCTTCAAGGCTGATACTGATTATAGCGGTCCTACAACTTTTCGATACCCTTTTTGTAGTGCGATTTGTTCTTTGCTTCAAAATAGGGCTCAGTTTTGGCGATCACCTCTTCATTCGAAGACAATTTCTTTCCCAGAAAATTTAGGACATTTTTCCTCAGACCATATTCACATATCGACGCAAAACTCGGGCTTATTACTGTTGAAAATCTCCAAATACTGCTCTGAATCATCAATTCGTCGTTGTTTTTGATCAAAAGTGAGACCGCGTGGGACCCACTTTGTACAATGCGTTCTTAAACACAAATATTCGTGAATGATATGATATACACGTTCCTCTGATATCTTTAGAGTGCCTCCTATCTACTTGATAACCATCCGATATTAGTTTGTGGACTTTTTTGATGTGTTCGTCGGTAGTAACCATTTTTTAGCGTCGATTGCGTTTACCGTCTTTGGTTCTAATTTTGCAACATCTAAACTTAGCATATAAATCTTTGATGGTTGATTTTCCTGGGTCAGTGTCCAGATACTCGTCATCAAACCAAGGTTTTATTTCGACATAATTTTTTTCCCCTTCAAAATGTAATATTTTATCAACACGATAAATTTCTTTTTACCCGTTACAAAAGTTGCTTTACTCAAAATGAATGTCAAATTTATATACGCCCCTTTTAGAGATTCTTCTTCTTATTTATTATCGTAGACACCGTATACGTGGTTTTGACCGAGTTTACAACTGCGCGCCAGTCGTTCTTCCTTTTGGCAATGTGGTCCCAATTGGAGATTCCAAGTGTAGTCAGGTCCTTGTACCCCTTGGTCTTTCCAACGGAGTGAAGGTCTTCCTCTGCTTCTGCTGTCTCTTAATTCGCTGAACTATACCAATGTCGTCTGCGGAGTTCGCCGTTACCAATGCGCAAGGGACCATAAATCTTTCGCAGAGCCTTTATCTCGAAAACTTGTAACGCCGACTCATCAGATGTTATCATCGTCCATGCCTCTGCACTATATAGGACGAGGATCACTAGCTTACTTACTTATGAAGTTTGGTATTTGTTCATCGAGAGAGGACTTTACTTTTCAATTGGTTATGCAGTCCGAAGTAGCACCTGTTGGCAAGAATTGCGTTGGATTTTTGTTGTTGTTAATGCTGTTTCCAAGATGGACGAAATTATCTACAACTTCGAAGTTATGACTGACAACAGTGACGTGGGAGCCTAGTCGCGAATGCGAGGGCTATTTTTTTATAACAGGAGATATTTCGTCTTGCCTTCGTTCACTACCAGACCCATTTGCATTGCTTTCTTATCCAGTCTAAAGAAAGCAAAACTAACAGCGCGATTATTGAGGCCAATGATGTCAATATCATTGGCGAACACAAGCAGCTGTACACTCTATAGAATATTGCATATTATTTACTTAGCTTTGCAGCTCTGCTCGTATTTTTTCCTCCAGCAATAGATTGAATAAGTCACACGATAGGGAGTCGGCTTGTCTGAAACCTCATTTGGTATTGAACGGCTCGGAGATATCCTTCCCGATTCTGACGGAGCTTTTGGTGTTGCTCAAAGTCAGCTTAAACGGCCGTATTAATTTGCACAAGGTCAGATATAGCGGTATAGAGGCAGTTTCTTTTCGTGCGGTCGACGAAGTGGTGGTATGTGTCGACCTTCCTTTCACAGATCTTTTTCAAGATTTGGCGCATGATAAAAATCTTTTCGAATGTCGATTTTTCAGGTCTAAGGCCACACTGATAAGGTCCAATCAGTTTGTTGGCGGTGGGGTTTAATCTTTCACACAATACGCTCGATAGAACCTTATATGTGTTGTTGAGGAGGCTTATCCCACGGCAGTTGGCGCAGATTGTTTGGACTCCCGCTTTGTGGATTGGGCAGAGCACACTTAAATTCCAATCGTCGGGCATTGTTTCGTCCGACCATATTCTACAACGAAGCTGATGCATATTCCGTATCCGTTCTTCGCCGCCGTATTTAAATAGCTCGGCCAGTGATCCATCGGCCAACGCCACTTTGTTGTTCTTCATACAGGTAACTGTTCCTCGAACTTTATGGTCGGGCAATGGAATGTCGCTCCATCGTCATCGATTGAGCAATCGGGTTTTGAAGGTTAGGGTTAACTAAAAATCATATGGATTTAATTTTAGTAGCAGCTGTGTCAGGCCGGGGACTTTTCAGTTAATTTGTTACATACCCACTGTACGCAAATCTTCTGCCCTTATGTTTCCTTGGCCTCAATTGCAATTAAGCCTTTAAAAACTGTGCCTAAATATCATAATCATAAAACAAAGATCCACACCAGTTTTGAGAATAAAATACAACTTCAATTTCTTTTCAAAATCATTATTTTGTACATATATTTCTATTTTTATGCTTACGCTGCACATTCAATTGAATTGCATTATTTTACGTTTTTTTTTTTGTCTAGCTTACCAAATTAAGTGTGTATGTGTATGTAAGTGCAAGAATATGACTATTGCAAATTACATTAAATTATTATACATACATATATTTACGTAAATATCTATGTTCACGCTGCTATGAGAGCTACCGCTTATACAATTGCCACAACATGAATACCATCAATTCCCGACTGCGTGCCAAAGCTTTAGCAGACATGATGGACAAAAAGAAAGTACATTAATTAATTTGTAAATATTTTTCACTGTTTTAATTCGGCTCACATAAGGTGTATAAATAATTTATAATATGTATATACACATTTATATACATTTAAGTTTGCACTAAAAATAAATTTTAACTTATATTATACATATACATATAGGTAGGTAGGTATATTTTGCTTAAATATATAATTAAGTTGAACTGTGATAGTGACAAGAACAGAAATTGCTATTATTCAAAATATACATTTCCTTGTTTTTTGTATTGTTGTTGCAAATATTTAGATACATATTTGTAGTGGGGAAACTAAATTTGCTGTGATGTTTTTGTGTGCTCAACCATTTTGTTGTTGGCGGGTTTATGTGTTTTGGAAACTGTTTGAAAATTTCGCTTGTATTGTGGTTGTGTGTAAAGAAAAAAACTTAAAACAGTTTTATAGGAAGAGTTTGGCATTAAAATAAATATTCGCTTGCTAAATATGTTTTGGGTATATATACATATATTTTTATGCTGCTTGTACATGGGTTTTTGTTGCTATTTATTAATATTAATATTTTTTTTTTTTTTTTTTTACAAATTATGCTAAGCAAATTATGCGCGCAAATTTGTTTTTTGCTTTTAGGCATTTAAAGTGCTATTTTTAATTTTAACTTAATTTAATTTTTTTTTTTAATTTTTTTACGCACATAATTTACAACAAAATCAATTGTTAGGTTTTTAATTATATAGACATAAGTTTTAATTTTGTGATTTTTCAAAATAGTCCATTTTTGTAGCTTTTCAAAGTGTAAAAACATAAGCTTACATGTTACATAAGTAAACCCGATGACTTAGCGGCGTTTTATAGAGAATTTTATAAATAATAAAATTAAGATAAAATTACTAGTTATTATAATTTAAACATAAAAATAAAATATATTATATGCATATTATGCAAAAAAGGTGGCAACATTTGCAATTCAACCCTTTCGCTTATAATATTTACAACAGAAGTGGTTTTTTAGACACCCGAAAGCCTTTTGCTCAGCACAAATTTCGTTTTTTAGTTACAAGCTGTTTTCAAAATGTCCATAAATAAGCGCTTTATTGTTTTAAATCGTTCAAATAATATAAATAAATAATATTTCATTGTTACAATATTTTTATATATTAATACATATATGTGTGGGTGTGTGTGAAAGCCCTTAATGAGGGCAAATGCATCTGCAACATTACTTCAATTGCGTTTAATTCAATATTTTTCGTTTATATATGTACATACAGTTGTGTCAAAAGGTAAAAAGTTACAATATTTTTCGAAAAGAAAATATTTGTTACACAATTTTGTCAATTTTGTCAATTTTGCATGGGAATATGCATGTTTGGTTGTTGTTCGGATTATGAAATATCGACTACTGTATAGAATATACACGGCATTGTATACAAATTTTCAATTTCAAATAACAATTTTCTTTAACTACATATACATAGCTATATATATGTACATATGTACTTGTGTTTTTTATTGTAAATGTGCCGCTTTTTTAATAATTTATAAATTTAAGTTATTTAATTTCAATGTACTCGCAGTATTTACGTAGTAATAGTAGGCGTGGTGTCGCTTCGATCGTTTATTCGCTCGATCGGTATGCTAGTATACTTATATAGTACTTATATATGTACAACGCTGTATGCACTTAGTATGTAATCGTTAGGTACGCTCGTTAAATTGTACACTTAAAAATTATTCACAGCTTTTCTCAAAGTGCTCGCCTAGTTGTTTCCGTGGTGGTTGTGGGTAATATTCTTTTTTGTTTTTACGTCGCTTTGCAATTTTTTTTTTGTTTTGAATTTAGTTTAGTTTTTAAACTTCACGCTTAATATGTACTACACACATAGTATAACTAGTGAATCCTTATTGTTGTATATGTATATGTGTATGCGTATGTGTAGGCATACGTGTATATTAGAGTTAGCGCACTCAATCGCTGGTGGACATCGCCATCACCACATTGTTCTCTTGATCCATTGCCACCGGCGACGATGGTATGCTGTGATTGCTGCTGGTTGACGCCGCTATCGTCAGGCCCGTCGTGTTCGTTGTGGCTGCAGGCAACGATTCGTCGGCCACTTCGCGTATCGACATGCATGACTGTGACTGTCGTATGGGTGCGAAGGTGGAACGTAAGTTGAGACGCAGTTTGGCGGGTGAATGGCGTTTCGGCATGTTGTTCGGTGTGTAGCTGAGGAAGGGCGATTGTGTGTTGGCCAGCGCAGCTGACGGTGAGGTCGGCGTCGAGGCGGACGATGAAGCGTACGAGGAGGCGGACAATGAGGAGGATGAGACTGATGATGAGCAGGATGCTTCGGTCGAGCTGCAGGGTGAGAGCAGTACGGCAGGTGCACCGGTAGGTGGTGGCCACGTCAATCGCATTGCTTGACTATTCGTGCAATTACTACTGCTGCTAGCATTGCTGCTGTGACTGCTAAGCGTGCTGCGCGCATCCTCAAATAAATCGTCAGCGGCATCTTCATCGTTGGCGCACAATTTGCGCTTAGCATCGCCGGGCCGTTTGCGCAATAGCGCGGCATCTGTTTCGTCCACATCCTCAGCATTGGTGTGTGTGTTGTTGTTGTCGTTACTGCTGCTGTTGCTGCTGGTAAATTCGACTTGACTAGATGTTGGTGTTGTGGGTGTGGTGGCGGCTGGCGATATGGGCTTCAGCACGCCGCTCATGCGCAAATTTTGTTCCAATTCGAGCAGTTGACCCATGAAGTTGAGGTTGGGTGAGATGATGGGTCGCGCGCCCTTCACCAGCTTGTAGGCCTCGAATAGTGATAGTGATTTGTAGCGCATGACGTAGGCGATGGCAATGGTGGCGCTGCGCGATATGCCCGCATGACAATGCAGCAGTACGCGGGAGCCGGTTTTGCGTGCTTCCTCTGTGAAAAAAGAAAGAAAGAAAGAAATAGCGGAAATTAGCACATTTTGTTATTTTTGGTTATTCGTTAATTGAAATAGTTTGCGTAGGTGAGCCAATCAATGGGTGGAGTCATAATTAACGCACGCGCGCTGGTGTGTGTGTGTGCCAACAAAGATAGTGTGTGAAATATTGGTGCTTATCGTAGACTCCTATCAAAATCGTTATTTTTAAATCTATGCGCTCATCACTCGACTCGCTAGCTACATGAAAACCGGCGCTGAGCTAAGCATTCACCTCACACTCAGCTTATCGGCATTATTTCATCTAGATAATGTACTGTATGTACATATGTATGTATGTAGTAGCGCCTGTCGCTTGCTTGTGCGTAAATGTCACATGAATTGCAGTTTTGAGCTCATAAAAAGCTGTACTACCAATGCAATTAATCTGACAAACGTTGACATCAAAAATAATCTATTTTCGGTTTTAAAAATTTTTATTTAATAAAAAACAAAAAAATTGAATAACATTAAAAAAATTTGTATTAATTACTAAAAAAAAGTGTAATAATGAAAAAATATGTATAAAATAAAAAAATAAAACATGTCACAAAAAATAAAAAAAAAATTTAATCAAAAAAAAAACAATTAAATAAAAAAAATTAATTAATTAAAATAAACGATATTTTATCAGAAATCATATTGAAATATTACCGTAAAAGTATTTTATATCATATGTTATTCTTACTGTTATAAATTGTGTAAAATTTTTATTGAGCACACGCCTAAATGTATGCAACATTTTCTTTAAATTATTTGAATGCCACACTTGCGGTAACGTATACGCAGTGGTGATTTTTTTGATACGAACTGGGCTAATTAAATTTTTGACCAGTTAAAGTCATGCGAACTTCTTTAATCACATTTTTGATGAGATTAAGTCACATTGATGATTCTATATCGCCATAAATTTCTTACTTTAGATACAGCAGTTATAAGACTACGTTCAAACCCTTTAATTATATTTTTTAGTAATACAAAATGAATAATAATAATTAAATTGGAAAACATGGATGCATGTATTAAAAAAGCGATAGGAAATATGTATAAAATTGTTTTTTTTTTATCATTTAAAGCTTCTTTGTGAAAGCTTATAGTGAGCTCCAGCACACAAGCTAACATTTTCTGCTTAAAAACATCTATCGTTCAGGTAAAGAATACCTAAGTGTTGTCTAATTTCTGAAGTATGAATTAAATCCGACTTTTTCAAATATTTCTTTATGAAAATCGTCTTAAAATTCAAAATTTGCAACGAAGAAAATGAGTTTTTTTTAACGCCAATGAAATTTTGCTGCAATATCCAAGCAATTCTCATGTTCATAATGATTGATTATTCAATAAAAATAACACAATAATTTTGGTTATATGCTGAATTATACAAAAGAAAAATTCAAATATCGGATAGTTCAACTTCTTTACCAACTTACTTTTTTTGAGGTTATCGTAATCACTCTTTTATCAAAATCAAGCAAATTTGCT
This sequence comes from Bactrocera correcta, assembly GCA_027475135.1. Lineage (NCBI taxonomy): Eukaryota > Metazoa > Arthropoda > Insecta > Diptera > Tephritidae > Bactrocera > Bactrocera correcta. Next base: position 64,202,079 of record CM050326.1, on the reverse strand, counting down.
TAAATAAATAGATACAAGCACACATTCATGCATACAACATATGTGTGTAGAAAGGTATATGCATAGATAAGTATTTATACCAGTTATTACGGTGCATTGCACTGTATTCCTTCAATAGCAACAAGGCCACAACGATACTTTGGTTAGTTATCAACTAACTGCAATATTTTGTATATTCTATTGAGTCACGAAAAATAGAAATTATTACTAAAATAAAAAAAAAATCGTTTAAGTGATAAGAAGAGAGAGAATTTCCACAGTTTGATTTAAGTTTGAATTAATAGTGGAAAATTTTCGACTTGCGCACTTTTGATAGTCGTGCAACAACTGGGTGTAAATCATGTAAACGCGCCAGAGTCGAGGGAAATACAGCACATTGACGTAGTCTACATACACTTACCAACAATATTTACTACAATTTTAAGTGCAAACAAAAAAATATTTTTGCTTACTGTTTTTCTCATACGCTAACTACTTTATCGTTTTTGGTTTTGTTGCTAGCGAAGTTCGCGCCGCTGTTGCTTACTTACTTAAGCCGACGAGCGTAAATACGACGATAGTCGAAGAGTAACAAACAATAATACCGCAATTCAATAACGTTACGGTGTTGACAATGTTTGTTTTTGCTTTTTATTGTTGTTGTTTTTTTTATTATTTTATTCTTGTTTCATTCTCTTGCCTATGCGGATGACTCAGAAATGTACTCGCTGCTGGCAGCCTTGTTGGCACAATTCGCAGCCAGCTCCTCGCCGCTACCGACCGACTGACTTATTGACTAACGTAGTGTGGCTGATTGATGGGCTATGCCGGCTGTAAGGGTACACTGGCGGGTGGTGGCTGTATAATGGGTGGGGTGCACTGGACGCAGCAATTTTTATTGACGTATGGCAAATGCAGGCATTTAAGTGCATACGTATTAAGGCTTTTATAGCTAGCGATAAGCAAACATGGAATTGATTGACGAAATATGTCGATATGTATTACATGTAGATTTATGTATTATATTTACACATACTTATGTGCATATGGCGATTTACAGCAAGAAAATGACAATAAATCAGTAGTCAATATTTTATTTCAATTAAATGAAGGTTCCGCAACGCGATCGTGGCAGGAGAGCGCAAGGTAGAGAGTGAGCGTTTTTTATGTTGTTAGCTGATTTTGTTGTTGTTTCGAAACAGATGTTTATAATCTATATAGTTTTATAAGAAACTTATGCGCTTTGCTGTGTTAAATTTCGGGTTATCAATTTAAAAAAGACGATAATAGCACGCTGGTCGATTATTCACGAATAATTTGAACGCTTAATCTTAATTTTTTTGATTATATATGTACATACATATATGTATATAATAAAAAAATTGACTGAATAAATTTTGCTATACGATTGTGAAATTATAGGAGCAATAGAAAAAAATAGTTGTAATTTAACAATTGTTTTAGAATCAATACAAAAACATAAAAGTACGCAATTGTTAAGCAATCTTATCATTGTTATGATAATAGTAATAGCTTGTTTGTATTTCGTACTTTCTTATTTTATTATTATTTTTTTATTGTTAAAAATATTTTGCGTAAATAATCTTGATAAGACCTTGTTTAGAATGCTGTGTGTAATGTCAGTGGTGTTATAAAAAAGTATACAAGAGTGCATAAAATGCTTTTTTACTCGCTATAATGAGTTGTGAACTAAAAGATAGTTCCTATAAAAATGCTATAATTTTATAGCAAGTTTTTAAATTAAATTTTTCGTAAAAATTTTGAGTTCAGTTAATAACTAAAGTTCCTATAAAAGTTCTAAAATTTTATAGCAAGTTCTTATTTTCGTTTCTGACTTGTATTATGTAGAAAATTAGTTAGTTTAAGATAATGCTTTAACTAGAAATGCCAAAACTAAAGTTCCTATAAAAGCGCTAAAATTTTATAGCAAATTTTAATTTTCGTTGCTGACTTGTATTGTATAGAAAAGTAATTAATTTAAGACAATGCTTTATCTAAAAACCCAAAACTGAAGTTCCTATAAAAGTGTTATAATTTTAAAATTCTAAATCAGCTTTCCTATATTTATATTAATCTTCTCCAGTGCAATTTAGTCTTAGTTGAACTATTGCTAATAAAATTTATGACGGGGCATTTACGCAAGCGAGCTAAATCTTTAATTATCAAAATTATAGCACAAAAGAACTGCTCATAAATACTGAGAGAAAGGGCCAATTTATAAATCAACAAATAAATCTGTTAATAAAGAGCAAACAGTATGGTAATACACACTCACATGTACTACATCCTTGCATACTCTCGTAAATCTTATCGAGTCGTATCTTTGCTTTTTACTTATTTTGCAATAGAGAGCACAGACTTATAAATATAAACAGAGTACATACTTACATATGTATGTATGAGAGGCTTATCAGTTGGCATAACTTTTTTGTTTGCTTTTTCATCATTTAATTAAGCAAATACGTAAGCCTTATCAAATTGAGTATTTTTCAAAAAAATGGAATAAGAATAAGTTCCAAATGCAGAGAATTTAATTGAGAAAGCATACTGTAATCAGTGAAGAAAAATGCCACCAATTTTTTGAACGTAAAAAGTAGTACGAATTACTAAAAAAACTTGAATTGCTTGAAAACGCTAAAAAAAAGATGTACGAGTTTGCAAGTATACATACTCCAATTGACACAGGTGCTAGCAGACTTCTCTTTATGTTTCCTTCTTTCAGATACTAACTCATACCTCAAGTACAAATATATGTGTATGTATGTATGTATACTTGTCGAAAATTGTGCTTATGCTATAATATAAATAAAAATTAGATCATAATTCGCTTTGTAGTCGCATAAATTAAAATACACAGCGCTTTTAAATAGCGCAAAAGCCCTTGGATCAGTTTAATGATATTTCTTGTTTATTTTTTTATATCATTTTACACATACATACATACAAATGTTTATAAACGTTGACTTCAAACAATATAAAATAGCACAGCTGCTGATAGGAAACGCTAAACTGAGTTATAAGGAAATAGATTACGAAATAAAATTTATTATTTACATACCATACAATATGTAATTTCGTAGGAAATAGTGAGCGTCAAGTTATACGAGTGCCAATGAGGTCGCCATTAGAATGTGGCGCCTAACTTTGTAAACAAAAAGCAAAAACTAGCGATAACTATAATGAAGTGTTGAATACTAAATAATTTGAAATTAGAAATAATTTAATATGAAAAAAACTATTTCGGAGAAATTTTTGAATTTTTTCAGTACAGAAAATGGTTTCTGAAGTTTCTGAGAATGCGTAGAGTTCAATTGATAATTGTGGATATCAAGCACAAACTTTTTATGAATAAAATTTGAAATTACTTGTTATATTTATTATTCCCATATCTTGATGAGTATCGACTCGTATAAAGAACTGGTATAATTTTATTCGACAGCTATAGTCAGTAGTTTGTATTATTTAGCTCCGAAATTCCACGTCTTTGAGAGTAGTGAACACAAAAAAACTGGTATAAATATAATAAAATGGTATAATCATAAGTTTAAATTGCTTATTATTTACTTCCCCTAACTTTGAGAGTACCAAAACGAAAAAACAATTGGTATCAAATAAATTCAGTAGTTTGAATTAGTTAGCTTCAAAATGCGGAAACTTTGAGAGCAGTGCACACATAAAAAAACTGGTATAAATATAAAAAATGGTATAATCATAAGTTTAAATTGCTTATTATCTATTTTTGAGAGTACCAAAACGAAAAAAAAAATTGGTATAAAATATAGTCAGTAGTTTCTATTAGTTAGCTTCGAAATTCGGAAACTGTGAGAGTAGTGCACACACAAAAACTGGTATAAATATAATAAAATGGTATAATCATAAGTTTAAATTGTTTATATTCCATTTGTACTAACTTTGAGAATACCGAATCGAACAAACAATTGGCATAAACTTATTAACTGGCCTAATCCAGTACTAATTAGATTTGTCAAACCTGTCAGAACAGTGAATTGACTGTTATAGATAAATTACATTGGTAGTAATAACCAAATAAAGACAGTATAGTAATAATTATGTAAATAACAAGTTATATTGAATATATTTCCAACAACTGTCACTATATTTTGTATGCAGATGTAAGCTTTTATGCTTTTTGGGACTCATTTTCAAATTTACTGTAGAAGGCGCTGGCTTCAGCTTTTCTCGTTTTTATTTTTTTGATGAAAAATTAGTATTTGCAATCTTTTAAGTGTGAAGAAACCATTTTGTATGGCTAGTTCGAGCTAAAATTTCTGTTTAAAGATATTTTAAAAATAAATTAATTGCTTTTCTCAAATCAGCAGCATTATTGCGAGTAAAAGTGTTTAAGTTAAGCGATAAAGAGATATTTTTTTTAGAAAGGGATTTTCGTTCAAAAAACTAATATTTTCAATTACAAAAAATTGTATTATTCATATTTAAAAACTGGCATAAAACAGGCAACCGTACAATGGGAAACAAATTTTTAACTAATTTGATATTTTTTTTCAAATTCACAAACATGAGCTGTCTGCCAGCAATGGCTCATAAGTACTTTATATTCGTACCTAATTCCCACCTTTGACTGGCGAGTCTACGATTTTTAGCATTATGTGAAAAATTAGTCGAAAAAGCTAAACGTTTTTGGGAGTGCACTTAAAATGCTGTAAGGGGTGTGTCAAGCAGCCAGCTTACCATTAATGACACACACATGTAGCAAGAGCAACAAAAACAAAAGTTAATCAAATCGAGGGCTATGCCTGATTGTCTTTCTAGCAAACTTATTGTCCGTCCAACTTCCTTGCAACATTGAATAACTGCCACACTGTCTGCCTGACACTAATATAGACATGTCTACACACACTTATGTATATTTTTGTATGTCTGTCGTAATGTGGCGGTAATAACATTGCTGACTCATAATGTTTGCCAGAGCATTCAACTTGAGTGGAAATAGCCTTAAAAGTAAACACAATTGTTTGGCTAAATCTATGCGCTGTTGTTGTGGTTGTTGTTGATAGTATTGCAGACAGTATACTCATGCTATTAGCTAAGTGTACATATGCGCCGCGTACTTGAGCTTAGTGGTGTGAGCTATTAGGCAATACGCAATTATGATTTTATGTATATTCGCCTTATACAAAATGATGGCGCGTCTGGGTAAGCGGAAATTAGACGGTCAAAAAACAAGTACAACGGTAAATTTAAGAATTTCAGAAAAAAAAAACAGGGTGCTTTCAAACATAAATATGTATTTTAACAGTAGTTTATGTGACTGAACACAGCTACTTGAAACTTATCGCAGCTTAAGCTACGATTTCGGCTAATTTTCCATTTTGTCAGCGTATAAAAATGCCGGTGAGTCGTCGCAGCAGCTAGCTAGTTCGCATTAATTACCTTGATGACGTGGAACAATGCGCTTTCACACGCTTGCGGCTACCGTTTTTGTCGTTGGTTCACATTTTCGTGCGAACTAATTGTGATTGTTATTGGCGAAAATAAGCATTACTGATACAATAAAAATAAATTACGAATAATAGCGCATAAAACAATACTTGACTAAGCCGGCAAGTAATTACGAGGCGATGATTAAGCGCCGTCCAAAGAAGCACAGGCTGAATGGCGACTGTAAAAGGAAATGTGGTGGTGCGCATGCGTGACTCGTACACGATGTTTGGCTTACTCACACGCAAATACAGAATACTTTCAGTATGAATGAATGAATATGGGCTGGCGACAACGCATCGGAAGTAAATATTGAACAAATTGCTTACACTTACATACATACACACATACATACATACATATAAATGTATGTAGATTACTATATCCGTAGCACGCTTTTACTCATTATGAATGCTGATGAATAACATAGCAACGCGTCTAGCGCGCAATTAGTGGGTGACAGCGCGCTGTTCATCGCAATGGAATGTCAGCTATTCACGCGCTAGTATTGTCACTAGTTGAGCGGTGTTGCGCGCTGCAAGCTGCCGCCAAATGTCGCACACGCATCACGCTGCCCAAAACGCGCAATGACGCAAGGTCTGCCAGCTGTCTGCCTGATTGACCGCCAGTTTGCGGCAGCTAATGCACCAATAGCCGCGCGTCGATGACGTGTTGCGTTGTCATCACTTACATGGTCGGCGCTGTTGCATCTTACTCGGAAACGTGCTACACTTGCGAGTTCGTGAAAATTCTTAGAGTTTTATGCTTACAGCTCATCTCGATTTGTTTGCTTTCTGCGTTCTGCGCTTATTCTTAATTGAACGTGATGATTAAGAATATTTTGGGGATGACTCTTAGCGCAAGCGACACACATACATATGTACATATATACACGCTTGTCACTTGCAGCTGCAACATATCAAAAATACGATTTCATGCAAGTGTGTGTGTGTCTGTGGGATTATCAGGCGATGAGCTGGCTGCGCTTTAGCGATATGCATTTAAAAATACATAAACACATACTTACGTACATATATGTCACATATCTGTAAGATTATGTAGTCAGCTTTGTACTGCTTTGTTGTTGGCCATTGGCGCGCGCATTCAGCAGGTCGCCGTTAATTTGACCGACTGACGCATAAAGGCAACAAGCAGCAGCTGGCGGCGCGGCAAGTATTTGCGCGGCGTCATGTGCGCCAGACAGGCATGACGCAGACACGCACTTTCAGATGCTACTACTTTGTTAATACGACTTTTTGTCTCATTACATACACACACGCACGCATATACGTGCGCGCATTTTATGGCTTTGTGCTGTCTGCCGTGTGCCGACTCAGCCGAAATGTCCTTCAGATTTACGCGTTACAGTAAATACTTGTGTATATAAATAATATATGTAAATGCGCGTTGCTTCCTCGTACTGCAGCCGGTGGCACGCTGATATTTAATTGAAAAAAAAAAACAGTATTTATGTTTATTCTGTAATACTTGCTACGTGATCTTAAAATTCAAGTCCCATTTGATTTTTTTTTAGATTTTTGTTGATATTTTACGCTGCCACTTGTGCCGCTGACTCATGCGCAGTTTGCCTTAATTGTTCTTTATACTTAATTTATAGCGACTTTTCGTAAGCACACTTCCCCTTCCCTTGTTCTGCGCTCTTTCACAATGAACCTCATTCATGTCAAAATACAAAAAATAAAATAAAAAAATAAATAAAAAGAGTTGACAAGCTGTAGTAAGTAGTTGACTCAAAGGCACTCACGCGCCGCTGTGATTTACTTTTAACCCGTGAGTAACAGCCGTGCTACCATACTGCCGTAAACATACACCTTCGCTTTTTTAACTTCAAATTCTCACTACTATTTTGTTTATTTCCCATCTTTCTTATTATTTATGCATTATTGTATGTCTTCTTTTCCGCTGGCTTTGCATAAGTCATGGTCAAAACGCGTTTTCGCCCAACAACTCACACAGTTTTTGGCACTGATGCTATATCTCACAGTATTTTTTTGCTGTTTTGTGCGCGAGACAGATGCAAAGTGGCAGTAAAAATGGAAAGGTAAGCAACGGCAAAGCGCAAAAACAGTAAAAGTCAGCAGCGCGGAGGGAACATAATAAAATCATAAGAATAACAATGATGCAATGAGCAGCTTGTAGCAGGTGGCAGCTAGACATACATACAAACATACACACACATGAATGTATAATATATAAATATATATTTATGCATGGTGTTAGGTAAAGCGCAGAGTGTGTGAACGGACGCTAAAGTGTTGGCCAACAGCAGGTAAATTTACACCGATCGCAACAAGAGCGGACTTAAAGACAAAACCGATAGCAAAAACTATACAAATGAATTTACAGTAAGGTGAGTAATGAGTAGTAGAGTATGAAGAAACTTATATTTTGTTGTGATGACGAATAGGTATAGTGGGGCGGAATGTATTGATCTTGAAGGAAAAAATTTTAAATTTTAAAACCAAAAATAATAAAGAAAAAATTTAAATAATAAAATTGAAAAAAAAAATAAAAACAGTTGATAAAATAAAATAATAAATTTTTTCAATTTTATTATTTCAATTTTTTCTATAATATTTTTGGTTTTAAAATATATGTATATATACATATATAATAAAAATAAATTATTGATCTTCTAAATAAATAAATTTAAGATTTACAAATAAAAAAATTTGACGAAAAAAAAATATATATAATATTACATAAATAAAAAAAATTATTTAAAAAATAAAAAAGAGTCGAAAAACTAAAATAAAGCAAAAAACATAAAATAATATAAACATGTATATGTATATATGTATATCATAAAAATAAATTATTGATCTCCTAAACAAATAAATTAAAAATTTAAAAACAAAGAAAAAAAAAAAAACTTGAAGAATTAAAAAAAATACATAGTAAATAAAAAAATATAAAAAATAAAATAAAGCAAAAAAACATAATATAATAAAAACATATACATACATAAGTATGTATGCATAATAAAAATAAACCAAAAGAAATAAAAAATATATAAATAAAAGGAAATTATACAAATCAAAATATAAAAAACAACAACTGTAATAAAATAAAAATTTATAAAAAAAATCGTTGAAGAAACCTATTTTTTATCAAAAAAAAAAAAAAAATAATAATAATAATAAATTAAATGAAATGAAAAAATTGATTGCAAAAATATTAAAAATTAAACGAATATACTTCGTGAATATCGAATAAATTTCAAATTTGAGCAAAAATTTACAAACTGTGCCTTAGACTTAGGCACTTAATAAACGTTTATTGTTGAAACTTCTATTTAGGAGCTAAATTAGAATTTTATATGTATAAATAATCGCTTCTAAGTGGTCATAAAAGTTATCTTACTAACAATTAAAGCTCGTACTAAGTCTTTTTTTATTGATAAATAAATCCGAAATGATTTTTGACGACATTTATTGAGCTTAAGCCAGAAAAGTTTCAAAATACCGCATTTTAGTATACTTTCAGGCGATTTGATTAAAATTAAAAGATTGTAGTATACTACTAGGCACCTATAGACTTCTAGAAATCAACAACGATCCTGATATTTTTATAATTTATATGCAATAAGTTGCCCAGGCAACAAATTTATGAGTTGTACATAATTATATAGAACTAAACATTCTGCTCGACGCATTATTGCAGCAATTTTGAATTCAAAGTATATTTTTAGGCATAGCGGTTGCAAATAAGAAGTTTGCATATATTAAATTTCAGCTTAATATTTTTCAAAATCTTTGCACTGTGCGACTTCCTTTAGGCGAGTCATTGGACAGCGCTAAGGTTGCTATTACTGCCACTCAAACTCATACATACATTTACTTACTTGTGTAGCTATGTATGTTAATGTATTACTGTTCATTATAAGTATACGCTTACAGTCAATTGTGCACTTATGCGTTAGAGCTTAGTAATAGGTTTGAATGATAAGTGACATTCGATAAATCAAGCAAATCAAACAAAAGCCAAATCGAAAAACAAAAAATACACAATAAAAGCATACAGAAATAAAGTAAACAGTAAATTAAACGTAATTATTGCAAATGATTCATGCAAAACTGTTGAGGCCGCCCCGACGCCGCAAAAGTTCAAGTGCGTGCCGCCTTAAACGAACTCGACGCTTAAACTACACTTGAGTGAGCTTCGAGCTGAACTCAAAGCAAGCAATCAACAGTAATGCGAAAACACAATAAAGTATAGCAGCGTGGTTAAGAGTAGTATTGCGCGCAAGCGCAGCCTACAGCCTTCGTGCAGTACAGCAAGGCGGTGAAGGCGGTCTAACAACAAATTAGCTGCTTTGTCATACCAACAGCAGTTGCTACACAGCCGCAAACATAATGCACTGGCAATCGATGGCAAATGATTTTCGGTTAAAATTAGAAATAAAAAAGCGCGAAAATTTTCCTTTGACGCGTTGACAGCGCTGCCGCGTCATTTGACCTTCAACTTGCGCAGTCAAGCAGCTGATTGGTTCATTTGCGTTGAAATCAAGTCATATTGAGTGGCATGCATGCGAAGCCCAACAATTAAAAGAACCCAAAAAAATATTAAGTATTTTTTATATAAAAAAAAACACGGACAAAATGTATTTTTGCCGAGTTTGACGACTCATCGTCGTCGCGGCCGTGCATTCAAGTGCAGTAATTAGACAAACAATCAAATAACATTTCAATGCAAATCGCAAAGGGAAGTTCATTAAGTTTTAATTTAAAATTCTTTTTTACACAAAGTACGCGCAGTGTTAAAAATAATTGAAAAATGTATAATAAAAAAACAAAACGCAAAATAAAATCAACCTTCACTTTCTTATACGGCGCAAAGATTTTTTTGGCGCTGCCGATGATTCATCGGCAATCACACACCTTTACAGGGAGCGCCTGCGCGCACGCTACCGAAACGCTGACAAACACGCGCACGCACACACAAACACACACACCTATATATGTAGGTATATTGGCGCTGGTGATTTACTTCGGCCGTATGACTGACTGCCTGACAGCTTGATCATTTACACGCTTCAATGGCTGCATGGATTCCCGTGCGTTGTCAACAGCAACATCAGCCAACAGCAACAACAACAATAATAATAATAAAGCGCTGTGATCTCATGCAAATGTAAACAAAAACGGCGTATTATACAAATTCGCTATAAAATTTAATGAATCTCGTGTGCCACCCTTCCTTTTAACCAGCGATGTGTCGCCTACCGCGCTCCCCCCATATTCAGTTGAGTGTCCATGTTTGGGCTGTTTGTCTCTTTACCGCGAAGCGCTGGATGATTTCAACGCCAGTGATTTACGTTTGCATACATATGCGGTATATATACATATGTATGTATGTGCAAGCATCGCGCTGCTGGAATTTTTACAAGCTTACTCCACGCCACATACTCGTCACTTTCTTGTGAACATTTATTTATGACTTATAAGAAATTGTTTATATTTTAAATTGCTAAAGCATGAGTCTGCTTACCGATTGATATGTTTGCGCATTCTCATAACTATGTATGAGTATGTGGTTGCAGAAGTAAGTCATCAGCGCGGATAACCAGCAGCGCTGACCAAAGGCCGCACACGCACACATACATGCATGTGTGTCTGCCTTGGCTCATAATTATATATATGTATTTATAAATAGCTTGTAAATTCCTTTGATCACACACATAGCGCCTCAATATCAGACACATTTCGTTGTTTTCTTAAAATTTTCTGGGTTTTCGACACCCACCAAAAGCGCTTATTTTTAGCGCGATGACAAATGCGTGGAAATATTAAAATATTTACATGCACACACACACATACACACAGCCATGCATTGTCTGTGGCACTTATTAATAACTGTGCACACGTCCTCAAAACATCCGCATTGCGAATATTTGGCATATTTTTCGACTCTAATTGTCCAATCATTGCCTGCATTGCGTTGATTTGTCCATTACAGCGTTTAGTAATTATAAATAGCTAATCTTTGGTGACAAAACTAGCACTACAACAACAATATTGTGGCGTAAAGTAGTCATAGATTGTCGATAAGTGCTTTTGTTTGCTGAAAACACTTTGTAACTGTCGTGATTAGAGTTGCACCCAGCACCTCGGCAAATAATTCGCTCTCAAATAGAAGAAAATACAATAAGAACAACACAAATGTATAAATTCACTGGCGTAAATGGCGCAGAGCGTCGACAGTCGCACTTCTATTTGCAATATGTTATTATTGTTTTTTATCTAATCAGCTCACTCAGGTGATAATTAACACCTCGGCTGTCATTAGATTACATTTGTATTTGAGAGAGGTCTACGTCGGCGGTGTTAATTTGCGTAAACAGTAATATATCCATGCACATCCTCGTGTTTTTGTTATTTTTTTTTTACGACTAAAAAAAGTCAAAAGCGCAGGTTTTTTCAAATATTTTTTGTAATAGCAATGACACTTAAAAGCTTTAAGTTTAAGGCAAATATGTGTCCAGCTTTAAGGATTGCTCGGTGAAAAAGAAATATTTTATTTTTTTATTTAAAGTACTTTTTTATTTTTATTTATTTTTTATTAAAAATACTTTTTTATTTTTATTTATTTTTTATTAAAAGTAATTTCTTATTTCTTTTAGATTTTTTTTAATAAAATTACTTGTAAAATTTCGAAAACTGGCGAATAAAAATAATTTTTAATTTCGATTTGTTTCTAATTCATATTTATCATTGATTACTGAGCGTTAGCGCAGTTTACAACCAGAAAATTTTCCGCCCGAAATTGCCAAGTCACCAAAAAGCGTGAAAAAAATCTTTAAGCAAGCATTTACAACCTGATTTACTTTTATTTTTCCTATAAATCCTTCATATTGTGAATATATTTTAAAGTTAATTACTAAATGTCATCTTCAGACTATTAAAATCCCAAAAATACTTTCGTTGCCTACATTTAGGCTAAAAACTAATTGAAACAATTTTTATCAGAAGAATAACTTAAAAAATGGATAAATTTCCTTTGCTTTCTCCTATATGTGACTGTCTGAATTTAACTGTCTTTGTCGACATTTTGTTTCTCTTGCTTATCACTTTCATCATATCATTGTTTTACTTTTACTATCTGCGCCGGCTCTATTAAATATTTGCATTTCTTTTTGATACAATTACTCTAAATATCTTTGTACATATGTATGCTATTCGTGACAACTTGTCGTCTTATCGTGCAAACAGAGAGTGCAACTATAAGCGAGAAAGACAGTTTTGAAAACTGCGTCTCCGGTTTTCTAAGAAAAATTATACGCAACATGTTCGTAGTAAATATATTTAAACATTTTTCTAAGTAAATATTGTTGCTTTTTCTAGTAACTCAAACAATGTATTAGCTTGTTAAAAATAAAAAGTTTTAAACAAAAAATTATTTTTTCTCTTAAATGAGAATAATTTGTAAAGGGTGATTTTTTAAGAGCTTGATAACTTTTTTTAAAAAAAAAACGCATAAAATTTGCAAAATCTCATCGGTTCTTTATTTGAAACGTTAGATTGGTTCATGACATTTACTTTTTGAAGATAATTTCATTTAAATGTTGACCGCGGCTGCGTCTTAGGTGGTCCATTCGGAAAGTCCAATTTTGGGCAACTTTTTCGAGCATTTCGGCCGGAATAGCCCGAATTTCTTCGGAAATGTTGTCTTCCAAAGCTGGAATAGTTGCTGGCTTATTTCTGTAGACTTTAGACTTGACGTAGCCCCACAAAAAATAGTCTAAAGGCGTTAAATCGCATGATCTTGGTGGCCAACTTACGGGTCCATTTCTTGAGATGAATTGTTGTCCGAAGTTTTCCCTCAAAATGGCAATAGAATCGCGAGCTGTGTGGCATGTAGCGCCATCTTGTTGAAACCACATGTCAACCAAGTTCTGTTCTTCCATTTTTGGCAACAAAAAGTTTGTTAGCATCGAACGATAGCGATCGCCATTCACCGTAACGTTGCGTCCAACAGCATCTTTGAAAAAATACGGTCCAATGATTCCACCAGCGTACAAACCACACCAAACAGTGCATTTTTCGGGATGCATGGGCAGTTCTTGAACGGCTTCTGGTTGCTCTTCACCCCAAATGCGGCAATTTTGCTTATTTACGTAGCCATTCAACCAGAAATGAGCCTCATCGCTGAACAAAATTTGTCGGACGTAAAGCGCGAAACACATTTCGAACCGAACACTGATTTTGGTAATAAAATTCAATGATTTGCAAGCGTTGCTCGTTAGTAAGTCTATTCATGATGAAATGTCAAAGCATACTGAGCATCTTTCTCTTTGACACCATGTCTGAAATCCCACGTAATCTGTCAAATACTAATGCATGAAAATCCTAACCTCAAAAAAATCACCCGTTATAATGATTTAAGAGCTCAGAAATTGTTAGCAGAAATATATATGATTATACATATATTTTATTTACCTAATGCTATATGTGCGCATGTTAAAAAATTTATTATTTTTTTTAAGTAAATATTTTTAGAAATTGTTTTTAAATCATTTTATTTTTTTTTTTTGATTATATTCTCTTGAGCAATGTTCTTGTAAAAAATCAGGTTTGAGCAAAAATATAATCAGCACATTGATTAGTTACGAAAAATTAATTATTTTACAATTATGCTTTTGATAAAAAAATAAATTTTAGAATTTTCGAAAAACTTGCATGCGATAAATTGTTTTGCTAATTTTCAAAAATTGTTGCCAATGCATTTCTATTATGAAAACATAGTTTTATGAAACTGTAATAGCTTAAACATAATTTTAAAATCTTGTCTTCATTTTGAGGCAATTTGCCTAACTTTTTCGCATGCGAGAAATTTTGTTTTTCGTTCTGTTAATTTTCAAATTTTGATTTTGATAACTTTCAGTGATTTCTGAATAAATTAATTTTATAAAAGTTTCAAATTTTTTCGCATGCGAAAATTTTTTTTTGGAAATTTCTTAAAAGTAGTTTTTGTGTTTTTTACTGTTTGGGAAACATATTTTTTTAAAAACAATTTTTTGCTCAAACGTTTTGTCATTTTTTTGCATGCGACTTATTTACTACTTCTTTTAAAGCACTTCTTCTGTGCCACACTCTATTTACTATCTTTTCTTTGTGAACTTATATATGACAACGCGTGACACGTGCCTCTCAAAAATTTATAGATCTCACTGCATCATTTAGTAGAATTTTTATGTCAGCGGGTCAAGAAAAAATGGAAAAAACGAGCGCTAATGCTTTATTAATTTGAAAAAGTGTCTAAAAGCCAGAAATAAAATCGTGAAATAGACGTAAGATAACTATCAATAAAGAGCGAGCGAAAGAGAGTAAAAGAGGGAGGGAACTAGTGAGATCTAAGTTACCCATCAGCAACAACAAGAAAACAGTAATTACAGCAAGAAGAATTAGTGAGCTCTGCTGAAGCCGATTCATTCACGAAACTCACGAAAGTTCAGGCCCTTAGCTGGAGAAATTTTTGGGGTCAAGTGCCAGATATTCTATAAAAAGTGTAATTAGATTATTTACGCTTGGAATTTGGAGAAGAAAATTAGAAAAAGGTAACAACAATATAAATATATATATATATGTATATATACATAAAATTATTGTTATTATTTCCTTTTGCTGAAAGCGAATCAACTGCCCAAACTGGCAGCGGCGGAAGCAGGTGGGCAACGCCAAGTCAAACATGGAAGACAACTACTATCTACATATGTACATATATATATTTGTAGAAAATAGCAGAGTAAGCCAGAAACGCGAATGGGAAGTGTACACAGTATATAAAAATACAGCAATAGCAATCCATCGTGGTGGCCCATTGTATGAGGTTGTATGAAGGGCAGCCGGGCGGTTCGGCTAATTCTAGCGTGAAGAACGTGCGTAATGACACATTTGGTTTGTTTGGCGAGTCTACATATGTTTGTATGCTTGTAGTTATGCGCGGACTAATGAATGGATAGTGGAAATAAATCTGTTTTCACACTAGAGCTTACTGATAGCCATATGTAAAATTTGTATATGAATGAAAAAATGTAAAGAAATCAATGAAGCGCTAAATGAATGAATGGACAAACGACACTTGAAAGTAAAAAATCAATAGAAAATGAAATAAGTAATAATAAACAAATCAAATGCAAACATACGCACACACAAACGTTGAACGAAAGGATGAATATGGATAATTGCATTTGTGCTGACAAACAATGAGCCGAAGCTTAAATGGATTTTTAATTGCTTATTTGCATAAATTTTTGGTGGAATAAAAAAAAGGAGTGGAAATATGCGTAATGAAAAAAACATAAACATATACATGAATGGTTATTATTAAAAAAGAATTATTAGATATATATGTATGTATGCATGTATATAAGATACTTTTTTATAATTTATATAAAGTTATATATTAAAAATTATATTAAATAAATTAAAAAAAAAAAAAACAAATTAATTTTGTACTAAGCCTTCTGCTAATGGATAAAGATGTCCGTCTCGGATAAATATTAAAAAAATTAGAAAAACTTGAGTTTCAAATTTATAAACTAAAATAATTTAGAAATATAAATTAGCAAATTTTGAAGAATTAAAGAATTATTTTTTTAGTTTTAAAACCTAAAATAGAAAATATCAATAATTATACATTAGCGGATATTAAAATTTAAAACTATTTTGATGTACATATCAGTTATTACTAAAATTTGCAGATTTAAAAATTATATTTTAAAATAAAAATTAATAGAGGCATTTAAAAATCATAGATTGGCTGATATCGAATATAACTATTTTAATTTTTTATTTTATTTTTAATTTTTTATTTTATTTTTAATTTTTTATTTTATTTTTAATTTTTAATTTTATTTTTAATTTTTATATTTTTTTTATTAAATTTAAATTAACTTTTTTATTTTATCTTTAATTTTATATTTTTTTATTAAATTTAAAACTTTTGTAAATATTTTTTTTAATTCTTATTAAAATTTATTTATAAAAAAAAATTTTTCTAAAATAAAATATTTTGTTTTATTAAATAAAAATTAAAAAAAAAACATAAAAAGTAAATTTGCATATATTTAAATTTAAAATTTATTATTATTATTAAAAATTTCAACAATTAATCAAATTTTCAAAATTAAAGTTTAAATTAAGAGAAACCTTTTAAAAAAAATCACAAATTGGCGGAATATAAATAGTAATAAATTAAGACAAAAATATTGGCAAACATTAAATTTCAGAAATTAAAAAAAAATTTGTAAATATTTATTTATTTCAAAATTCCACTCTTTTAATAAATTCTTTCATCTTAAATTTTCCAACTCGTAATTTATTGTTATGAAAAATCAAAACAAAAATATAAAAAATATTAGCAAACCTTAAAAACAAAAGTGAAAATGCACTAATTTGCAAATTTCGAAATCTGAAAACCTAGCAAATTAATGCAAAATTTAAACATTCCTCATTAACATTTTGATTTCACTCGCACAGCGATCCTCATATTTTTCGCATGCAATTTTTCAGCTATTTATGGTTTACTAAAATAGTTTAATTATTATAATCTAGAATTGTACGTTTTTTGTTCATAATTAATGCCTCCAGTACATGAATGAATTCGGCATGCGCAATGAGTGAAAATCCATAAAGAAAAAAATAATACTACAGAAAGTCGCAAAAAAGAAATTATAATGATAATCACAATAATACAGACCGTAGCCATAAGCGTCAGAACACACACGCACACATGCATCTGCGCTTAAGCACACAGGCATTAGCGTAACAGCACACAAACGCGCACCAAAGTGCCACGAAAATAAACACAACGCCATATAAATATCATACGTAAGTACTTATATATATGTGTGTGTATTTATATTTACTCGCACAGCGATTGCTTCAGAAATTTCATGGCATAAAAATGAAATGGATGATGAGTCATCGTCAGTCGACAGCCGCAAACCACCAACCTACCAACCAGCCCGCCAGCCAGTGAGCGAGCTAGCAGCCAGCGCGCTGTTTTCTTTTTGTGTTTAGCGGGCATACATGTATGTATGTATGTGTATGTTGGTGTATTTGCAGGCAGGGAAGTCGCCGTCAGTCAGCTAGTCATCCATTGCTTTTGTTGATTCTTTACTTATGATCGCTGTTGTTGTTGTTGTCAAATTGTTATTGTGTTGCTTGCTTATTGTGAGCTGTTGCTTCACCGGCAGCAGGCCACGCCGGGGCCGAGTATGAGTGAGTAGAGAGCGAAATTTCGCTTGCACACTCGAATCTCCTAGATAACATTGCGCTGACAAACATATATACCTATATGTACATACGTATGTATATTTGTATGTGTTTGTATATGTATGTATGCATAGCTGTAGCGCCGCAATTCAAGTGTGTCTATGTATTTATGGGCATATTTGCCAGATATTGCCGTGTATTGTTAGCATTTAAAAATTCTATTGTCGTTGTTTCTTGGTGTGGTTGTTGTTGTAGTTTTAGTTTGTACTTAAAAGGCACGACAAATACCAGGAAGAGTGCGGTGAAGAAGCAAAACAACAGCAGCTGAAATGTGTAGCGTTAGACACCTATACTCAGCTATGTACATAGTATATGTGCGTGTGTGTGTGAAGGGGCGGACGTTCAATGTGTTTGTGCGTTGTTCAGGGGGGTTAGGCGGCAATGGGCAGTGGAAAGGTACTACTTACTCACTCGTCGTAGATTATTGCAGACTTGTAAAGTGAAGTGTGCGCGCGTATTAAGGCATTGGTGGGGTGATAATGGGCTGTGTGTGCTCTGGGTGGTGGGTTGGTGGGATGCAGTAAGGTCGCTCGGCCCGTTGGTTGGTAGGCTGGCAGTGAATGTATTTTTAATGGTTTCGTGCCGTGTGCGAATTTAACGAAAAATAAAAATATTTTTTTGAGAGCTTTTGTTGTCATCATTACCTGCATTTATGCGTGTATACATAGTACATTGCGGGGTATATATTGCTCTTATTACATAAATACATAAACATATTTATTTTCTATATTTATTGTACCTTGGCAAATTTGTTTTTATTTTTTATCGACTTCTTTTAGGATGAGTTATTGGGTTTTGAAAAAAATATTGACAAATACAAGTACTATGTACATATGCACTTATACATATATTAGGGTGATTCAACACTTTTTCTTTCGATTGGTACTCGGAAAAATAAGTTCCTAGACACCTCTGAGAAAGCCTCTCCAAATATGAGTTTTTAATTGTAACGGGAAGGTCCTCCTACATACAGTTTTCGATTTTTTCTTATTATCAGATAGAAAAATTTATATCTCGCTTCCAACTACTTGAAAAAATATCTTGTTCCTTAGATTTTGTAGGAAAGTGAACGGCTTAAAAAAGGTCTCTCATGATTTTTTCGTAAACCCAACCGTTTAAAAGATATTAATAGTGAAAGTTTGATTATTTTTGGGGAAATTCTTTATTTCTTATTAATTTTATAACTCAATGAAAAAATTATTATGAATCATGAAACTCATAGTTTTGTAGGAAATTTACTGCTCCATAAAAATGGTCTGATATGATTTTTCGATTAAGTTAAGCGTTTACGAGATATTCATCGTCAAACATCAATGCAAAAAAAACAATTTTTTTTTCGTTGGTACTCTGAAAAATAGGTTCCTAGACACCTCTAAGAAAGCCTCTCCAAAAACCAAGTCATAATCATTTTTTTTCATTGAGTTATAAAATTAATAGGAAATAAAAAATTTTCCCAATTGATTTTGTGGAAATCTTTATTTCTCATGCTACTTTCTGATACAAAATAGTCATTGAATTTCCTAATAATATAGTTAAATTTTCATGACTCGAACTTCTATAACTAGCGGTTCTCCATACCTCTAACTCTTGAATCGGCAATATAAGTCAAATTTCATACAATTTTTTTTGAATAACTTGAAGTCTCTGTAACGCGAAGTTTTTTGTGGATTATGATGATTTCAGTTGGGGAAGCTCAACTATATATTATATTATTTATTTAATATATATGTATAGCAATTATATGTCTTACACCTCATTAAACTTTATCTAATGAAAATAACCTCAAAAAGCAGTGAAGAACATAGTGAATCATCATAACTTTTTGCCATACCCATCTATGTATGTTAGATTTTATTTTTATTAAGATTTTCACTTATTTTTACCGAAATGTGTAAATACATTTTCCCATAAAAATCAAATTTCTGAGTTTGAGGTTAAGTGGAAATTTTTTGTTTTTACTTTTTTTGTTTAATGTAATGTGAAGATCTTTCGTATCACATTTTTGAATTTAAGGTTAAATGAAGGTATCTTTTTCTTGAATTTCTTACTTTGCTGAAATCTAGAATAATATTGGGAATCTTCTTACTAAATTTGAAGTTATGTTAATTTATCGATGTTATGTAATATAAAGATCTTGTCAATTCTATTTCTTCAATTTTAGGTCAAGTGAATGTTTCGTATTTTTAATTTCTGAATTTGAGGTTATGTGAAGATTTTTTATCCAATTTTCGACTGCATAGGTTTCTTCTACAATTGCTTTCAAAATCTCTGCGAAATTTTTAATATGCTCATCTAATTACTAATCATCTTCAATAATGATTTAATAATTCGCAGAATGTTTTTTTTTATTAAAATTTTTGAAACAAAGTTATTATGATTTCTGGGCTCAAATGGAAAATTATATGAAATGGTTCACGTCCTAAAATATAATTACTGATACCAACATTTATATTTTATAAGATTACTATATAGAACCGCAAGGTAAAAATTAGAAACAACACTATAACTTAGTAAAAATATTTAGCTTAAATCAAGGCTAGTGCAAACTAAAAAAAAGTACGATTTTCTTTGAAAACTTACTTATCTCTTTTAAATGGACAAAAATGACTAAAACCACAAATTATCCCGTCGATTTACTTTGAAACCTTATTTTTGATACCCTATACCACTCAAAATTGTCAACAATGACTAAAACCCAAATTTACCCGCTCGAAATAGCCACATTGCATGTGCTCAATAAATAGTTAATTACGAAAATTTCCCTATAAATTTGTATTTTTATTGTATTTTCGTACGCATTAGAAATATTAGACGAACGGTAACGGTATAATTAGAAAAGGACACGCAAAACAAGGATCATAGACAGAAAACACACGCAGCCCCCCAGCATGGAAACACCAGCGCTAACGGATATTCCAGAGCCACGCACCTGCCATTAGCAGCTGGCTAATGGGAAAATTCGGTAATAATCGTTAGGAAAAAACAGGTACAAATAGCCACTTACGGCATTGAATACGAGCAGTAATTACGGTAAATGGATAGGCAGGTTGTTTACATTGAGCGCAAACAGTTACGTAAGAGTAACAATTTCCTAAAGAAATTTGAGAAAGTCTCCAGGATGTGACCACAAAAATAAAATAAATTCCTTTTAGACCCCATTTTCCAACGACAATAGTCTAAAAGTCAAATGCACATAACTGTAAAATTAAACTATGCAAGAAATCGCTCAATGCTGATGAAAATCGGAAAACCGCTAAGCAAATAAAAGAAAACAAAAACATGCATGTGTGTGGGAAACACACAAAAACTGCAAGAAGTGCAAGCGGCGGTTTGGAGCGGTGTGGAGAAATAGCAAAAGGCCGCGTGTCAACAATTTGGCCCCAAGGTAGTTCTATTTAGCCGCAAACAGTCGCGCGGTGTCCCGCCAAAAGTCAAAATTAATGTTTAAGAGTGCCATATTTCAATATACATACATATGTATGTTTGTATGTGCGCATGTGTGACTGTTGTGTGTGTAGTGCTAAGAGCGTGGAAAGAATGTCCACCGTCCTTCGGCTGTTTCTCAGCACACGTCCGAAAATAGATCAATGCCCGCGGCAGGAAGGCGAAGGTGGTGGAGGTGAGCGCACACATTTTCACATATACAAACATACTATATATGTACAAACATATATACATACATACATACATATATGTATGTATGTACATACCTACATTTGTATGTCCGCCTGCCAGCTTGGGTTGCGGTGGAGCTAAGGATTTGCCTTAAGGCAGCCGACAACCAAATAAATACACAAACATGACGCCGCCATTAGAAGGTGGGGTGGTGTAGGAGTACACCAGCCGTGGTAACGGTTAAATGTACGACGCAATAAAGCGCAAATAAACCAAAATCGATGACAGCCGCCAAGGCAAACGAGAAGCGACAAGCCACAATGAAGGTGCTGAGCAGTTGTTGTCGTTGTTGTCGACAAAGAAATATAAGAAAATAATAATATGACGGAAGGGTGCCACACCGGTGGGTGGGGGTGGTGTGTGGCGGCTTTTTGTGCCACATTTGCCTTTGTAAGGCGATGACTCATCGACAATGTGCGCCGCCATCCTCATCATTAGCTGCTGCTGTTGATGCAGCAATAACACCACCAAACAAGAGCAACACATGCTGAGCAACAAAAATAATGCCACCACCACCACCACCAACAATGAGCGCAGCACAGAAGTGTTCGTGTATGTATGTATGTATGCAAGTGCTTAAGGCTACAGACGTGCTCATGGCAGCTGTTGTGACAAGCACAACAACTACAACAGTGCGCAAAGGAATGAAAACAGTAGCAGTTGCGGCGTTGTTTGTTATTTTTGGATTTTGTAAGCAGTGAGCGCGTGTGTTGGCGCTGTTGTTGCTTAACGCACACAGCAAAACACTTCCTACTCACTTGCCTGCTGGGAAAAGCAGCGCTTGTGAACCGGTGAAGTTCAGGTGTAAGCGCGGCAAAAAAGGATTGAACTTTATGTGAATGGAAGTTGTTGACGTTCAGAAATAAATTTTCTGTGTTTATATAAGGGATTTCAGAAAATCGATTAATAATTTCGGGATCGAAGATAGACTTTTGACTTTCAAATGACATTTGCTTGTATTTTGGCACATACGTAAGTAGCTTAATAGTCAAATCTACTTTCGAAAATGTCAAGAAGTAAATAAGAACTGCTTTTCATAGATGACAGCTGTAAGAAAAGGCTGGAGAAGGTGTCATTGATTTCAAAAATTTGAATTTTGAAAATCATTTAAAATTTTAGGCGCCTGTTTGCTCACTATTAAGGAATGTTTTACATGCTTTCCACTTCCCGTCTGCTCGTTGATTTCCGATTTTTATTTTTCCGACAGGGTATTCTGTCTGCTCACTTCAGTTCAGTGCGTGCGTGTTTTCCTCATGACAAACGCATGTGCCCGTGGGGACAAAAGTGTGTGCGTGACGTAAAACGTTACGTTGCAGGCACAAAACGCAACAAAAACTTACAACAAGTACCAATAAAAAAACAACTAAAGCATACAAGAATCGAAAAAGTTATAAGGCAAACACAAATGCATTGAAATAGAACAGCAACAACCCCTCAGATCGATTTTGCTGCGTGAGTGCGCTGGCACACGAAGAAAACTGAGGATGACTAATCAGTGAGAGCTCGATATAAACAAATAAACAGTAGCTAAAGGAAGTGCACTCCTGAGCGCAGAAGTGAGGAAAGGTGTAAAGGGTAGCATACCATCTACTGCTTCGTGAAGGGTACACAAAACCGAATGGGTGGAAGGTGGGTGGTGGTTATATTTATATGTCTTTATAAGTGAACCGGAAGAACGCTTGTGGTTACTGTTGATTGTGCAGCTAACGGGATGTCTCGTAGCAGGCGCTTCGCTTGCGATGCGTCATGCATCAGCCGTTGAAGGGCGGAAGAGCAACCACACCACAGCACAAGGCGCTACCTACCACAGTGGAAATGTCAGACAGCACGTCAGCCAGCAGCAGGAGTAAATGCAAAAAGCAAGCAATAATAATAATAACAACAACAGCAATTGAACTGCAGTAGCGCCAAACGGTTGGCAGACACGCTTGCCGGCAACAGTCACTAAATCAGCAGCAATGAAATAATACACGCAACAAAACCGTTTTGAGCCAACTATTGACCACACTCTGCGCCGTCTTTTTGGCTGCCTAAAGTCTCCTGCTTCTTCGGCAATGCCGCAACAACAACAGCCAAACATGCACAGCAATCCAGCCCCAGCCAACAGGGCTTTCACGTCAACGTCGTTGTAATTGTGTACACAACTTTTCCCAGGCATTCCCTCGCATTGTGTCGTTCGGGCTGTTGGCCTTTTTGCAACAATACCACCAACAACAACGTACGCGAATGCGCCTGCTGCAGTCTGGAGGGTCGCACGCCCGGCATACACACACGTACAAACAGCCACGTAACTCTGTGCTTATGTAAGTGTCACTAGGAGCCATACTGTCTGTGACGAATGGCGAAGCAAGCCACGGCCGACTACAGCAATGCTAACGACAGGCGCTGCGCTGTCTACTCGCGTATATATTTATGTATGTGTGTGTGTGTGTTGGTGGCACGCTTGGACAGTCACTCAAATGGTAGACAGTAGTTGCGTTGTTGTTAGCGCTGCGAATTTTATTGTCGTTTCATACAGGAGCGGCACACAGAAAACAATAACAATAGCCGCACTAACAACAAGAAGAGACAGCAAGTTGCTTGCATCGTAAAATTGAACGTTAATGTTGCTAATTAAATAAAATTGAAGACTTCGCCGCCATGACGACACGCTGACAGCTTTCGACTGCTTAGCAAAACAAAAACGGCCACAAATGCAAAATGCAACCAACGGCAACTTATGTCTGCTGCAGCAACGTGAGGGTGCGAGAGACAAATTCAGCCGATCAGCGGTAAAATATATGTATGTATAGCCAATATTGTGAACAATAATTTTCATTGCTATGCAAAAGCCATAAAATCGTGCAACAACAACAAGCGCGTGTAACGGCGAACACGAAAACACTCATGCATTATTATTGAGGAAAATTTTCAAAGCAGCAAAAACTGGCGATTGACGTCAAGCAAGTATAAAAAAAGCAAACAAAAAGCGAATGTAGTAATTTAAATTTAGCAAAGAAAATTCACTGTTGGCATTATTGGAATATGTTTCCACTTAATCCCACGAGTTGTAGGCACAATGAGTAAGTGTACAAGGTTTTTTCTCATTTTTTTTTTTTTAATTTATTTTAAATTATTCTTGCAAATGTCAAAGGCGCGTGGTTAGTGACAAATCTCTTTAAGGCTGTGCAAATTTATAATTAAATAAAGGCATTAAAAAAGCATGTACACTAGCGAGTTAACTAAATGAGTAATGCGTTGCTGAGTAAAGGCGAGCATGTGTGCACTTGTGCTTAAAATACTAAGCAGAAGCAACATAATAATCTAAATATGCAAAATTCTTATGGAAGAGAAACACATAAATAATATTAAAAAAATTAAAAACATAAAATAGAAAAAAACTTTCTATAAAAAATTAATAAAAATCAAATAAAAAACCAAAAATAAAAATTAAAAAAGAACTGAAAAAGAAAAAAAAAAAAAAACAAATTGAAACAATAATAAAAAATATTTTGTATTTACTAATTTTCAAAACAAAAAAAAAAAAAAAAACATTGTAACATAATTAAAATGTTAAAAATATCAAAGTTAATAAAAGAAAAATAAATAATTAAATATTAATGAATAATTAATAATAAATAATGATTAAAAATAAAAACAAGAAAAAAAGTTAAAAATATATAAATACAATAAATTATTAAAAAATACAAAAATATATACATTTATATGAAAATATAAAAATTACGCTAAAAAGGATTTGCATTTGTTTTGCATATGTCAAGTTGAAATAAAAAATGTTTAAAGAAAAAAAATTATAACAAATAGAACATGTTGTAAAGAAAGAAATAAAGAAAATATCATAAATAAAATAAATTAATTTTATAAGTATAAACGCATATTATTCGTAATATAATTTAAAATAAATATTTTTAGGCATAAGAAACTTAAAAAATATTATTAAGAATTACTCAAATTACAAAAACAATTTTTTTCACTTCAAATTTTATGGTTAATTTTTGATGGTTAAATTTTATTTGAAAAATATTTTTAAAAATTACAAAAATAATTTTTTTACTTCAAATTTAATTTATTTTATTGATAATAAAATTTTAATTTTTTTTTTTTGTATTTTTTATTTATTTTGAAATATATTTTTAAAAATTACTAAAACTTAATTCAAACTTCACGGTTGGTTTAAATATTATACTTCGTTTTTTCTTATTTTATTAAAAAAAAATATTATTTAATTGATTTTTAAATTTAAATGTTTCATATTTTTTAATTTTAATGTTTTAAGTTTAAAATTTAAATATTTTGTATTTTATTTATTCTAATAAAAAAATTTTGAATTTTTTAAAAAAAAAGTTTGTTAAACTCACCCAGAGCACCACAATTAGTTTAGTAAGATGTATAAAATATTAATGTAAATAAAAAAAAAATTCGAATTTTCTATCAATAAAAAAAATTGATTATTTTTATAAGCACAGTTTCCATAATTATGTATGTATATTTTATTTTTTTTTGGCTTTTTCCCCTTCAACCTAACCTCAATTTCCATTTACACGTGACTCACAAACCCATTGATATTAGGCTTTGAAAATAGCTAGTTAAATGCTTTGTACTCACCAATAAAATCGTAGGCTTCCTGAAAATATTGTTTGATATTTTGATGTGGCGTATCACTGGCAGGTATCTGTTTATATTTAAGTCCCGGCGCTGGACCTGAACTGGGTGCTTGGCAGGTAACATTCAAAACACAATTGGCGCCCACACTACTCGGATCGCTGGCATCTTTGCCGTTGCCCAATAGTAAATGGGGGAAAACTGGTGACGCGGGATGGGTTTCAATATCTAAAGTGAAAAAAGAAAGAATATGAAAAAAAAAATTATTGAAAAATATCAACAAAAAAATTTAATTCAATATTTAAGGTAAAAAAAAGAGAATATGAAAAAAAAAAACTATTGAAAATGAAAAAAAAAAAAAAAATTATTGAAAATTAAAAAAAAAAAATTTGAAAATTAAAAAAAAATATTGAAAATTAAAAAAAAAATTTTAAAATTATACAAAATTTTTTTATGATAAATTTCAATAAATAATATTATTTAAATTAAATGAAAATTATAAAAATAAAAAATTAAAAAATATTTATTTAAAATAAAAGCATCATGTGCCAAGATATTAAAATAAATAGAGAACAAGTTGTTGAAACTAATTTCTATTAAGTACGCGTAATACTTCCCGTATAATCTAGTCTTTACATACATTGTACATATGTACATATCTTTGCGTGTGCAAATTTGCATTTAGCGATTTAGCGACGATTACTTAATATTCTACCCTACAAATACGAACTTATTACGACGCAAATGACAAGCTTGTACCATAAAAAAGGTTGAAAATTTAAAAAAAAAAATGTAGTGGAAAAATATATTAGTCAACAAAAATGGTGCGCTGATGAGTGATCTTATTACAGAGCAGCTACGATATACTGGCATAGTTAAGTAGGTATGTACATACATACATACATGTATGTATATATAACGTGTATATAGCATGTGTATCTGAATTTATTTCACATATCAGTGCTCGAATGTGGTTTAAGCCGCACGCGCCCAATTTAGCGCTTTTTAACTCACATGCAAAAATACATACATATGCATATATGCTTATTAATATGATACTCGCATTATAATATTATGCGCTCATCAGCTTATTGGCAAAGCTGCTCCACCTACAAACGAATATTTATATAGAATAAAAATTAAATTTATTTATATGCAAATACACACATATGTACATATAGCTAGGTGTATATACTTCGCCGCAGATTCATTCTGAAATTAATTTTTGTTTCGCTTACGAGTGACTCTTGCTTGGGAAGCTCCAGAAAAAACAGGAAGGCGTAGCAGCCTACTGTGATGCTGATTGTGTACGGCATTATTTTCGGTTATTTTTGGTACACAAAGCAAAAACAAAAGTATATCTACATACATACATACATTTATATATAAAATTAAGAAAACAATTACATTATATTTATAAATAAATTTTCATCGCAGCTGTAAATTATGGTCCGTATTACGTTTAACTCAGAAAACTGGCCTCATTTAGGCCCTTAGCTTTTCGTTTCGATTTAATTTCTTTAATTTTTTTTTTGCCTTCGTGTAAAACGTGCGGTCAATGTATTCGACCGGCAGCGGACAGTGTTGCTCAATTGTAATGATTTCTGCGTCTTTTTTCTTGTTGTAAATTGTGTATTTAGCGCAAATGTGTGCGATCGTTTGTCGAGATCTGTAGATCAAGCGAGCAGTTTGTGTTTTTCATGTCGGTTTGCCATTGCTGACGTCGCTTCTGCCCTCGAGGCACGAAAAGTGAAAAAAAACTAAAATAAATGGTTATGAGATAGTCGTACATGTTTGTAATGTAAATGTGTGCGCGCGTGAAAATATGCGTACGCGCGTAGAATCGCTAGAAATGCTCGTATTTTGAGGGTCTGTGGTGAGAACGAACGCCTTAAATTGTCTACGTATGCAGGAAAATTAGACGACAACAATAACTAGAAATCGTAAAATCCTCACATAACATTTTATTAGTTCCAGTTATTATATTTTTATGCTCGGCTGTAGCAAAAATGAATTTTGAAAAATATATTTACGCCGAGTTTTTGTTAAATGTGTGATTCCAAACATTCCAGTTTGCTTTATTTTTAAAAAGTAATTTAATATTTTGGATAAGCAAACTGCTTGTTTCGATAAGAGACTGTTTCGAAAACAAACCTCGTAAATACTTTAAAAATATATGTAGGTTATTTTGGTTCTCTTGGTCTCTACACGTTTATGATCTTCTTAAATATTGCTCTCTATCAAAAATTTTCACATGAAAACAACAATTATATACGAGAATACATAGTTACTCTCTTGAAGTAGTAAAATATTTTTTAATTCCGTATAAAGCCAATTAGACCTTTATATTTGACTTATGCCAATTGCTTGTTCGATTCGCCATACCAAAAGCTTTGACTAATTCAAGACAGCTGTTATAATTTTGGTAGAGTATAGGTCGGTATGTCTACTTCTCATAGAATTTTGAAACAATATTCTGAGATTTCACTCTCCATCTCGTTTTTCCTTTTCTTCTCAGAGGTAGCGCTAAAATGACGTCACGTGATTAGCTCTGCTGTGATATGTACGAGGCAGTTGACATTTGCGACTCTGTTTTAACTAAAAGGTGTTCCTAGTTTATATATGTATGTATATACTTATGTGAAGTATATATGTACATAAGTATGTATGTACATATGTATCTCTTAGTATTCATACAAACATAATGAATCTGACGGAGGCTCGTTTGGTCGCTGCCTCTCAATCACCACAACAATAATTATAGTGTGCCGTAAATGACACACACATAGCAAGGTTTCGGGATATGTACATACATACTTATGTATGTATGTTTGTATGTAGCTACGCGCTTAACAGCAGCAATTGAAATTTGACGCGTATTTACAACTCTACACGCATTGTTGTAATTGCGCTTGTAAACCATTTATTATTTCTATTTTCTATGCCATGTTGTTATGTGTTGTTGCCTTTTCGCCCTGCTCCGTTACACACGTTACACGTTTAGGGTATATGTCTGTGTGTGTGTGAGTTTTCTTTGAAAGAAACGCAGTAAAAATACACGCGGCTCGCATGAGTCATGCCAGCGATGCGATCGACCGCACCGTGTGTAATGCCAACACACGCATACACACTACAAAAATACTTCAATATTACAACAACGCGTGCAACAACAACACTTGCGGCGTATTAAACGCTTCAACCATGCCACATGCACGGCAATGTACTTACATACATACAAACATATGACTGTATTTATAGCCATTATATTTGTACACAACACGCCCCCTCCCAAGCCCACTTCCTCTCCATATTTTCTAATATTTTACGAGAGCGTAGTATATTATGCTTGAAGAATTGTTGTAAATTTTTATTAAGTGCTTTCAATTGAGCCAGCAGCAGCAGCTTTTACCACAAGCAACAACAAAATTATTACAAATACTACACATGTGTGCGTATGTATGTATGTATGGGTATCTAAACACAAAATTAATGGCAAAAGTAGTCCGCATACACGCAATAATTACGACTGATGAGCAGCCAGCCAACTTTGTGGTGGCGATGGGGTGAACACACACATGCACACAATTAATGCATGTACATATGTATGTAGGTATGTTTGTGTGCGTTGTGCGGCGCATCTTTGGGTGGCGTATTTTCAGCCACATTTTCTATATTTTCGCTTGGCATGAAAAATTCATGTTGCTCGCTTGTAATTTGTAGTTTTTAATCTTGTTGTAGATATGCAGTTATGTAGTTACATATATTTATATGTATGTATGTGTGTGTACGCATATCTATGTTATATTAATTAGTGGTCTTATATTGCTTATTAAAACAACGGTTTGCGCACATTTACCGCTATACTCATTAGTTGCAAACAAAATTGTTGAGAGAAATATGCCAATTTGGCAACTACAAACATATACCAATGTAGACAAATGCATGTGTAGTTGTATATGTTTACTCTGTGCCTTTTCTACTCAAGTAACCAAAGACATTTTCAAGGAAGCCCTTTCTTTCAACTTTTCCGTGGCAAATATTGATTTTCTACGCGCTCATAAAGCTTCTAATTGGGTTATCATGCATTTTCTTTTGCTTCACGCTTGTGGCATGGCATGTAGTGTTTTTGTTTATGTCCCTTTTATGGCTAAGGATTACCATGACGACCGCCGTTTTGTTTTGACTGCTGAATTTTGATTTGGATTGCGCTGGTGTAGGCATGCAGCGCTTGAGCACAAGCAAAATTATACATATGTAGTTATAGTATATGCATATTGTAGTTGCGCTCTCAGCAACGGTATTTCGCGTGCCTTCGTGCAGTTGCAGAATATTGCATAAGTGGTTGCATATTATTCGTAATACTTTTGACCTTGCCGGTACTGTGGCGGTATTTGGTAAATTCTTAATTTGAATTCGAAATATTTTTTTGAAAATTTCCATGTCACAAGTGTTTTGGAAACGAAAACCCCCTGCTTATGCATTAGATTGTAAGAAATGTTATCACTAAAAATGGCAATCAGCAAACGAAAAATGTACATTCTCAGCGGAAATACCAGATAAGCAGAAATCCAAATATTTTGAAGTTCCAATGTAAACTTTTTAGATTTTTCTGTCAAGTCTTGTTAGTTTTTGAGTTAAAAATTATTTTTTGAGTGTTTATTTATTTGTTTTATTAACATTTTTTTTATCTTAATTCTTATTTTTTTTTAATTCTAATTCTTAATTATTTATAATTCTTAATTTTTTTAAGTCTTATTATTTTTGAGTTAAAAACAATTTTTTGAATATTTATTATGTATATTAAAGATGAATTAAAGATTATTTTTTTTAACTTTTAGTTCTTATTTTTTTTAATTTTTAATTCTTAATTATTTATAATTTTTAATTTTTTCTTAATTTCCAGATCTTAATTTTTTTTTTATTTTTTTTACTAATTTAATTAATTTTAAGTTTTGTATGTAAACTTTGTAAGTTCTTTGTCAAGTCATATTATTTTTGGAGTTAAAAATAATTTTTTGAATAATTGATTTATTTTTTTATTATTTAATTTTATTAAATTTTTAATTTTTATTTTTATTAATAATTTTAATTAATTGTTAAAATTAAACTTTAGTTTCATTAAGAATAAACCCACCACTCCCTATATTCGCCAACGCAATTTATTTTTTCTTCCTGGAAAATAGACTATTAATAAAGCAACAAATAAATTCTATTATAGAGTACTAAAATATATTTCTTTATATTCCGCCGTATAATATGTATATTTTAGCAATTATAAAGCATTTATTGTTAATAATATTTTGATAATCTGAAGAAGAAATTCGCTGAAAACATTTTGCTTTGAATAAAGAATAGTAACCTCTGATATACATACATATTTACAAACATATATACATGTATGTTTAAAGGAAATAATATATAATACAGTATATATGGAGACTAAATGTTACTCACTAAGAACGAAATTTATGAAATATATTTGTAAATTTTTGGTTATTGTAAACCACATAATCAATCGGGTCACTAATTTTGGGGCTTTTTAAAATAGCTGTCTTCATATCGCCACTTATCAGCTCTTGTCAATAAAATGTACATGTGAAAGCACGAACAAAGTTACCATAGTTCAACTGAATTCAAGGTAGTTTGTACAACCTTCATAAACTGGCTTAATCGTTTGTTAATATGCTTCAATTTTATTAAGGCGTTTTATGGAACTTATAACAGTTATTTTTTTCCTTTAGCGACTCTGTAATGTTTTGTGAATTCAAAACAGCTTCTATTTAATTATACCAATCCATTATACCAATACTTTGTTCGATTCGTAAACTTTTGCTTGACGAAAAAAATATTATTAGCTAAGATTTAAAAATTGTATTTTATATCACCATCTTGGTAACTAAATATTTTCACTAACGAAGTTGTACTTTTGTGATTGAAATTCAATGATTTAACCAATGTATGAATTTCACCTTATTTTAGCTGTGCCATGACCCATTTTTAATTAGCACTTAACCTTCATATACTGGCTAGTATCCTCTAGCTTGATTTTTAAGGTGTTTATCCACAATAAACAATATTGTCAGACTAATTGTAAATAAAAAGCCATTTAACAAAATTTATCTTTGTTCGATTCGCATGGTAATTACAAGTTTACTGAATCACCACTTTAAAAATTTTTCCCGGAGTGATTCGATGACTCGAAATTCAAATACATAGTTAAAATGCATACCCCTTTTTATTTGACTAACCTTTTCATTGGGTATTTGTCTCATAAACATAATACTAGTACATCTAATGGATGGTTCTTTTTCGAAATCAAAAACCCGCATTTTTGCTGATTCAGCGACAGATTACAAATACTTGAGTAATGTCGTTTTATAGACATTGATTTTATGTACATATATGTACCTGGGTAAAATACAAAGCCAGCGCATCCTAGTCAGTGACTAATATCAGTGAGTTTACATTTACGTATGTAAGCTTGTGTGCTTATGAGTTTGCCTGTGCATGATCAATGGCGCTGAGGAATTTTGACGCGTCATCGTTTGATCCTGCTGAGTAATAAATTAACAAAGTGGGTAGTAACAGTAATGGTAACTGATTTCACAACAAGTGAAATAAAGGTGAGTGTGTCTGAGTGATAAATATACGCAACACTCAAGTAATCGATTATGAAACGGTTAGCTGATAATTGAGTGGACAGGTGAAATTACAATCGTGACGTGTAAGATATGTAAACAACATATATTTATACATATGTAATAATTATACATTTTTGGAATAACATAAAATTATAAAATAAAAAAAATTAATTCACAACAAACTCAATTTTTTTTTAAGTATTTGCAAAATTAAAAAAAATATAATGTATATGTAAAAAAAGTTTTTTTTCTCTTTTTTTGCAGTTTGTTGAAATTATGTATATAATAAAAAATATATATAAACCCTTCTGATGACTTTAAATTTTTTATTTATTTATTTTATATTAAACCAAATAATAGTGTTCCTAAAAACTCCTAAAAAAAATCAAATTAAAATTTTTTCAAACATTTTCCAAATAAAACATTAAAAAATGCATCAAATGTCTTAAAATTAAAAAAAAAAATATATAATATAAAATTAAAAAAAAATTATATAAAATTAAGAAGTGTTTACCCCCCAGTAGTGTTTTCTAAAAATTTCTGAGAGAAATCTTAAAAACTTTATTAAATTTTTTAAAATAAAAAAAACATTAAAATTTTTGTTTAATATATTGACCGCCACTGTACCTAAATAAGCTTACGAAAAGTAAATCATTCCTTGTAATTTTTAGTTTTTAAATTTTTTTTCTACACATTTTTTTCACTGTGTATCAATACTTAGCCCGCTTAAAGTTCAATAATGAATGCAATGCCAACAAAAACAATCGACAATCATTATAAAGTACACAGCGAATGAGCAATTAAGCCTTATAAATGAATCATGCTTAAGCTGCTAAGCATTCAAGCCCGAACTATGTAAAAAACGTAATTGTACACACGTTTACAAACATACATACATATGTTTTTTCAAATGCAATATAAGTAACATTTTTGCATGCATTTACATATGCACATACATATGTATATACGTGTTCATAGCGCCAAATACTTATTGGCTGTGTCTTAGCTTATCAGTCGTGTCACCGGGGGCCACTAGTGACGCGCAGCAGCAACGACGTTGGCGCCAGCGCCAGCAATAAGTGATAGACACACACATACATACACACATGTGTACTTTTGACCCCCAGAGTGGCAAGGGAATGGGGATGTTTTCAAATTATTTGCCAATAACAGCGCAGATCTGACGACTACAGCGCGCTTATAATACATATTTTGATAATTATGAGAGTGCACATAAGCACACGCACAAACATGAATTACTTATTAGCCGCTCCGCAGCGCGAGTGTAAATTTTACACTGTCTACGGAAGTTGTGCTCTTTGTGCATGGCAGAAATTGCAAATTATTCTGTTGTTTTCACGCCGCTTTGTGAAGGTGAAAATGCAAAAACAGCAAAAACAACAACTGGTCAGCTATTTAATTAGCATGCGCTTATAGTTTTGCATGCATGTGCAAAATAGAAATAATTTGCATGATTACAACAAGCGGTGGAGTGGAATTACTGCCTTTTGCCGAAGTGCCAAAGCAGTGCTACACGGCGTATGAGCAACTGCACTTGCATGCCTGTTGGCAACTGCACTGTCGCTATGTGCTGATGGTGTTGTTGTTGTTGGTGGTGATGGTGGTGGTGGCGTTGGAATTTGGCGTGCATGCAGCACGTGCTCGTTGCAGTAAACACGCTACACCCTGCAATAACAACAAATATAAACATACATACATATGTATGCATATGTGAGCGCAGCGCAAATAACTAGTGAAAAGCGAGAAAAATTTTAAAAATCAAGTCATTGTAATTTTAAATTGCATTATTGGCGTTAATTTGCGTGTGCCGGGACACAGTTGAAGCTGAAACCGCTGCTGCCATTTTGATTTGTTGTTGTTGCTGTGGTTATATGCGTTTTATATGCTTTTAATTGACGGCTACTGGTCGCAATTTATTTGTCGTTAAGCATATTCATACATATAAAACTATATTTGTATGAGTGTATGTGTGTATGCGTATATGTTGTATGCAAGCAAATAACTCGCCAAAACACCAACAAGCTCGGTTGTCTATGTCAAAGCAATTGTTTTGTGCGCCAACCTATCACCGAGAGATTTTTATTATTTCATAGCTGTAAATGTGGTTATATACTATATAACCACATACATCATATTTATATACAGTTGAAGTTATCTGTTGCTGCATGCCAGGGCGTTGATGAGGAAATAAATATTCATTTAAAACGCATGCAAATACATGTAACTAAATAAAGGCCTAAGTGCTTGCACACATGCATATATACATACATATAAACAAAGATACATAAATAAATAAGCACAAATACACATAATCTTATACACATTAACGCGATTGAACGCGTGACAAAAGCTGTGATTTTCACAAAAAAGCTGCTAAACAAGTTCGCTAAATTGCTCAGACTTGCTTGTGCCTGATATCGGTTATCATTTTTACCCTCAGTTATGCAAATATTTTTTTGTGCAATTTGCATTCAGCGCACGTAACGCTTGTCATATATGCGCATCTGTGTGTTTTTGAATGTTAAAAACTTGCATAAATAAATGCTGGCTTACTCAGCTGTGAGTGAGCGGCTAAAACGCCTAACAGAAATTCATTTGACACAAGTGTTGCACACTCATAGATATACTATACATATGAACGAGTAAATAAGTAAAGTGAAATATCGGTAGCAAATAATCGGTATAAATTTGTGAACAGAAGCAATAATAATGCAAATCACTTAGCTTTTAACGATTTGAACTAGGTTTCGCGAGTTTTCAGCAAAATTTAAATTTGTACACACATACATAGATATTTTATATACTCACCATAAACAGCTGGTGTGGAGCAGCTTCTCATCAATGGCGAACGATTGCCAGTTTGCGGCGCCGTTGAGGACCAATCCTCGTTGCAGTCTTCTGATGGCATTGCCTCAGGTGCCGAAGCTGTGCCGTGTGTATCGCAAATTGTCGATCGTTTACAATCTGGAAGGAGAAAAAGCACAAGCAGATATTTATTAATAAAAAGTTGAAAAATATTATTTGTAGAATTATTTTTGAAAGCGGACAAGAAATCAGAAAAAGTAAAAAAAAAAAAAAAAAAAATATAAGAAATAAAAAATATAAAATATAAAATAAAAATAAAATAAAAAATAATATTATTTAATAACCAAAACATTAAATGATTGTAAAAATATTTGATATAAATTAGTCTTTCAACATAACTCGGACCATTCTCTAAATATTAATATATAAAACCATCAAAAAAAATAAATATATAAAACAAAATAAAAACATAAAATTTAGCAAGAAATATAAACTAAAATTTAGAAATTATCTTAAAAAATAAAAATAATATTATGTACATT
This sequence comes from Bactrocera correcta, assembly GCA_027475135.1. Taxonomy (NCBI): domain Eukaryota; kingdom Metazoa; phylum Arthropoda; class Insecta; order Diptera; family Tephritidae; genus Bactrocera; species Bactrocera correcta. The sequence continues at coordinate 64,166,034 of CM050326.1, read as the reverse complement.
AAAAATTAAAAAAAAATATAAAAATAAATAATTAAATTAATAAAATATTAAAAAATAAAAAAGATATTTAAACTAAAACAAAAATCAAAAACAAGCTAAAAAAATATTAAAAACAAAATATAATTATTTATATAATAATAACAATAAACTTAACTTAACTAGAAAATATTAAAATAACTTAAAGTAATTTAAATTAAAAACGAAAAAATTATAAATTAAATTTAAAATAAATAAAAAACTAATTATATATAATAAAAAACATAATTAGCCTAAAATTTTAATAAAAAAATTAAACTCTTATTTCTTATATAAAATAGTTAATTAATAAGATGCAATAGTTAATAAAAGAGCAATTGAAAATATAAAGAAAAATAATTGACACTAAATATTACGGACAATATTAGAATCAATTTAATAACAGCAAATGAATTGCACAAACGAAGCACAAAGTGGCCGAATGCCCTGTAGGAAAGTTACAAATATTTTCTTTAACAAAAAAAAACACCTAAAATAAAAAAAATAATTAAGATAAATAAAAAAAATTAAATTAAAAAAAAAAATTATTAAAATAAAAAATAATTAAGAGAAAAAAAAATATTAAAAAAAAAAATAAAAGAAAAATTATAAAAGTAAAATAAAAAATTAAAAAGAAAAATTATAAAATAAAAATAAAAAATAAGAAAAAATATAAAAGTAAAATAAAAAATAAGAAATAATAATTACAAAAAAAATTAATATAAACGACAATAAAAAAAAATATAAAAAAATATATTATAAACAAAATATGTACATACATACATATGTATATTATTATAAAAAAATAAATTTCTTTTAATATTTTTTTTTATATTTTGGAAGTTGATTTTCATATTTTCGGTTAAAAAAATAATAAAATTCAAATTTAAACAGGATAGAATAAATATGATAAAGTTTCTACAATATAATGACATCATAAAGGTATAAAGAAATATATGATAATACTGGCTATCAAAAAAAAAACAAAGGACAAGCTTGATATTCAGTAGCACTAAAACCGCTAACACTTAAAACAAAATTAATAAAAAACTATAATAAGATTCTCATAACTTAAGAATTTTTCGACACACCAGCAACAATAGCTGCTCCCTACCGGGTAACTTGCTATAAACAGAAAACAAAACACAGCAAATTGAAACCATATTTGCGTAGATTGGCATACATTTGATGTTTTGTCGGTTTGTACCTTACAAAAGCGAATATTTATATGAATTGAACCAATATCGAAATGTTGTACACGGTATACACACAGGCAGTCAGTCATATGCACTTAATCGTACATACTTTGCGCTATGCAAGAGTAGAGAATTATATATAGATATTTATGTATAGAAAATTTTAACACGCAACTCGCATTCAACAAAAGTCAAGTCAATAACAGAACTAAAATCGAATTCGTAAGCGATTCGATTCGATGTGACGGCATGACGTCAACTTGTTTTGCTTGCTTTTTTCGATTTTATTTTTATTAGCGTTTTTACTGCTGCTGAAGCTGAATTTTTACCAGCTACGGTATAGCGTTGGTACTTAGCAATTTTATTGAAATTTATATTTTTATTGACAGACGCAATTTTGTGGGCATTTTATGGAATTTTTGAGTGACTAGATTTTTTGGGTGTATTTAAAATTAATATTAAATATTTAATAGATTATAAAAAAGTAGCAATTTTCCGAAATAATTATGATATTAAAGCTAGTGTAAATATATATATAGAGTGTAGTTGAAAAATGTCTGTATGTATTATTATTATTCAGCTTTGCTCATAGCTATGCGCATTTTTTGATTTAAAATAAAGCAACAGTGTGCACAATGTTAATTTTTGTTGACTTGACGCTCATGCCAAGCGGTGTATAGCTTGTCAACGCGGAGCTAATGAATTTTGTATGACTTAGACAGCTTCAATACGAGCTAATAATTGACAAATTGAGCAGATTTAATGGCAGAAAACATTTTGGTTTTGTAATTTTTCAACAACAACAATGTAAAATAGTTTTCAAAGCATTAAAAATATATTTTTTTATTATAGAAAAATTATTCAAGCGCCGTTTTTATGAAATTATGGAATTTGTAATACATTTTTTTATACAAAATAAATTTTTTTTTAATATATAGTACATGTAAGTAAAAGGTAAAAAATCAAGATTTCAAATTTTTCAAATATTTTATAAAATAAATTCTTTTTTATTCTTTTTTTATAAATTTTTTTTTATGAAATCTATTTTTTTTTTTTTTTTGGTATAAAAGCTAGTTTATTTTATTTTACAAAAATATGAAATCTTGATTTTTAGCCTTTTATTTATATTTATTTGAATACAAATAATTTTTTCAGCAAAAGGTTTTTTTAGTTTCTTACGATTTAAAAAATATTATATTTTAATTCACTCCCAATGTTTTTATTATTTTTTATCTTGACTTCTAGTTGTTATTAGTGTAATTTAATTTTTGTAAATTAAAAGAAAAAAAACATAGTTTTACATATAATTTTTTTTCGTTTTTAATTTTTTTTTTAACTTTTTTAATAATATTTTCCTCTTCCACTTAATATCATAATTTAAAATTTACTCTGAAACACTTTTTATTAAAAAATTTACTTTATATTATTTAGTATTTGTATTATATGCAGCACTTTATTTGCCTTCTAAAACCAATCACCAACCATTTTCACAACAAAATGATACTGATACGAGTACTATGGTTTCACTATGATTCTGATTTCATGACTCAGCTTTATTTTTGTTTTTATATCAATGAAATACAAAATAATCTTATCAAAACTATATAAATTCGTTAATAACTGTATACACAATATTTTTGTGGCAGTCTTAACGGTCTGAAGTATTCGTGTGGGTTTGCCAATAAACTGACTAACTGAGAGAAAATTGGTGACTGTACGCATGTGAATTTGAAACGGTACAGCACCTCTAAAAAGCACCTCTCAAAGTTACTAAGTTAAGAAGGAGGTGGGGAGGAACTGTTTAATACTAATACCATAACATGTATGTGTATGTGAAATCAAAAAAATGATAACCAAAAGTCGTTACTGAAATGCTTTTTTGTTCAATTGAAATTATTTTTTGGAAAACCAAGTTTTTGAAGAGCAAATTTTGTATTAATGAAAAGTTAAATAAAGTTATTAAAATATTCATTACTAGTAGTGTATTTTGATACTTAATCAGCAAACTTTATAAAACAATATTTTTTACTAATTATTAAATAATAAATTTTATTTCATAAAAATATATCAAATTTCATGTAAATGCAAAACAAATATTATTATTTTTTTTTTAATTTGTCTGTTAGTTTTGAATTCACATAACATCTTCAACATTTAAAAGTCATTTTTATAAATTTCTGCAACAAAATTTCAGCCAAAAGTATCGTATTTCTGGCGAAATAATACCTCAAAAAATGCCGACTACAAAAAAACGCATTTTAGGCCTTTAAGACCAACGCTGAACAAATTATTTCCATACACATTTATTGCAAACGCTTGACACTCACTTCAAATTTAACGAACAAAAGCCCTGAACTGCGCGCGAACTGCTTCAAAAACGGATAAAAAAAACTCTGCAATGCCTGCAGAAATTCAAGTCGCTTGGCGCGTCCGCGGCTGCGACAATGCAAGCGGGTCATTTTTAATTCATGAATTTCAAATTTCAATTCATGAATTTTGTAAATTGTGCGATTCAATGTATCGCCTCTGCAAATACACAGTACTAAAATACAACAACATTACAATACAACAACAAGATGTCACACATTATTGTAGCATATTATGGTGTGTATTAACTTCCTCTGGGTCGAGTGAACAACAATTGTTGATTAGAAATTATGCTTATCAGCGAGAATTGAGTCGCGCTGAATGAAAACACACACAATCACATATCTATGTATGTGCGAGTAGAACTGGTTTTAAGCGCGAAATGAATAAAAGTTCTAGTAAATAGCGTGAGCCATATAAAAGGGGAACAATTTAGTTGTACGAGTAAATACAGCAAGTTTAACGCAACTTTTTTCTTGCCACTTAAGGGCTGCTTATCGGCAGCTAAAGTGACAAAGTGCGTACACTTATGCCCGCATGTGCGAGCTCAATAAATATTTAAATAGAGAATGTGTTAAGTAGTTTTTGTGTTATCTGTGTGCTTACGGTACAAATATTTGTGCATAAATACACATAAATATATTATATAGTATATACATATGTACATATATTATATTATATGGTGAACAGCCGAAATGTAACATCAAATTTCAGTGATCTGCTTGTATAAAAGTGTGTGTGTTGAAAGTGAGGTTAGGTAACGCACGAAACGATAAGAGAACGGTGGAACGTAATGATAAGATAGTCTATTTTACAAAACTTGAAGCGAGTTGAACTCAAATGTTTATAAAATTACTCATTGAAGCGTAGGCAAGACAACTAAGAGTTGAGATAACTTGAACTTATATTTTATTATAATAAAAAAAAATAAAAAACAAGCTTTCAACTTTTATGATTATACCAGAATTGTAGACGAAACGAACGAACACTGGTATAAATCAATAAAACTGGTATAAACCGATTGAACTGGTATAAACATAAGCTTCTTATGACACTGACAACTTTTCAGACTAGCGCATTGAACTAACAACTGGTATAAATGAGATGGACAGGTACAATCCAACGCTGGTATAAGCTAAAAACAATAATAAAATGTGAATCTTCCTTCAGTGACCCAAACTTTCTAGAGGAGAGATTCGTATAACCAACAGTTAGAAAATAGTTAGATGGATAATCAAACAGATACAATCTGGTATAAAGACTGACATACTATTAAGTTTCATTCAATCCACAAACTGTTTAGAATAGTGATTCAAACAAACAACTGGTATAAATTATATAGACTGGTATAATTAAACCGACACAATCTGGTATAAACCAAAAAGATTAGCATAATCTTAAGTTTCATTTAATCCCACAACTTTTCATAAAAACGAATCGAACAAACAGTTGGCATAAAGTAGATTGACTGGTATAATCAAACATATATAGCATGGCAAGTAGGTTCTGTAATTTTCACTCCCAAGGAACAAACTCAGGCTACTTGTGCCTTCTACACTAGTCATTGTAGGCTCAAGAAGCACTTACATATATAATATGGATCTAGCTTCTTGTACGAATTGCCGGTTCTGCGATATGAAGCCTGCAGTCCAGAACACTTGCTAATGCACTGCAGTCTGTAGGCAGAGGAGAAAGATCCTTGGATCCATGTTTCCAAATAGTGATCACATCGCCTTAACAGTACCTAGCAGTATAAAGGAATATGCTGGGGCTAAGTATGCCCCATGCGATATGTTGTGCATTAGGAGAGGGCGCAATAAACCTTAGGTTGCAGTGCAATCCACATTAACTTATCTAGTCTTATTATGAGTAAGAAACTATTTAAAGTTATAAGTTCATAACTGCTTAACTAGAGGAGTTATGAGGCAAAATATATTTTTAGAGCAGTTGTTTGAAGCAAAGCTAAATTTTTTACATATACAACCTACCCGATTTTGAAAAAAACAGATCAACTCTTTAATAAAATACGCATATAGGCTAAATTTCAGGTGGATATCTCTAAAAAATAATGAAAATTTGCAAGTCTATATATGGACTGTTAAGACAATAAAGACATAACTACAGTTTTGCGATTCTGAAAACTCTTGTAAATACAGAGAATCTTCTTATTATGTATCATATATGCTATATGTACATATATACTTACAGACATATGTATGTACTTGTTATTAAGTTCTTTATGCATTCTGCGAAGCGCAATTCAAAACCCCAGAGTCAGGAAATATGCTGATAGAGTGTGACATATCAGCTTTTTCGCGGCTTCACAAGCTTTTGAAAATGATAAAAAAAAATAAATAAAAATAAACCAAAAGTAAAGGAAACAAAATACTTTGATAAAAATGTGTAGTACGAGTTCCAAGGCAAAGCATGAGAAAATAGTTGACGTTATCAGTTTTTTGGTTAATTAAATTCGACTTGACTTGATTTTATTTTTTCGAATTTCGCTTGTAACAGCTACTTGAGCGTTAAATTCCAACACAAACACCAACAGAATTGACCGCAAATATTTTCTGCGACTTCTTGCATTTTTTGTTGTTGTTGCGTTTTTTACTCTGACTTTTTGGCTGACGTCAAAGGAAGCAGGAAACGTGTTTTGGCAGCTACTGTGCGGCGCGATTTTCCTTACACACTTACATATATTTTTTTTTTTAATTTTTTCGTGTGTGTAAGTTTGTAAATGTAATTCGATTTAGAGCGCACATATGCCGCGTTGGCAGTTGGACGGGCAAAGAACGCAGCGTAAATAATACCAAAATAAAACACAAAAAAGGCGAGGAAATAAGTTTTAAATAAAAATTAAATGCAAGCAAACACTTGGCTCGCTTAAGAAATGCATACATACATATGCACAGACATACAAACAAATATAAATTTGTATGTAAGAACTGCAATTCAGGAATGATAATAACACAAGAGGGCTGCTGAAAAGAATGCCTCGCATGAAAATCAAATAAAGCGAGCCAGTGCAGACACCACAAATATGTATGTAGCCATACATATACAAATGTATGTATGTCAACAAAAGCAACAACTGCCTAAACAACTATCGAAACACACACACGCACATTCTTACAACTAATAAATAAGCAACAAGCGGAGCTTAAAGCCGCAACAACACACAACGCCATCAAGCCAAGTAACGTCACCTCTGCGCAACAGTCATCAACGGCAAACAACAACAGCTACAACAACTAGCAAAGGTGTGTAGACAAACAAAAAAAAAGAAGAGAAGAAACGCGATCAGCAACCGGAGTTTCAAACAACAAAAATAACAGCAACAATAAACTGTTGCTGTCGTTATAGCAAAAACTCGAACTCGTACTCGAAAGGTCGTTTCAAAACGGGTTCAAAGCAGTGTTGCCAACTAGCTAAAACAACAAACAACAACAAAACAGCAAGCATGTACCACCAACACAAGTCGCACGTTTTCTGCTGAGCCCTCGTCTGCAGCGTTGCGTACAAACGTAGCGTTGAGTCTTGTTGTTTTTGCTGTTGTTTGGGTTGTTCTTGTTTTTGCAGTTACTGGTTTAGTTTGCTGCTTTACTTGTTCGTCAACAGTTGGAGTTTCACATTGCTGTTAATTTTATTATTTTATTTGTATTTGATTTTCCTCTTCTTCTTCTTCTTCGTTTGACGCTTCTTTCTTGCTTTCGTTCGTTTGAAACGCTTCGCTCAACTGTGACTCACATTGCAACGATACCCCAACAATATGGGCACTTTCAGGCAAATATACATACATATGTATGTGCATGTGTATTTGTATGTGTGTGTGCCGAAGTGTGTTTGTGCGCCTGTTGTTTGAAGTTGTTGATATGAGGAGTAATTGAAGATGTGCATGTTGTTGCTGTTTGTTGCAAGCAAATATTTCTGTTGGTTTCATATATATAAAATCCACATTGTTGTCATTATTTGTTTTTTGCTTATTTGCAACAATGCACACATATGTACTTACATGCACATATGTACATATGTATGCATCTGCGTTTATGTTCGCAAAAAGGCGCGAAAGCCGCAACGCGACTTTGAAAATGGGGGATTTATTGCTATTGTATTAAGTTGCTAGGGATATTTCGCACTCGTGCATTTATTAGGAAGTCGCAGAGCAGCTGAATTGTGCAGGAAATGAGTGCCAAGCGCACACGTATGCAGCATAATGCGGTTATTTATGGGTTGCTTATAATATTATGAGCTGTTTGCATAAATATTTGGTTAAAAAATAAATTTCATTGTTTAATACAGAAAAAAATCGATCAAAATTTCCAAATAAAAAAAATAATATGAGACTTTGAATGAATTTTTAGAAAAAAAATAAATAAATAAAATAAAAAATTAAAAAAAAATGTTTACAAATTTCTATAAATCTTGAAATGAAAAAAAATGAAAATTTTTCAGCTAAAAAGCTGTTTAAAAAATTGTATAAGTCAGATAACTTTATAAAAATTTGATTTTTTTGTAAAACTGACTTTATGAAAATGAAATACATACATACATATGTACATACATACATATATATGTAGTACATACATACATGTGATAAATTAAAAACAAAAAAAACATTACTTCAATAAAATATTTGAGAAACTTAATTAAAAAAAATTAAAAGTTTGAAAGAAATTATGGACAAAAAATTAGACAAAAATTCCAACAAAAAGTGTTTACAAAAAAATATTTGAAAAATGTTTAAAAAGTAATTAAAATCAAACTGAAAAATCACTTTTTTTTTAACTTTGTTTGAAAAAACTTTATTGAATTTTTGGAAAAAAAATTATTTGAAAAAAGTTTAGGAAAATGTTAAAATAAAAAACAAAACAATTAATGAACAATTACTAAAAAAAATTTGTTTTTTTAATTTTTTCTTTTAAAAAATGTTTTGTTCTTTTTCACTTTTTTTTTTAATAAAAGTAATGTTGACATGCAATAAATAGTTAAAATTAAAAACAAAACAATTTTGATTATAACTAAAAAAGAGAAACATTTTTTTTTTAATTTTTATTTTAAAAAATGTTTTGCTCTTTTTTCGTTTTTTTTTTAAGTCATAATAATTTTTTTTTTTAATTTAAAAAAAAGTGAAAAATAATGTTGAAACACAATAATAGTTAAAATAAAAAACAAAACCAATTTTTATTATAACTAGGAAAAAATTATATTTTTAATTTTTTATTTTAAAAACTGTTTTGTTCTTTTTTACATTTTTTAAAAAATAATGTTGACACACAATAAATAGTTTAAACAAAAATAAAAAAAAAATTTTCATTACTAAAAAAGAGAGATTTTTTTTTTTCGTTTTTAAAATTTTTTATTTTAAAAAGTGTTTAATTTTTCTTTTACTTAATTTTAATTTTGTTGAAAATTAAAAGAAAATTAAATTAATGTATAACATAATTTTAGACATTTTTTTTTTGCTATAAATAAAATTATAGCAGTTCTAATGAAATTTAATTGATGACTCAAAAGAAGTAAAAAAGTAGCAAAAATTTTGAAGTTCTTTTGAAATTTTAAACAATTTCCAGCAATTTAAACTATAACGTCTCAAAAATCATTCTTTAAATATTTTGACTTTGTAAATTTTAATTACAATTAAGTCACGCTTAACTCTGCCTTTTACTAACCACCAACGTTGTGGCAATTTTGCATAAAATTTCGCGAAAAACTATGAGGCATAGCAACAAATTAATCTTAAAACTCTTAATGGTCGCCGCCACCTGTGTTACATTTCACTGTTCTTAGTTTGTAAGTATTTATGTATGTATGTAGAATATATTCCAGCATAGAATTCTGCAGAATCGCATGAGGCATTATGAAATGAAGTTCTGAGAAGAAGTTGAGTAAGCGATTAGATCATAAATATTGAAATAAAAGTTTATGAGTGTGTATAAAAATAGTTTTTTAGATGCAAATGTGTAAGTACTATGTATGTATGTGTGTATGTATGAAATGTTAACGGAAATTGATTAAATTGCATATATAAATTATAAAAAATGAAAGATTAAAGTAAGTTTTTGTAAATAAATCAAGTAAATAAAAACAGAATAAAAAAAAATAAAAAAAAAAAATAAAAAACAATAAAGTTTTAAATTACAAAAATGCTTGAAATTACAAAACAAAAAATAAAAATGAAAATCTGCAAAAATAAAGCTGTTTGTGGTCCGCTTGTAAAAGTTAGTTAATAAGAACCTTAGAAAAAAAATTCTTAACCTATAAAAAATTTGTTGTCTTGTTTTGTTTTGATCAGCACGATGCCTTAACGATACCATGACATATTACAACCTCCGCTTAAATTGAAAACGCTTACGAATATATTTTTACTTGTTCTCTTAGTTTTAAGCAGATATGATTTCACTTTTAGCTCATTTCCACTATTGGGGATTCCCTTACCACATGTGTATATACATACCTACATTACAAATTAATTGATTTATTACGAAAAATCGTGTGGTGTTCTGTTGCAGAATGATTCATGTAGCTTTGTAATGTAGCTAATGTACAAATGTGGGTATTTAAGCTTAAAGTTATGTAATATGTAGTTATGAAAAATAAGTTCGCAAATTTGAGAAAAAATATTATTTTGGGGATTTACAACAAGCTAAATTATAACTAGTTTTTTTACCAATAAAAAAATTTAATTTTTTTCTGTAAATTTATCCAATTATGTATATATACCTCTTATTCTCTTACTATTATTAATTTTTCAATATTTTAAAGAGGAGTGATTTTTTCTTAAGAAATCAGAAAAAATCCAAAAATTATCTATATTATTGATATGCAAATAGTTTTTTGGATTGATATATATTCATACATATTTTGATATGTATTTAAAGCCAAATTTGACCATTATACAAATTATTGTTGCTAGTAAAATAACGCAAACTCATTATTCCTTCAGCAAACAGGTTCTAATAACCCATCGTACCAAATTCTAATATTGATAAAATTCCTTTCCGAAAAATATTCAACAGACATTACATTCAAAACACACATTATCTTAAATATTACTTTTAAAATGAGCTGAGGTTCGTCCAAAGCGCGTAAAAAATTGTCATGAATGCTAAAAATACCAAAAAATGTTCGAAAGAGCAGCACAAAACAGACTTCAGAGCAAAATGGTGATCAAATTTGATTATGTTATGTTTTGCATAAAAATGGCAAGAAAGTGAAAAGGTGAGACGAGCCTAGTCAAATGGCGAAAGAAACGCACAATTTTAATAGACAAACTGGATTGGTCTCCGCGACTGTTGACGTTCCAACATATATTTTGAAAAAAAAAAAAATATTTTTCTATAAAATTGATGTTGGCGCCCAACTATGCCGCGGCAAGATCACTAAAATAAAATTTATTTAAAAATCCACGTTGTTGTTGTTGGCTATAAAGCGTGCTATGGACAAGAAGGTAGGGCGACTGGCTGTAAGGCGCTTAGAAAACGGCAACATCAACAAAATTATTAGACAAGCCATCAAATGGCAAAAACGATGATGTTGTCTTGGCTTTGTTTATTGATACATTTCTTTACTATAGATACATATACATTTATATATAAGTATGTATGTATGTATTTGTAAATTAAAATACTGCAGACTCACCACTCAAATTATGCGTAACCAAATCAACATATTTTCGACTCTACGCTGATGAATCGCTGATATTTTGGCAAATTTCTAAATATATACGCATATTTCCGCTATTATTAACACGGTTGAAGAGCAAAATAGCTGAATAAATTTTATAATTAAACTGACAAATGAATGCTGAAATGCCGAAAATGCGCAACGTGGGCGTCTTATGTTGCCGTTGAGAAGGCGTCGATCTGGTCGTCGTCGCTTGGATGCCTAGGTGGCGAAAAATTTTCCAAGCAGCACTCAGCCCACAGTCGGCCGCGTGAAAAGCGCCGTGAAAAAGCAATACTATGTGCTACACACACACACATATACGTATGAGTATGTAAATATGTATAGGTGTATGTAAATATACTATATTTGGGTGCTGTGACTTTGGTGGGTGGTTTTAGCGGCTGCTCACCCTCCGTTCACTTGGATGCACAACGCTAGCTTCTACTACTAGCTACTTTAATAACTGTGTATTTTTGAAAATTTATGGAAACTCACACACACACCATTAAAAAAAAAGGTAAATGCAAAATGCACACACAATCGCACACATAAGCGCGCGTGCACACACGTCACTGCGCTGTAGAAATAACTGTCTGTTTATATGTTGTACCTACCATTTCTGCTGTTGATTGTCCTAAATCTCAGCACGAGCAGCGGTGATTCTCTCTTTACCCGCATTTTCATTTCACTTTTATGACTCACGCTCTTGCTGTCACGCTCGCACACACACTCGACTGCCGCACGACACACGTTAGTCGCTTCTGATTGTTGTTTGTGTGTGTGTGGTGCTTGTTGTTGTTGCTATTATTATTATATTGGCTGCTGCGACGCAGGCAGCGACAGCGTAGTGAATCACAAAATCAAATGTATGTGGCTGTGTAGACAAGTTGTGAGCGCTATGCCTCTCTCTGCTGTACGCCGCGTTGTCTCTACATACACACGTACGTTTGTATGTTGGTATGTATGTATGTTTGTACGTAAATTAACAGTGTTTTGCTTTTTGCTTCGCCTGTGTTATCTGCTTGCTGCTGTTGATTTGCTCAATGTGTTTGTTGTTGTTGCTGTTTTTTCGTATAAGTTTTAAAAATTATTTATACGCTGCTGCTGTTGTTGCTATTATTATTGTTTTGCTGTAACTATGCAGTTGTTGGTGTTGTTATTGCTTTTACCGCCGCTGGGCTATTAGATAATTCATACATGTATGTATGTATGTTTGTTTGTGTGTTTAATATATGAGCGCACTTTGGGCGACGAATATGAAAACTGTTTAAGGTTCAAAAGTTTTGGCAAAGAAAAAATGCGCTGAAAACTCACGCTTACTTGTCACTGGCGCGCGGTGAAGGTGGCGAGGGGCTGGGGTTCACACAAATTCTAAATCACTTGCTGTTTTTTTAGGCTCTAAGCACACACTGTGTTATTTTCGAAAAACTGCTTTCTTTAATTTTGAACCGTTTTTCAAATATTCTTTAGTTACAATTTATTTTTTTAACTTGCACTTTGCTTTTTCTAAGCTCAATTTTTGTCAGCTTCAAACCTTGTTTTATTTTTTCTCTATCTCTCTCTCATTTAACTCTCTGCAATTACACTTGCTGTGTCTTTCTTGGCCGAAATTCCAAACTAATAACTTGGCTTGCTGACGTTTAGTTAGTTATACACTTATGTACATACATATACTCACGTACATATGTAAATATATTATTTATATATATATTTTTTTTGTTTTGCTGTCTAGTAATCCACTATCTGACTGCTTGAATGCAACAGAAGCGCGTCTATCTACGGAGCTTGAAGTTAAACAATGAGTTCATCCCCACTTGGTTGCTCAAACACTTAGTTTACTTATAGCGTATGTTCTCTAATTAATTTGTTTAAAATTATTTATTTATTTTTTACTTTACACGAAATGCGTGGTTGTTGGTTAGTAGCAGTCGGGGTTTGGTGTTGGTAGTTGCTGTTGTTGTGTAAAAGGCACTTGTTCGTTCCTTTTGCTCCGCATTTACATGTTATGTTAATTCGCTTAAATTCGTTGTAGTCGCGCTTACTTTTTGTCACATTTTTCTCTCGCACTCGTTTTACCAATTTGTTTCTTTTGCTTATTAAATTTTTCTTTTATTTTATTTAGCTAAGTAGTATATTTTTTGCTATTCTTGAATTTAAGTCGACACACTTGCACTTTTAAGTAAATTGGTATTTTTTGTTTGCTTTTGCTTCTATTTATTATATTTAGCTTATATTTGCTCTTTTAATTTTTCCGTTTCTCTGTCGAAGCACAAATTGACTTCCGTCGTTTATATCTTTCTTTCCGACACACACGTCCGCTCGTTTGCGTTCTTCGAATTCGTATGAAAGCAAACCAGAAATCGACTTGTCCATTTAATCATCAATCTCATAAAATGCATACACCGTGCGGCTGCTATTGTGATTGGTTGCGTCAGTTTGTGGTGGATTTAACAACTAACCATAATTGAATTGAAATCCACCACACAGTTCAGTATACTCTCTGGTAATTGCCGGCAGATGTCGCATAGCGGATGTTGAAGTATATATTGGACAAATTTGCAAACTAACCGTGCGATTCTGTAACGTGAGACAGTATCAGGTCTCTAATTTTGATATTTTGAGTTAGAGACAATTTTTGAGACTTGAGACGATTTTGCTATTCTGTAAGTGACAGTCTCAAAATCTATTACATTTCATTATTCAGAGATGTTTTTACACTTGAATGATAATAAATATGTCGATAGCAAATATTAACTTTTCTATAAAATAGTCAAAAAACATAATTATCAACAAAAATAAAAATATATGTTGACTTTGTTTCATAATATTTACGAAATTTATGTAAAATTTATTTATTTTTAACCTTTTCGTGTTTGAATTGCTTACAAAATGTAAAAAAACGACAATCGATTAATATCTTTGATGATCTCTATTCAGTACATTGAAAATGGCAGCAAGAGTTCTTTTTAGTTTTGTGACCAGCTAGCTACCTAGTCTCAATATTTTGAGACTAACGCTAGAGACTGTTTAGTGAATAGTAACTAGTATCAAATTGATACTTTGTCTCAAAATGTCTCAAATAGAGACTAGAGACTGGTTACAGAATCCCGATATAAGAATAACCTCAGGGTATAATACAGAGAAAACAAACAACAGAAGTGATTATTCAAGGTCCAAATGATGGAGATTAGAGTCAACATGACATCCATTAACGCATCTTAAAACAAGAAAAAAAAAAAAAACGTTTACTTTGGCCGTACCTATAATACTCCTCACTCATGCAAAAGATTACACACAAAAACTTGAAAGTTTTCAGTTAGTTTGTTTGGCAGCAATTCATGGACATCTCATCAAAGACAAAAGTTTTCCCTACAAAGACTGAAATCTTCCTTGTATTATAAACTTCGCGAAACCTTAATGTGCTCTTTTCAGGGTTTAAAAATCTTCTCTGAATATCGGTTCGTTGTGATACCTTAAGGTGTTAAGGGGTAGTTAGAATTTTCAAAAAATTATTTTTTTTGCATTTTCGTTCATTTTTTTTTTTTTTATATTCCCTGAAAATTTACGTTGATCCGATAAATAGTTTTTGAGTTATTCGAGAAATAAGAAAGAGAGCTCGGGCACTTCAAAGCGCTAGTGTGAAACTTTAAACGCGTTTCTCTCAAAACTATGTTTTTTGAATCGGTGACAACTGTAACTCAAAACCCGTTCAGTAGATTTTAATGAAAATTATACAGCTTTTAGAATACTAATAAACTGCCTTGATCGAAAGATTTTTGATTTTTTCAAAAATTTCGATTTTTTAAGACCAATTAACTTTGATTTTTTCGCAAAAATTTAAGAAAAAATTTCCTGAGGTCGCCATTTGTCAATTTTAGAAAACAGAATAAAATCCTTCCCGGGATTATCTATTTATTAAAACCATTTTTTTTTTGTCCGATTGTTTTTAGATGAATCTCCAAGGACTTATGGTTGTCACCGCAAGTACCTTTTTTTGGAACAGGGTCAACACAAACAGCTATAACTTCGGAAATTAAATTTTTTTTTTTTTGAAATTTTCGTGACTTTAAGTCAACACATCCTATAATAATGTCATATTACTACTTTTGTAAAATAACATGATTTAGTAGCAAAAAAAAAAATACTGAAAACTCTTATTTTTTCGTGCCTCACTACCCCTAACCCCTTAAATTACTATATATTGCGTATAACGGCACATGTAATTCGACAAATAGCTTTATGTCTATCAAAATTTGTTGAGGCGGTTAATATCAGTTTGGGCTATCCCTCCTGGTTCACAGGGAGTATGATTACGGAGATGTTTCGGTTTCAATCTTGTGAAAGTTGGAATATGGTGAAGAAAGTGCTGTTTGTTTTGACTTCACATAAGTTAGAAATCTTATTACCGCCTTAAGAGCCTTTTACGATAGCGTCAAGATTCCACACAAAGGAGCTGTTCGTTGACCAATGCAGAACGCAGGAAAATAGCGGATCGTTTTCAATCCGATATATTAATTGGGACAAGGGTTCCTCGCTCTTGCGACCTTATCGGCTTCGCATTTTTCAGCAATTCCTCTAAAAACGACCCTGATAGTGATGTAACTTACTTTGCTTGACCATTGTGGACAGACATTCCTTGACCAACTTTGAGCGAACTCAACGTGACTATTGCCTGTGGGCGCGAAAGTTCACCTTCCTGAAAGAAGTTCCACTTTGGAGTACGAGGTGTGTTCAAAAAGTATCGCGAATCGTAACTGACAATTTTCTTCGATTGCAGGGGCGTGGTGCTTCATGAGTTCATGCCACAGGGAAGAACGGTCAATAAGGAATATTACCTGCAAGTTATGCGCAATTTGCGCGAAGCAATTCGCCAGAAACGCCCGGATTTGTGGAAAAACAAAAATTGGCTTTTGCACCACGATAACGCCCCTGCTCACACACATCGTTGCTTGTGCGCGACTTTTTGGCCAAAAACAACACACTAATGATGCCGCAGCCACCGTATTCCCCAGATCTGGCCCCTGTGACTTTTTCTTGTTCCCTAAACTGAAGAGGCCCATGAAAGGACGACGTTACGCTTCTCTTGACGAGATAAAGACGGCATCGAAGGAGGAGCTGAAGAAGATAAAAAAAATGATTTTTTGAAGTGCCTCGAAGATTGGAAAAACCGTTGGCACAATGGGGATTACTTTGAAGGGAGCAAAATAGATATTCATGAATAAATAAATAATTTTTGAAAAAACACAAAATTCGCGATACTTTTCGAACACACCTCGTAGTTACTACTACATTGATGGCAGCGGCTTCTGCTTGAAAAACCTTTGTTGATCCGCTAAAACTTAGATTGATGGAGAGCTCCTTATAGAAAACTTCCTCTTCAACCTTCTCACTTAGCCTTGACACACCCATGAAAAAGCTGACTGCATCTTCTCTCTAGTGTCTTTATCTGGCCTACATTGTACATACATATCTTTCGTACTAGTCGCAGAAGCGAATTCCTGAATGTCTTAGTTTTTAGACTCTTATGTACTGTGGTTCTATAAGTCCTACAGCGACTTTAACTTTGTTGAAGAAGAGGTCGCATTGATGTTAATCTATTTGTTTCATTATTATTAATCCATCTCGAGAATTCTGAGATCTCATCGACGAAAATTTGAATTGATTTGAATATATGTGTATATTGAATATAGTATTTATCTGATCCTTTCGGAAAGAAAGAGCTTTTCCGTGGCTTTTAAAATATGAATAAATTTTATCCATTTTGAATAGAAGAAACGACTTTATATTGAAAATAACACCAGAAGTCAAAAGAAACTCTAGAAACGTCAAATCTTATACCCTGGATACTTTCCTCTTACTAGCAAATCTATTTCTCGATATGAGTTGTCATATTCAAAGTGTTTACTCGGTGTCGGACTTGCAGTACCGTTATGCTGGATCTAATTATCTTTTATGTATATTGATATGGCTGTCGAGAGTCACCTTAAAAATTTGTCTTAACTGCTGCCGGCACTCTCAGAGGAATATCTTAAAAAACACATACATATAAAATCTACAACCTAAAAGCATAATCAATATAATTATAAATCAAATTCAAACTCCTGGTTTTCATTACTAAGTACAACTTTTATTAAAAGCAAAAAAATTGTATTAAAATGAGTTGTTCAATTCTAAAATACAATTGTGAGCAATAAAACCGAACTGAATTACTCATCTCGAGCTTTACAAAGGTTGAAATTCATGTGGCGTAGGTATTACCCAACCACCAAAGGCAGCTTCTAATTCACGAGCAATTTGAAAACACAACTTATCCCTATACGGAGCGGCTACTACTTGAAATCCAACTGGCAAACCATCGCCATCACGCCCCATTGGTATGTGAGTCGCTGGAAAGCCAATAATATTGAAGATCATACCATAATCCACATTCCAAAGAGCCAAAAGCGAGGAATCTGTATGCAAAGCGGGCACCGGAAAGGTAGGAAATAGTAAAACGCCATTGTCACCAAGCATTCGCTTAAGAAAAAAAAAAACAAAAGAATTAAATAGATTAGTTATAGCAAGTAATAATTGAAGTTATTAAAAGACTTACGGCAAACGTCGCTTTGAGCACTTGAACTTCAGCTTTATATTTGAACATGGCTTCCGTTCTCATGCAGCCATTGAGCCGACGTAAGGCATCGAAGTATAAAGCCTCGTTTGAGTATTCGGATTGGTTCATAACTGCCTTACTCATTTCGGCAAGATGTTCGCGTATTTTATGAGAGCTTGAAGAGTTGATTAAATACGGAAAATCCTTCAGCAATACAAGACCACCGATCGACATTTCCAGTGAGTTTTTGAAAGCGCTCATTGACATTTTTTGAGTTTGTGAGACGCGGGTTTGTAAAAATTTTACAGCTGACATAATTGAAACTTTTATATCTTTAGTGGGTGATCTATGTAAAATACCATTGAGACCACTAAATCCCAATGCGTAGAATACCTATAAAAGTAATAAAAGAACAAAGACATGATTGGTAATTCTTTAAATGATTAAAAAAAAATTATATGCTTTGGTCTTGCTCTCTTGTAAGCGAGAACAAAAAGTTGTTGAAAACTACGCTGACATAAATTTTAAACGCGTTGATCATTCGTTTGTCACTCGTCTGTATCTACATATGTATTTGAGAAGAATCCTACTGTGCACTTATTGCAAAAACTTTTCTCATTTTTTGTGCTATATACATTTGTATCTACCTTTATGTCCTTGGTTTCCACCGGCGTTGACAGATCCAATAGCTCGGCATTTTTGCCAGCCATTACCTCCATTAACAAACTCAAATCACGACCAAATCGTGTTATTGGACCCATCTGAAGATATTCAAAGCAATCCTTGTCCTTACAGTTAGGAAAATGTCCCTCAATTGAAGTGATTCCACCTGTTGGTTTGTGGCCGAAGACACCACAAAATAAACTCGGATATCGTATTGAACCACCAATATCAGAACCAATACCGAATAAGCTGGCGCCTGCACCATTTAAAGCACCCTATATAAAAAACGACATTGAAAATTTACTAAGTAAATATATTTCTTCAATTACATACTTCTCCACCGGAAGATCCACCTGCTGTACGTCTACTGTCGTGTGGATTTAAGCAACGTTTCTGTGTTGCCGGATTTGTTTCCATGCTGAAGCAATATTCTGGTGTTACGGAGACCAGTATTGGTATGCCACCAGCAGCCACCAAATTGTTTACTGTTTCACCATTAGTACGACATTTTATGTTAGCGCGCTGCCGACTACCAACGCGAAAAGGCATATCTGAAAATTATCACGATTACCTCTAAGTTATCTATTATTAGTTGCCAACAAAGTACCTTTCAGTCCACATGATTCCTTAACGGTAAATGGTACACCCAATAATTTTAGGCGATTAAAAAGTTGCGGCAATTCCGCGTCTGGAGTTCTTGCAATTAATTCATCAGCTCGTGCGGCCTCTTCCAGCGCTTTTTTGAAACGATCTTCCACCACTGCATGGATATGACTATTTACCTCTATGACACGATCAAAGTAAGCTTTGACCAATTTTGAAGGTTTCAACTGGAAAATACATAATATTATCAATGGAAAAACAATCTGGTATAACAAAACCAATTTAAATTTTTTCAAGATGCAAGCCAATTGTCATGGCTCTATTGTTACGATTACTTGTTTCAAGTATTTACTGAAAGGGTGTTCCATTTCGAGGTTCCCTACTTTTTAAAGAAAAAACACAGAAGCTTAAAGTTCAATGGAGAATGTTTATGGATATATTATAATTCGAAAGAACATTCTTTGCCATTTATTTTTTGAAGATTATGTAATGTGCTGACCACAGCTACGTCTCAGGTGGTTCAATTTTCGAGGACTCGTTCTAACATTTCGACTGGTAACGTTCGAATGACACGGGTGATATTTTGCTCCAAGGCCTGATTGTCCGAGAGATTGTCCGCATTGAGTTTAGGCTTTACAGAAAAAAGCCTAGCGGTGTGATATCACACGATAACCAATCGACCGGCCCAAAACGTGAAATTATCTACTCGCCGAAGTGTTCTCTCCAGCACCGTCTTGTTGAAACCAAACCGAGATAACGAGTTTCAATCTCAGGCATCAAATATGAATTTAACGTTCCCACCGGTATCATTATTGAAGAAATATGTACTGAAGATTCCACCGGCCCACAAACCACATAAACCATTGCTTCAACGCGTCGGATCATCTTGGAACTTTTCAGGAGCCCATAGAGCGAAGCGATGTCGCTTGGGAAGGTCGAGATCCCGATGTAAAATGCGCCAAGTCCATATGTCAGTACAAGTTGCTGCGAACGGGCCGACTGCTATATTTTCTTCACAGGGTGCTGTTGTGGTCTGTTATGTCTGTCGAATGGTATCTAATAATGTATGCAGGGTCTCAAGATGGGTGATAGTGTTGCGAATAGAAGCATACTATTCAGTAGGATTCAGTAGGTCAATTATCTTTACCATAAGTTAAGTGAAGCGCGCGAAGCACATTTTTTAGAGAACGTGAATTTTCGTAATAAAGTTAAACGTTAGAACTCAACTGGCCTTCGTAAGATTTGACAGTTTTAAAGTATAAATTGTTTGAAATCCGTCAGTTTTGAATAAGGGAAGTTTTAATATTATACATATATAAAAATTCAACTCTGTGTTTATTAGAGATTAACGTTTCGAGATGATCTAGAGATGACAATTGCGTTCTCCATATTTATAAATTCGTAATATGGTTTTCATTAAAACCTATAAAGTAAACACTTCGAAGAAATTTCGAGAAATGTGGTTTGTTCGACCTCAATAATTATCTTTGATCTCTAAACCTGTTGAATCTATCTATTAGGTATTTCGGTGTTAAAGGAGTTATTTATTCAATTCTCTCTAATATACATATCTCACAGATTGACCGATATTTTCGATAAATATTTTGCAATGGGAATTAGGATCCGATTTGGAAAATTTTTGGTAATGAGTGAGACACTTCATTACGAGGTAAGTTTCCGAGGCAAGTTTTAGTACGAAATCTTTTTTTTTTTGGTACTTAATTTGATACTGGAAAGTGAAAGAATCAGATTAATTTTAAAATTGTTTTGTGGGAAAAATGGGTTCTGTTTGATTTAGTCCATTTTCACACTGTAACTTAGGAATGTTAGATATAGTTTTACACACCTAACATACAAATAAAACACTGACCCTGTAAAGCCCTGCCATACCATCTCGGGGCTTTAAAGAATATATATATTGATTTATAACGTTTGTAGTATTTAAATACCGTTATATACGGAAAGGGTGGGGTTTTAATTAAATTTCTTCAATTTTAGCACTGCCGGTAGGGTTTCTTAAATTATTTGTCCTAAGCGAATTTGGTTTTTGTCCTTTTAGTGGTTTAGATAATACGTACTTTAAACTTCCTAGAGCGCGGGATCATGCTCACTTTTTCAAAATTTTATTATAATAATTATCCGTAATTCGTCAGACTTAATTTTATTTTCGGTAGCGGTTTCCAAAACTTCAAATATCTTCTTATATTTATATACTTATCTTAGTTGTAACACCCAGAAGGACAAGTCGAAAAACCTATATAAATGATCACCGTGACGAACTGAGTCGAGTTAACCATGTCGCCAGACTGTTTGTCTGTCTCAGTTTTTGAGATTCGGATCTGAAACTGTGTTCAATTCTCACCACGAAGCTGTTCTTTTGTCTGAATGGCCTATATCGGACCACTAAAGAATGTAGCCGCCATACGAACTGATCGAACAGAATAAATTGCTTGTATGGAAAGCCTTTTCATTCGACGGGATATCATATTATTACTGGCAAAGAAGCTATTTAGATCGGATCCCTACAGCATATACTTAGCTTCCGTACAAACTTACCGATCAAAGTTCTAGTATTTGTAAATGGTATTATATATTATACTATGTTTATGTTAACGAAGAACAATTTTTCACCACGAGTTAAATGGTCCTTTCGGATAGAATGTAGACATTTCCTTTACATAGGTCAACTTGTTAACTCGGGTGCTTAAACGGCTTTAGAGTCAGCTGATTTTAGAAACTGATTCAAATAGGGCGAAAAAGTATCCAAAACCAAAATTTACCAAAACTTATTACATTTTCGTCCACACTTTAATTTTTCTGCTAATTAAAAGTCGATTTTTATGAATCAAAGAAGTATAAAATAAGTGTACTATAATATGTAGCTACTGTTTGTTGATATTGCAAACATTTCGAAATGAAAAAAGTTTTGCGTGGAAGCCCCCAGATTAACTAAATCCAGAATACATCTCGAGTACGGTATTTGTCGTTTACGAGGTATGTTCAAAAAGTATCGAGAATTTTGTGTTTTTTTAATTATTTATTTATTCAGGAATATCTATTTTCTCCCCTTCAAAGTAATGCCCATGAGATATTACACACATGTGCCAACGGTTTTTCCAATCTTCGAAGCACTTCAAAAAATTATTTTTTTATCTTCTTCATCTCCTCCTTCGACGCCGTCTTTATCTCATCAAGAGAAGCGTAACGTCGTCCTTTCATGGGCCTCTTCAGTTTAGGGAACAAGAAAGAGTCACAGGGAGCCAGATCTGGGGAATATGGTGGCTGCAGCGTCATTAGTGTGTTGTTTTTGGCCAAAAAGTCGCGCACAAGCAACGATGTGTGTGAGCAGGGGCGTTATCGTGGTGCAAAAGCCAATTTTTGTTCTTCCACAAATCCGGGCGTTTCTGGCGGATTGCTTCGCGCAAATTGCGCATAACTTGCAGGTAATATTCCTTATTGACCGTTCTTCCCTGTGGCAAGAACTCATGATGCACCACGCCCCTGCAATCGAAGAAAGCTGTCAGTTACGATTCGCGATACTTTTTGAACACACCTCGTATGCTTATAGGCTTTACCTTGTAGAATATAACCGAGTAGAAATGAGGCATAAACACGGCAATAGTTTTGGCGCAACCGAAGTAAACATATTTTACTGTTTTTTTTTATGGGGATTAAGCTAATGGCTTGGTGAATCGTCATATTTTCAGAAACAGTAATTACCTTGTTTACGACGATATTACAGCGTTTTTACTAAGTGTAATTTTAAAGTTCACCTATAGAGGTCATCATTCAAGTTTTATGCTACTAAAGATTATGCTAATGTAGAATATAAACACTCATATTTAAGTATGCAGATATAAGTAAAAATAAGTATTATTAGTACATTATTTGATAGATTACTTGAGACTGATGTATATGAATAAAGTTTACTTTGTATGCCAATATGCATGGTAAAAGATCTTACTTTAAGAAGCTCGCCTCTTATAAAGACAATGTTTTCTTTAGGGTAGAATCTCTTAAGACAAAAAAGTTATTTTTCTAAGTTGGCAGGACTGTTCTTAATCTTAAATCGTTGCGAAAGTTGGAAAAGGCTTATGTGATTCAGTTTTATCAAAAACATAAGCGTACAAGTGGTACAAAACCTTCAAAAACGTAGAAGGGATGCAGCATTCTAGACAATCTTCGACATATTCAAGTAATAAAAATATTAAAAAAGTGAAGGATATGGTGCTTGAAAATCATTAGGCATGTGTTAGAGAGATGGCAAGAGAGCTCCGCATCGATGAAACTGAGTTGTTTTCAAATAGATTACGATTGTGACCGAATTTAGAGATAAAAACATAATGAATACCATCGATCAACCAAAGTATTCACCGGATTTGGCTTCTTGTATTTTTTTTTCATATTCCGCAAACTGAAATTGCCATACCGTGGAACACGTTTTCAGCCTATCGAAGAGATAAAATTCGCTGAAGGAGCTGAAGGCCACCCAAAAAATGCTTATGAAAAGTGTTTCGAGGACTAGAAAAATCGTTGATGTAAGTGTATTTCATCTGGTGGGGATTACTTTGAAGGCGACAAAATAAATATTGATGAATAATGAAATATTTTGAATTTTATTTACGATTTCCGGGCAATTTTTTGTCACAATATATATCGTTAATAACGCGGGGAATTTTGGCTTAGAAGTTAGTAATATCTGTTGTGTTAGCATAGACCCCTGACATCACGCAGTCCCAGAAAAAGTGGTCAAACAAACTTTCATGTTGCGTAAAGCTAGTAGCACAATCTTGCTGGAAGTACTTAGTTCTTACAAAATTGATATTGATGTAGAAAACCAACAAGTTGGAAATCATTGTTTTGACAAGATCTATTTCAGAAAAGTTTTAGGCACGCAAATCACACCAGACAGCAATTTTTACTGGACAGAAGGGAGCCGTCTTTTCAAGGCATATACTGTATACTGTATTTATACACACAATGCTTTGACAACTGGTTTGAAAGCTATCCCTATAGGAAATTCTGTAGCCCTAAAAACTTTCTTTAATAGTCGTACCAGTGATTATAATTTATTACTTCGATTTTTGCAGCCGGATCGGTGGTAGAACACAGGGAAATGTGGTTTAGTACTTTTGCTCACACACTTTGCTTTCAAATTATACTAAAATATACTAAAATTTGATACCTTTTACAAATACAAAATATTTTTTACAAGAACTTTGATCGGTTAGCTATTTGCTCTCCGATATCCGTTAAGACCATTCCGAGTTGAGGTTTTCTTTTGTGTGTCAGAGACCTGGGGGACAAACTTAATATTACTCTGTTCATGTTATGAAGAACAATCAAAGCGCATTCTTCGCGATTCCTCCGAATGGAGTTTTGTTAATTTGCATATGACCACAGATATGTAAATGATCACATCATTGTTGCAGCCTTGAAAATAATAACAATGACAAGACAAAAACCTTGAGATGAAGTGCCAAAATGCGATAAAAGAACAGTAAAAGAATTGCAGCAAATAAAAAAGAGAATAAATAACAAAAACATAAACCGTTAGCCTATGAACGGAAGAGAGAAATTGAAGTACTTCTCTTTTTATACCCTTAACAGGACATATTAAGTTTGCCACGAAATTAGTAACATTGTGAAAGAAACGTCGGAGACCATATAAATTAATAATAAACTATTTGTCGAAACCATTATAGCAATTAGCTGTCATACGAACTAAACAAACAGAAATCAAGTGCTTATACGGAAAGCTTTTTCATTTCAAGAGACATCTTCAAGAAATTTGGCGCCAATTACTATCTAAGGCAACGGTACCATCTCCGAAGAAGTTATTCAGATCGGACCGCTATAGCAAACAGCTGACATACAAATTGACCAAACAAAATCAAGTTAGAGATCTTTTTATACACTTTTATGTCTTAAGATATCGTGCGATATCTGATACCTGTGAAGAGTGTTATATCTTATGTGCAGCTAAATTTAAGGTTCGTTCTTGTTCTCTCATATTTTTCAGTGCTCTTAAATGATCTTTAAAGAATTTTAACGATTTACCTCAACCCAATTAAAAAATTTAACAATTTTGAATACTTTTCATTCCTAATACTTTTCACGATCACTTTTGAAGTTTTCGAGATACGTCCTTCTTCCTACCTTTCGTTGTTGGTATAATTCCAGCACTTCACCCACCGAAAGCGTCAATAATCTGTCACGAATCGGCGGAATCGTAGATGGACCTTTGCGCGGTAAGAAGAAACACCATAGCGGATAAGCTATCATATAAAGAATCTTGAATACTAATTGCAATAGACGTAGGAAAAACTCCATCTTCTTCATAAAATTCACAAGTAAATATTGAAATAATGAAAAGCAAGTCTCTAACTAAATTCTATGAAAATTAAGAATTTGTTGTGTCAACTGCGACCGCGATTTTCACCGACTCGCGAGAGTGAGCGAAACCTACTGACTGCAAATATCGTGCTCATATTTGCTTGACCGTTACACGCTACAATAATATCGCCATTAACTAGCCGGTCTTATTTTGCATATTTACTAATGCGCATATTTGCAAGCGATCTCTCATATTTTGTAGGCATTCTGCTGCTGTTGAGAGTTCTATGTTTTAAATCAGTTTAATGTATATTTGCAAGTGTGTATATACAATCTTTATGTGGAAGTGGAATAGATATATAGCGAAAATGCGTAGCTACGGTTATTAGCAAAAGGCTAATTAACAGAATTTAACATAACTTTATTTTTTGCTTGTACTTAGCAATGGTCCATACAAAGGTGGTCAGATAATAAGAAACGATTTTCTTTTCCAAGTTTCAACAATTTATTATTATTAGTTATAGTATATTATATTATTATGGTATATTGTAGGATATATTAAGTTTGCCAAGAAGTTTGCGACCTCCAGCAGGAAACTTTGGAAACTTTAGAAAATATACTACAGTGCACAAAAAATAAGGTGACATTGTATTTATTTAATAAATTCTTTATTTATTCTTCCAAATCAATTTCATACCCTTCAAAGTAATCCCCTCTCGATGCAATGCACTTATGCCAACGGATTTTCAAATGTTCGAAACACTGGTTGTAGTCACTTTCCGGGATGGCCTTCAGTTCCGTCTTCGTTGCGGCTTAAATCTCCTCTATCGTATAAAAACGGTGTCCCCGGAGCGGTCTTTTGAGCTTGGTGAACAGCCACAATTCCGGCCTTTTAAGGCGAATAGCGTTACGCAAACGACGTATAACGTTTAAATAATATTCCTTGTTGACTGTTTGACCAGTTGGAAAGAATTCATAACGCAAAACACCACGATAATCGAAGAAAACAGAAAACATGACCTTGATTTTTGAGCGATTTTGGCGCGATTTTTTTGGTCTCGGCTCTCGTTTGGCACGATATTCGCTTGATTGATCGGTTGTTTCGGGGTCGTGAGCATAGATCCAAGTCTCATCGCCAGTTATAATGTGTTTCATGACACCCTGGTAGTCGGAAAGCATCGTTTCACACAGTTCAACGCGACGCCTTTTTTCCAAAAAATTCAATGTTTTCGGTACCAGTCGAGATTTGACGCGCTTGAGGCCCAAAACATCGTTCAAAATGGTATTGGCTGAGCCTTTCGATATGTCAACTTCATCAGCAAGGTCTGCAATTGTTAATCGACGGGTTTTCAACACCAAATCTTTGATTTGTTGAATGTGAGCTTCGTCGGTTGAGGTTGATGGTCGCCCTGAACGCTCTTCGTCTTCGACACGTTCACGGCCGGCTTGGAACTCACTATACCACTTGAAAACATTTTTTTTAGACACAGCCTCATCACCAAAGGCTTTCTGCTCCATTCTCAACGTATCCGCAGCAGAAAAGTGATTCCGTAAACAAAATTGAATGCAAATTCTTTGCACAACAAATTTCGACATCGCAAAAAACGAAAAACTCACTTTTAGCAGCTCACAAAACGACTCGTATCTCAAACACTAATGAATATTTTGACATGAACTTTGAAATAAATGTGACTGGCAGTACTACCAATCTAAAAAAAAAAATTCTCCAAATCCTTCGACGCGCGCAGTTTAAATTCAAATGTCACCTTTTTTGGGCACAAAGTATATAAGTATGTACATATATAAATGATCAGAGTGATGAGCTTGGTCGATATAGCCATGCCCGTCGATCCGTCGGTCCGTCTATATGCAAACTAACTAGTTTTTTCGGCGTTTGAGTTATCGATGTGAAGAGTGGAGGTGCCATATTTTATTTCACCTGTATTCACACTATCGAAAGAAGGCTTGAAAAGATTTCTTCTGAGTAAATTTGGGTGATATATAGTCAAAGATTTTCAAACCACAGTTGCCCCTCTTTTGTGAGATTCGTTTTGCCAAATGCGACCTGATTAATCATACAATAAAGTTTCCTTATTCCAACTTTACTTCCAATAGTTTCATTCTTTAAATCAAGAAGAGCTACACTTATCCTGCTGCGCGTACCTTACACTACCACATCCTGAAGAATTTTTCATAGGTTACCCAGTATGTCTATTTGTAAGTTAGATTAAGGGGCTACACGAATTTCTCGGCTAAAAAATAGCCTTCTTCAACCTTTTCTTTTATTTAAAAAATGAAAACTTTTATTTGAATTTTTTTATTGTTAGAAACATATGTACACTATTAGGAAAGAAATTTTGAAAAAAAATTTTAACCTGGCCATTGCAACGCCATTTCTGGTGACTCCTAGGAAAAAAGGTGCGCCCGCGATGGAAGGATAACTCCTTATAAGATCATGTAAAGTGAAAAAATACGGGTTTTACTTAGCTTAGTACCTTAAATTAGAACTTAGATGAAGAAAACCTGAAAATTGGATTTTTGGCAGACCTTAAAAAAAAAATCAGTGAAAATTTTGCTAAAGTTATATTTTCAAATATCTTTAATCGAAAAAAACCTTCGTCAAAATCTTTCAGAATTTTATCTCAAAGACCTGTTTAAAATTTCATGAAATTCGGTTGAGTAAATCTCGAGAAATAGTGCCTACCGACTTCAAAAACACAGTTTCGAGAAAAACGCATTTAAAGACGGCGCACTTAGCCTAGCAAGCTTTGAGCGCTCAAGTTCACAAAGCTATATCTCCAAAACTATTACTCAGATCAACTTGAAAATTTAGGACAATATTTCAAAGATGTCATAAAATTTAGTAAGGCAATAAAAATATTAGATTTTTTGAAACCCGTAAACCCATGTAATCAATTAAATTAAGTAACCCTAGAGGTAGTGCAATTATTTTATAGCCGAGAGGTGTAGGTATAAGTTTTTTATTTAATGGTGTTGCGTCAAGCGACAGGATATATATGTATATTTAAACCTGAAATTAAAATTAAGAAAAATGAATCATAAAAAATTATAAAATAGTGAATTATTTAAATTATTGTATACTTACCTTAATTATGCATTCATACTACTAATCTACTACTTACCTTAATACTTACCATAATCTATTACAATAGTGAACGAAAGTTGAAGATAATTATATTTACCCCTTTTTTTATACATATGAACATTACCACTAGTTTAAGCCGTTAGTTTAAGATTTAGGCTAAGCAACTAAATGAAATTAAATAAAGAAGTATTGTATTAAGAACCATCGAATCGAACGCACGCGTCTTCATTCTTTTTCGCAAGTTAATTTTCGTAATTTACGACAGGCAATTAGGCTTCATTTTATTCGCGCATTCCCAAGTTTTTATTATCGCTTCTCAAAAACGCTTGAGAATTTTCATGGCGCCCGAGCAGGGACTAAGTGCGTGGAGTTAGTAAATTTTTTCTAAAAGTGCCAACTAATCGTGTTAGTACTAACTTTCGTTATCGTGACTAATTGCCTGTCAATTCTTCTCGGTGTTCGGTCTTCGCAAGTGAAGTGCAAAAAAAAAAAAAACAAATTGAACAAATTAAACCTAAAAAAAAAAAAAGAAAACATAAAGCAAACATTTTAAATACAAAATACATACATATGTATATACATATATATATGTATATACATAATTTATACACATAGTGAACGTGTTGTGCAGTGCAGTGATAGTGATAGCTAACTACATGAAAAATAAAAATAAAACATAAAATATAAACACGAGACTTAAAAAAAATATATATACTTACGTAAAAGTGAGGGTGTTACTTTAAAAGTGGAGTGATCCCTACATAAGTGAATACCTTAAAAAATAAAGTGGCTAAATATAAAAGCGAAAACATATGTGAAACAGAAAATTTAAACATAATATAGAAACCAAATATAAATATACATACATACATACATAAACGTGAAGTGGAGTGCTTAATAAATACTTACCCATATACTCACTAAAAAATAAAAAAAGAAGGGAAGTATTGTGAAGTGTGTGCATATACATACGTATATACATAAATATAATTCGCATACGAATTTAACTAAAGAAAATAAAAAGTGGGACGTACAAGCATTAGTTTTGCGGTACAGTGGTGGGTGCAAATAAAAGAACAAAAGACGAAGTGATACGTTAGTATATAACTAAAAAACAAAATTGTTAACAATTTAAAAAAAAAAAAACACTGTTCGAAGTGCCGTAGGAAGAAAGCAACAGTTGGAAAAAGCCGTTCAGTACGGTTCAAAACTGTTGAAAGTGCCGCAATAAAAAGAACCGGTAAAAGCAAAAGTGCCGATATTGCTAATCCGTTGCTTCTACAAACACTTCGCTGACATCAACCCGCTACTGCCACAACGTCGCTGCTACCACCAAACCGCTGCTGCCATCGTCGTCGCTGCCATCAATCGCTGCTGCCATCATTCGCTGCTACCATCCGTCGCTGCTGTCATCAAGCCGCTGCTAGTATCAAACCGTTGCTGCCATCAACGCCGCTGCCGTCGTGGGAATGAGCTGCCGCTGCATCCTCTGCAAAAGGGACGTAAGCGCCGGCAAACAGCCGACGCACCAGGTAACGAGTGCGATTTACTGAAAGCAGTGCAAGCAAAAAATAAAACGAAAACACAAACAAATAAAATTAAAATAAAAAACAAGTGCACACTTTCATTTTTTGGCTCTCCCTTTTCACTTGACATCATATTGATTATATTGTATTTATTATATATACATATATGTACATATACATATAAATTAGTACATACTCATATGTACGCACATATATACATATACGAATTAAAAGTGAATAAGGGATTTTGGGATTTTGCGGTAGCCCTTTATTTTGAAATAAAGGTGAACAATTTTTAATTGCAAAATTAAATTATCTCGTTTTTCGCAATTTTTTTCGTCCATAATTAAGTCAATTTTAGCGAAAAATAGAACTTCACTTGCCGAAACATCTTTTGTAGCTTCTCACAGCTCAAGGCTCCCTAAAATGAATTTGCCGAAATTCAAGGGAGAATATTCCGAATTCAAAAATTTTATGAGTTTGTTCGAGAGCTTGGTTCATAACGATCCAAATATCCCAGATATTGAAAAATTTAACCATTTGGTTAATTGTCTATCTGGAGAGGTTTTGGGGAACAGTTAAAGCGTTTCAGATGTCGGATGAAAATTATCCGAAAGCGTTGGCAAGTCTCAAAAAAGTTTATGATAATAAATGTTTGATATTTTTCAATACAATATCTAAACTTTTTGAGCTGCCAACAATCCCAAAGCCTTCTGCGCCTTCCCTGCGTTCAATGATTGACGAAGTGTCCGCGGTATATGATTCATTGCTATCGCTGGGCGATGAAAAACAAATAACGAACGCAATAATCATACATATTGTAATGACAAAGGTTGACCCTGCCACCCGATCCAAATGGGAAGAAGCGCTGGACTATGACAAACTGCCACTGTGGAAGGACTGTGAGGCCACCTTAAATCGAAGATACCAGCAGCTGTCAGCGGAAGGAGCATCACACTCTAGGACGAAGCCCATACCTACAAGCAGTGCGCATCATGGGAAACAACAACAGATGGACAGGACCAAATCGGCGCTGGTTGCTGCAAATACGAGGCAGCCTCTTTGCCAACAGTGCAAATCGAGGGAACACCATTTGACTGCCTGCCCCACCTTCAAGGCGCTTCCGGTGCAGCAGAGGTTCGAGTTCGTGAAATCGGTGCCCTTATGCATAAATTGTTTGCGTAAGGGTCACACGGTTTCCAAATGCAGAGCAGATCGTTGCCGCATATGCAATCGTTCCCATCACTCGCTGTTACACCAGTATCCAGTGTCCTTCCCCGCTGTACCTCATCCGCAACCATCAACCACACATGCCATGCATACAGCCAGTATGCCGGATCGGGTCATGTTGGCAACAGCAGTAATTCTAGTGAGGACCAGCTGCGGAGATTACCTGCCTGCGAGAGCCTTGCTGGACTCAGGCTCCCAGGTCAACTTTATGACAGAGGACTTGGCACAAAAGTTGCGGATTCGACGTCAGCATAAAACATTAAGCGTAATTGGAATTGGCAATTCCAATACAAAAGTGGGGTCCAAACTAAGCGCGTTTGTCAAGTCGCGGTTAAACAATTTTGAATTTTCGGCGGAATTCTGGGTAATGCGATGCATTT
This sequence comes from Bactrocera correcta, assembly GCA_027475135.1. Classification (NCBI taxonomy): domain Eukaryota; kingdom Metazoa; phylum Arthropoda; class Insecta; order Diptera; family Tephritidae; genus Bactrocera; species Bactrocera correcta. Next base: position 64,134,355 of record CM050326.1, on the reverse strand, counting down.
CGGCAAATCATCCAGACCATAACATCAATGTTAATGGCTGGCAAATTCCGCACAATATTGAATTGGCGGACCCAGAATTCCACAAATCTAAAAAAGTGGACATCCTATTGGGTGCTGAAACATTTTTCGACCTTTTAGCTGTTGGCCAAATTAAAAATGGTCCTAACCAACCAACACTTCAGAAAACCCTTTTAGGATGGATTGTGTCTGGCAAATACGCCAGTAATATAAGTTCTCCTCCCAGATTACATAGCACATTATGCCAAGCTGAAGAAGACTTAACGTCAATCGATTCAGTAGTCCAAAAATTTTGGGCTCTAGAAGAATTACCTTCAGAATCAAATGGCATCAAATTCACACCAGAGCAACTAGAGTGTGAAAATTTTTTCGTTAATACTACTCAAGTATTGTCTTCAGGACGGCTTCAAGTCAGAATGCCCTTTAAAGCTGACCGTAAGTTACTCGGTCACTCATATGAAACCGCAGTTCGGCGGTTTCAGGCCCTGGAGAGAAGGACATTAAAAGATCCAGAACTTCGCAAAATGTATCTGGACTTTATGAATGAATATAGAGCCTTGGGTCACATGAGCCCAACGAACAATAAGATCCCGAGTGAGCCACACGACTTCATTCCGCATCAATGCGTTTTAAGGCCCGAGAGCACAACAACCAAATTACGTGTTGTATTTGATGCTTCGAGTCGATCTTCAACTCAAATAGCGTTGAATGAACTTTTGATGGTAGGTCCAACCATCCAAGAAGAATTATATTCAACTCTTCTTCGTTTTCGATTACATAAGTATGCACTAACAGCGGACATTACTAAAATGTACCGTCAAATAATGATGCATGAAGAAGACAGAAATTGTCAACTTATTGTGTGGAGAGAGCATCCTTCTGAGCAAATTCAAATTTTTCGTCTTAACACCGTAACATACGGCACTGCGCCTGCTCCATTTCTCGCAACACGGTGTTTGCAAATGCTCAGTGATGCCAATACAATGAAATATCCACTCGGTTCATTTGCCATCAAAAGAGACTTTTATGTTGATGATTTATTAACAGGGTCCGAAAATTTTGAGTCTCTAGATCTTTTGAGAAGTGAGGTAATTCAAATATTAAACTCGGCAGGATTCACCTTAACGAAGTGGTTTTCGAACCACCCTAAATTTTTCGACAGTGATTGCACTGAAAAGTCATTAAGCTTCAATGACAAAAGTTCCACTAAAACGTTAGGAATCCATTGGTTGCCGAAAGAGGATTTGTTTCGATTTGTTTTAGATGACAATTTTAATGATCTGCGAGCCACTAAAAGAAATATATTATCAGTTTCTGCTCGCCTTTTTGATCCTCTTGGATTACTAGCCCCACTAGTTACCAAAGCAAAAATCTTATTGCAAGAGCTTTGGATCCAAAAACTAGATTGGGGTGAGTCGATTCCATTGCGCCTTGACACTAGCTGGCAGAACTTTAAAGCCAACCTAATGCAGCTCTCATCGATAAGCATTCCTCGTTACGTAAACGTTGAGTCGAGTGCCATCTGCCAAATACATGGCTTCTCCGACGCCTCAATAAGGGCGTACGGATGCTGCATATACATACGAAGCCAATCTGCTAGTGGCATTAAATGCATGCTGCTTACTGCAAAGTCTAGAGTGGCTCCGCTGAAGACCAAATCTCTTCCGCGTCTTGAGCTCTCGGCAGCACATCTTCTTTCAAAACTATGGTCAAGAGTAGCGCCTATGTTGAGTCGACATTTCGAAAATATAACATTTTGGACAGACTCTGAAATCGTTTTACATTGGATTAAAACACATCCATCTTCACTACAAACCTTCGTCGCAAACAGAGTGTCCGAAAACCAAGAGTTGACTGACAAAGTACATTGGCGACATGTGCCAACGAAACAAAATCCTGCGGATCAAGTGTCTCGGGGTTGTAACGTGGACGAATTGAATAATTCAATATGGTTTGGCGGTCCACAGTTCCTCCTAGAAGACCCTGCATTATGGCCAATTAATAACCACTTCCAGCTCTCACCAGAAGACGAAGCATTAGAGAAGAAGAAAAATACATTTGCATTACTTTCGACTACTGAGAAAAATACAATATTGGACCTTATTGAAAAATTTTCTTCTCATAAAAAATTGCTTCGTGTGGTTGCATATATATTACGATGGATCAGGCGACCACCAAAATCCCCCAGAGGCCAAGATCTGACTTCAGAAGAGCTAAACTTGAGCTTTCTAAAAATTGCACAGGTGGTCCAACATTCAGAATTTTCGGATGTTATTCAAAAATTGCATAAAGGCACCACCCTACCCGCAAACTTGCAAAAACTCAACCCGTTTTTGCATGAGTACTCGGATATGTCGCTGTCATTCAAATTAATCCGAGTAGGAGGTCGCTTATTAAATGCACCTCTCCCATACGATGCCAAATTTCCGCTTTTATTAAATAAAAGTTCGCACTTCGTTACAACGTATTTACGGTTCCTGCACATTCGGAATCACCACGCTGGGGCTAAAGCGTTGGTTGCGCTTCTTCGAGAACGCATATGGCTAATTAATGCTCGAGAAGCTTGCAGTAGAACCGTAAGAAACTGTATACATTGTTTTCATTACAAGCCGAAGTTGCAAAACCAAATTATGGGAAATTTGCCAGTCGAAAGACTTCGAGCACTACGGCCCTTTCTTATATGTGGCGTAGATTTTTGTGGTCCGATATACACAACTTTAAAAATACGCGGTCGACCACCCGTAAAAACATATATTGCAGTTTTCGTTTGTTTTACGTCCAAAGCAGTACATTTAGAATTAGTTTCAGACCTATCAACTAATTCATTTATTCTCGCCCTAAAAAGGTTCATTGGACGCCGAGGAATCCCGACGAAGATATTCAGCGACAACGCCACCAACTTCGTCGGCGCCGACCGCAAGCTGCGCGAGCTGAAAGAGGCGTTTCTAGCAATGGGCCCAGAACTGCAGAGATTCGCAGCAGACGAAGGGTGCAGCTTCACCTTTATACCACCGCGGGCGCCGCACTTCGGCGGATTATGGGAAGCCGCGGTGAAGTCCGCCAAACACCACATCGTTCGCGTAACCGGCAACGCGCTACTCACAGCAGAGGAGTTAGCAACAGTGTTGGCCGAAGTGGAGGCCATCCTCAACTCTCGCCCCCTAGTACCTCTGAGCCAGGACCCCAACGACGGCGAGGCTCTAACCCCAGCGCACCTACTAATAGGATGTTCCCTGCGGGCATTACCCCCCGAGAAGGTGCCAGTGGACCCAGTTCGTTGTTGCGAGAGATGGCAACTTGTTTGCTGTCTCAAGCAACAGTTCTGGCGACAGTGGTCCAAAGTATACCTGACGGGCCTTCAGGAGCGGAACAAGTGGCTGCACCCCAAACGCAATATGCAGCTGAACGACCTCGTTCTCGTCCACGAGGACAACGTGCCGCCGCAGCAGTGGGTACTAGGGCGCGTCGTCGCAACCGTCGAAGGGCAAGACGGCAAGGTGCGAGTCGCAGAAGTAGCAACCAAGACGGGGACGATTAAGCGCCCCATCCACAAACTGGCTGTCCTTCCACTGGATATTGAAGGAATCTGATCCTGTCAAGGTGGCCGGTGTTGCGTCAAGCGACAGGATATATATGTATATTTAAACCTGAAATTAAAATTAAGAAAAATGAATCATAAAAAATTATAAAATAGTGAATTATTTAAATTATTGTATACTTACCTTAATTATGCATTCATACTACTAATCTACTACTTACCTTAATACTTACCATAATCTATTACAATAGTGAACGAAAGTTGAAGATAATTATATTTACCCCTTTTTTTATACATATGAACATTACCACTAGTTTAAGCCGTTAGTTTAAGATTTAGGCTAAGCAACTAAATGAAATTAAATAAAGAAGTATTGTATTAAGAACCATCGAATCGAACGCACGCGTCTTCATTCTTTTTCGCAAGTTAATTTTCGTAATTTACGACAGGCAATTAGGCTTCATTTTATTCGCGCATTCCCAAGTTTTTATTATCGCTTCTCAAAAACGCTTGAGAATTTTCAAATGGAAACGCAGAATGGAAACGGAACATTTAAACAACATATTAATATTTATTAATTATTAACATGAATTTCAACTTTTAAGGTCAAATAAAAATTATTCTATTTCAACGGATCCAGTTTATGTGGCGTGGGCACAATCCAACCTCCAAATCCAGCTTCTAATTCAGCAGCAATTTGAAAGCATAACTTATCTTTATATGGCGCGGCAACCACTTGAAAACCAACCGGCAAGCCATCATCATCATGTCCCATAGGTATATGAGTAGTAGGAAAGCCAAGTATATTGAATATCATACAATAATCTACATTACTAAGAAACAATATCGAAGAATTATGATGAAGTGCTGGTACAGGAAATGTAGGGAAAAAGAAAACGCCATTATTGCCGAGCATTTTCTAAAAAAGAAGAAAATTATAAGTAATGTCAGAAGGCAAATTCGGAAATATTAATAAGCTTACAGCAAACTTCGTTTTCAGCACCTCAGCTTCAGCTTTGTATTTCAATATATTTTCCGTGTGCATTGCGGCGTTAAAACGTCTTATGGACTCAAAGTATAAAGCGTCTCGGGTGTATTCCGATTTGCCTAATATTACTTTGCTCATTTCAGTTAAAATTTCTTTTTTTTTATTTGGGTTTGAAGTGTTGATTAAATACGGAAAGTCTTCTGACAATGTCATGCTGCCGAACGAGATTTCGAGTGAGTTTTTGAAATCACTCATGGATGCCCGTTCAACTTCACAACCACGACACTTTAAGTACTTCAAAGCAGTCAAAATGGCAAGTTGAATCTCTGTTTCTGGCGAAGTATGCAAAATACCATTAAGTCCATCAAATCCAAGTGCGTAAAAAATCTGTGGGAGAGTAGGAATTAACTTTTCAAAGTTATACTTAACATATGCTGTAATATATTCCACCTTAATATCCTTTGTTTCCACCGGTGTTAGTAGATCCAACTTTGCAGCATTTTCACCGGCTATAACTTGCATAAGTACGCCCAAATCACGACCAAACCGGGTGATTGGACCCAATGAAAGGCTATTTTTGTTTTTGGTGTCTGGGAAATGTCCTTCAACTGATATAAAACCGCCGGTAGGTTTGTGACCGAAGACACCATTAAATAAACTCGGATATCGTATCGAACCACCAATGTCAGAACCAATACCGAACAAGCTGGCGCCTGCACCATTCAGAGCACCCTATATAAAAAAATCAAAGTGTTTAAATACGTATATTTTTTTTTTTTTGTAATTTGGTACTTCTCCACCGGAAGATCCACCAGGTGTTCGTCTGCTGTCGTGTGGATTTAAGCACCGCTTTTGTGTTGCCGAAATTGTTTCCATGCTAAAGCAGTATTCCGGTGTTATGGAAACAAGTAAGGGTATACCACCAGCGGCAACCACATTGTTCACTACTCCACCATTCGCGGAGCTTATCATATTGGCGCGCTGACGGCTACCAACACAAATTGACATGCCTAAAGGAAATATTTTGATTGAAGGAGGGACGAGCATATTTTTGTAAACAATTTCTTACCTTTCAAACCGCATGATTCTTTTACCGTAAAAGGTATACCTAATAAGATATAGCGACTAAAAAGTGCTGATAATTGTTCGTCTGAGGTTTTGGCGATTAGTTCATCAGCACGCATGGCATCTACCAGCGCGCCTTCGAAACGATCTTGCACTACTGCATTGATATGAGGATTGACTTCTTTGATACGTTCTATGTAAGCTCTCACCAGATCTTCAGATTTTAGCTGAAACGTTGGATATTCACTTAACGAAATCAATATCATAAATAGTTTTTGAGTTACAGTCATTTAATGGTAGACTTTCCGGTCAAACGGTTTTTATCAAAGACAAATGATACGATTATCATGACCTGTTTTTGCCTGCTTTGTGTGTAATTCCATATATAATGTCCTAACAATATTTTGATCTGATCAAAAATCAACCAATATAATGGGTCAAATTCAACTTTTTTTTTAAACGCCGCCAAATTGTTTTAATTTTTCTTTCGTAAATCATTATTTGGAGAATATCTTCTATTTTGACGAGAATATTTTGTTTTTATACTTTTGGTAAAAAAAAATTATGCCGTCTATAGCATCTTGGCAATGTGAAAGCAAATTAGTCATTACAGTCCCTTCATGTAGACTTTTTCTTACTTCTAACATTCTTCGTTAAAAGTGATGCAGTTTTGAACATCAATATATATGTGAATGTTTAAATTTAGAACAATTACCCCACGCTATTGCTTCTTCTCCGACTCACCCCATACCTTTGATAAAGTTCTTCAGTAAAAAAGGTTTTATCTGCTTCCGAGACGTCGTTAAGAAGACGTTTAACCACTCACAGCTGTGGTCTGGTAGAAAGGCGATTTTGATATCTAGCTTTGCAGAGAACACTCCACCTTTCACTCGGTTATCTACATAGCTTTCTTCACCTAGTCTCTTTCCCACTCATCTCTGAACCGTTTTGTGTGGTGCTCAGAGCTGCCTGGGAAGTAAGTATCTATTAGCGGGCCTAAAAACTCTTCCCTATACACCACACAGCTATTGTTTGGCTTCTGAAGGTAACCAATGCTTTGCACCGATCGTGACATAATTTTCCTAAGTTGATACGCTTCCGCCGTGTTCGCATTGAGTCATGATTTTAACCGAATTTAAAGTCAAAAACGCAATGAATACCGTTGATCAACCACCATATTCATCAGATTTGGCTTCGTGTGATTTTTTCTTGTTCCCCAAACTGTAATTGCCGTCTGTTGTTCCCGTTTTCAGTCGATCGAAGAGATGGAACAACATTCGCTTAAGGAATCCATCCTAAAAAGTGCTTATAAAAGTGTTTCGAAGACTGTTAAAATTGTTGACATTAGTCTATTACATCTGGTGGGTATTACTTTGAAGGCGACAAAATAAATATTTTTATCTATAATTTCAATGTACACAATGTCTGTATGTTTCTAAAGAAATGCAATTTTCTATAATCTTGCATGCTAAATGTCTAATTAAGCTATTAACGTCGCGTGCATTATTTTATTTAAATATTATATACACCATAAGTGCTAACGCCGTTATTGCTCTTATCTCTCTTCAAGTTTATTTATCTCTCACAAGTTTCCAGTTAATGAAATTTAGAAATTTCTGAGCATTGTTTTAATATTTTTTCATTTAGTCTAATTTGTTTATACTCTCGCAACGTGTTGCTACAGAGTACAACAGTTTTGTGCTCCTAACGGTTGTTTTTATCAAGAACTAATCGAGACAAAATTAAGTGCGTTATTGATGAGAGGAAAATTCGTTTAAAAATAGATAAAGTCTCGTTAACGCCCCATTACTAGTCATAAAAATATTGTTATCCTTGTTGACTTCGTTTATGATATTAAATGGTTTGGTTTTCTTGACTTCGATAGATTGTATAGCAATGGGTTGCATAGGTTTCAACCTCTGCTTAGTATACTCATATACCAGAAACAATGATATCTGTTTTCAGCTTGGCATCATACCCTATATGTTTTTAAAGAGAGAGATATATCAATTTTACTATATGTGATCTGGTCTGCGGAAAGGGGGCTTAGGTGTCAAAAAAATAAATTTTCACTTTTTAGTTGATTCGGATGGAAAATGAGATGTTTTTTTCACGTGATAGAAAACTAGTTTTCGCTCGTTAGCTCCCTTTTCGTAGACCAGGTCACATATATTAATTGTAGACACCTTTAAAAAAATTGCGAGAAAATTCTGCATTCGAACTTAGCGTCTCCTTACTTATTTTATTATACAATTAAATCAATTATCAGGTAATAAAGCTCTGTCTGAGTAATTACAACTATTTACATAAACGCTATGTCTGTCTGTTACAGCAATAGAATTAAAATATTTGCGGCATTTCTGTTATGAATGAATCGTTATTTATAGAGAATAGCTTTTATAAATGAGATAAGAGAACTGAGAATAATTGATGTAAGCAGTCTCGCGTATTCTCCAACGTTGCCTCCTTATTGTTGTATCTAACTGTTATCTTTTTGGCAAGAGGATAGCTTGTCTTCTCCAACGTAGAAGTTGTATAAAGTTATTTTAATTGTATGCGCTTATGAAAACGGTTACAGATTGTTGCATTGTAATTTATATTCCCCTAGTTTTGTCTTATCGTGAATTTTCATAGGAATAATAATTATTTTGGTTAAAAATATACCAACAGAGTATAAGCTTCTGGCAAAATAGTATTGTATTTGTGATCTTTAAGAGGTTAATTTTTCGATTTTTCATGCGAGTTTTAGGAGCACGGATCGCAAGATCCTTTTGGCCCAAGATCGTTCGTAAGATATCCAGTGAATTCTGTCTTCAGTATGGCAAGCCCTACCCTAGTTGGTTGTGGCCCTATCAGTGTCCACGCTGTAAGGTTAAGAATCTTACCCGCTATCAGCTGCGGAATCTGTATGGAAAAAAATGTGGTGGTAACATCTGAACTTTCTAACTGATTGACGCACGTTTGCGAGATTAAGGTTGAAAAACTTGGAAGCTCAGACTTCCAGATATCCCACCGGGGGAATGTAAATTTAGAGTCTAAGCAAATTGATATTGTCTACAAGGCGCTTTGCTTACAAGATCAGACACAGAAACTATTTCTTTTAGCTTCACAAATGACTACATATTATAGTCCAAATGCGATTACCATTTTGAGGATTAGCTATCGTATCTGTCCTAACCTAAGAAAAATATAATCTAAATTGACTTCTTTGACAGGTAATTTTCACCAAGTGCACATTCGTATGTGACATTGCCTAGATATTACATTTCTTAGATTTGCTACATTACTGTAGATCGTTAGATCTTTTGTAAAGTGTGTTGTACAACAACATTTTGATTTCCTTAATTTCTCAAATTGCAGACTTCTGAATTTTTAAAAACGATAAATTTTTCCTCGAAAACTATAAATTTTATATTTTGACTTCTATTGAATAGAAATGTAAAATGAGCTGCGATATAGCCGTAATTTCATTTCTGAAAAAATATTGGAGTCTTCATTGTCATCTTTCTCTTCTTTTCTTGAGAATTCTACCTCGTATAAAATATACACTTGTTTACCTTTCGCTGTTTCATTAATTTTATCACTTCAACTACTGGTAGTGTTACCAATTGGTTGCGAATAGGCGGTATGGTGGATGGACCTTTTCGCGGCAATAACAGTTTCAAAAGCGGATAAATCACAATAGAGATTAATTTTAAAATTAATTGTATTAATCGTAGTAAAAACTCCATTCTAAAACAAAAATTATTTAAATATTTTTTTATACATGTGTTGCTATACACTCAGTAACTTATGTCAAGTCCCGCAAATTTAAAATATAAACCAAGAAAAATATGCTATATCAATGAAAAAAAACAAAAAAATGGAGAAAAAGAGGTCAACAACGAAATTACGAAGTATTGCTAATCACGGCCGTTTAACACTTCTACGAATGAATGACCAAAACCTACTGATCGTAACATCCCAATTAGAATTCCCTTCAGGCGTGCGACGCTACAATAATTTCAACGTGTGAGATAATACTCTAGCATCGAAAATTGAATCACAGTGCACATATTAGGGATGCACATTCGACATTTAAATTAAAGAAAAATTCCATATTATTTTCTTTTTTACTTTTTCTATATATTATATTATTTATATGAATTTTTACTCAAAATCACTCTTTTTTAAAACTATTTTATTGTGGATTTATTGTGGAATTTTTTAAGGTAAAATATGAAATAAAAGATGTGTTGAAAACATCAAACTTTTCAATTACAATTTTTCATAATATAAAATATCAATACTGAAAACAAATTAAAAATAGTTTGTATAATTATAAATAATAGCATTCGACTTTGATTTTGAGTTAGTTTAGGAAAACAGTTTTGCGGAACTCGCTGATTCTGCTATGAGAGTAATATTAGCGCCAACATTATCTTCATCGGTCATAATAAAAGCTTAAAGTTCATATTTCAGTCAACATTTCAAACTGCATACTACGGTAGGATCGGGTAGGCGAGATAAGCTATACAAATATTCTAGTCACATGTAAAATTATATAAATTTTTGAATGTTTTAAGGCAACTAAATATTAATATATGAATTTACCAGCATTACATTGCTTCATTCCCCTTGAAAGTGCTAATCCATTAAGAATATGCCCTGAAGGAATCTCTCGCCTTGTTCGTCATCCACAGCACTTAAATTTGCCTCAAAGAAATTAGAAGAGAGTCAATCATATATATATTTAAGAACATATTACACCCCTAAGCATTTATAAGTTCATTTAATTTTTCATTTCTTTTTTATCAGGATAAAGTAAATTTCAGTCATTTACTCCAAACACCCAAATGCTCAGCCGGTCTTTTAGGCAGATTCCAAACACAATCGTCTAAATCACTTTGTGCCAATAAGTTCAGTTCTTTTAAAGTTGACTGTTCATAACTTGGGTCACTGGCCAAGAACAAGTTGGAGAAGAGAATATGATTTTTTGATCGAATTGGAAGCTTTGGCACAGGCAGTTCGGCACTGTATAGGATAGGTCTGTTGGTCGAAGACAAGTTTGAATACTGGATAGTGTGTTTGGAATTGGTCATAAGGCCTTTAGCTTCAATCAAACTTTCATGATATTTTAGTTCTGTCCAAAGCGTTGGTATAGCAAAGCGGGATTTATCCTGATTCCATACAGGAAATCCAATAGTGAATTTAAATTAAAGCACTTTTTGATTTTCGAAATTTTGAAAGCGTCGATTGAAAAAAATAATTGCAATAAATGAGGTTACATACAAAATTCTAAATATTAATTCATTTGCTATAAGAGTTTATTTGGAAAAGTGAAGTAGGGAAGGGGTTTGTTAGATAATGCATCATAATTGCGGCCAATATAGTTATTCTATGGGGACTCGACTTGATAGTATTCTCTGAATAGATAATTTAAATCCAACTCTTTCATTTGAATGAAATGTTCATTGCTTTCGGTATTCCTAACAGCTAAATTTTTGCGTGTCTATATTTAACTATACCAAATGATATTTAATCAGTTTAAAGTTCATAAATTTATATATACCTAATCCACCAAACAGTTAAAAGTGCATTGAGTTGATAAGATTGCCAGTGTAACAAAGTTAAGAACTTTTCCTTAATCTGCAATAACAAACAAATAAAATGGGAAAAAACTATTATACTCTGTAGCAACATATTGCAAGAGTATAAAAATAGAAAAAACAAGACTTCTTATCTATAAACTAGTACTCAGACAGATATGGATCTATGGTGCACAACTTTGGACAGTATGCTAACACACATAATAAGATAGTGATCCAAAACAAAATGCTAAGTCTAATTACGAAAACGCTTTATTGTATTGTGATTTCTGCGTAATCTCGGTTAAACCAGAAATATTGAAAATTGCACATAAAACAAGGTTGCCAACTCATTATAAAGGTGAAGTCTGATGATGAAGAGATGCACAACCAATGCGTCCCTAACCGTCTCAAACTTTGCGATCTTTTACTTTAGTTTATACTAATCATTGCATTGTTTTTTCGTAATTCGTTGGTACAGACAATATATCTCATACACTAACCACCAATCCGCGGAATCGAAGCTTTATACTGGCAGCTATATGCCATGCAGGTCCGATATCTGCATTTCTCACATAAGCATGCTGCTTGTATCCCCTTCTCGTCTCAAAATTCTTACCTTTCATCGGCCTTTTCACTAAGAAAACAAAAACAGTCCGAAGGGCCACATTTGGGCTCTATGGCTGTTCACAATAGAAACGGTATGAGCCGGGGCGTTGTGGTGGTGCAACTTTCAATCGGATGTCTTGTCGGTCAATCGGGTCCTTCGTTTGAGTCTCTTGAAGACTTCCACGTAAAATTTGGCGTTGACGGTGTTTGTCTAGGAGTAACAAATTCATAATGGACGATGCCTTTGATGTCAAAAAAGACAATGAGCGTGTGCCAATCAGAAAATTGCACTCCACCGAAACCCACCACTTCTTGCTAAAGCAACATCTGGGTAAGCCTGCTTGATCATATCAAACGTCTCTGTCGCAGATTTATTGAGTTGCACACAGAATTTCAACGCATACCTCTGCTCTAACGAACGCAGCATTTTCGGCTTGCACCACTCACAGAAACACGTCGCGCGAAAATGTTAGTTCTGACTTTCCAGGTGCGAGGGGACAACTGACCAAACGCTCCTTCGTTAGCTAAGAACGCACTCTACCGAATCCAGTCGGTGCGCGCAAGCTCCGAAGTACAGTTTCCTATAACTTTTCAGACAAACCCTGTATATACATTATAAGTCATCTGACGTTCCCGTCTGGGTGTTAAAAACTTAATGAATCTAGTTGATAGTATAAACACGGCCGGATTAGGAATGTGAAAGCACCGGAAAGCGAGCAATGACTTCTCCTACTTGGACTGATTTACGGATCTAAGTCTCGGTTCTAAGCCTAAAAAATCATCTCTCTTGGATTTCATACACATTCAATAATTAAATTGAAACTCTTGATAATATAATTTTCTCTTCCGTTTGTTTGACAACTATAGATATGTGCTACAGCGGCTCTATACCTGCGTTTACGACAAATGATCAGCTTCCTGGGGAGATGTGCGGAATTTCAAATCGATATCTCAAAAAGTGAGGGATTAGTTCTCGGATATATAGAGGTACTGACGGACAGACTCACGAACATGACTAAATCGACTCAGCTCATGATGCTGATGATTACTTTGAAGGGGATGAAATGGACAAAATTCACCTTTCAATTTGATCATAGTAATATATTCTAGGCTCGCCGACGTTTCCTTTTGGGTATTACAAACATCGTGGCGAACTTAATATACCTTGTTCAGGGTATAATTTTAACATCAAATGTGTCGAATAATATATTATATTAAGAATTAACATCTAAGTTAACTGAGTACCACAAAAGAAAATAAAAATATATAAAAAAAATTTATTGTAAAAATTAAGTTACGTTAGCAATACCCTTAATACGACTCTGGGTATAAATATGAAATTATACAAAAATGTACTTATGACTGTTTAAGTATAAATAAGAACGGGCTTGCTATCCTTATTCATTTCCTAAAATATCTGTATTTATCATATCAATTTATAATTAATAGAATTATTAACATTTACATAAAAAACTATCAAATCAACAACATTCGTCTATTTTAATGGTTCAAGCTGGTGTGGTGTTGGTATAACCCAACCACCGTATGCCGCTTCTAATTCAGCAGCAATTTGAAAGCATAGCTTATCTTTGTAGGGCGCAGCGACCACTTGAAAGCCGACCGGTAAGCCGTTATCATCATGCCCCATAGGTATATGAGTAGTCGGAAAGCCAAGTATATTGAATATCATACAATAATCTACATTACTAAGAAACAATATTGAAGAGTTATGATGAAATGCAGGTACAGGAAATGTAGGGAAAAAGAAAACACCATTATTGCCGAGCATTTTCTAAAAAAAGAAGAAAATTGTAAGTAATGTTAAAAGGCAATATTCGGAAATATTAATAGACATACAGCAAACTTCGTTTTCAGCACCTCAGCTTCAGCTTTGTATTTCAATATATTTTCCGTGCTCATTGTGGCGTTAAAACGTCTAATAGACTCAAAGTAGAAAGCGTCTCTGGTGTATTCCGACTTGCCTAATATTGCTTTACCCATTTCAGTTAAAAATTCACTTAAATTTTGTTTGTTTGAAGTGCTGATTAAATAAGGAAAGTCTTCTAAGAGTACCAAACTGCCGAGCGATATTTCGAGTGAGTTTCTGAAATCGCTCATGGACGCCCGTTCAACTTCACAACCGCGACTCTTTAAGTACTTTAAAGCAGTCAAAATAGAAAGTGCCATTTCTGTGTCGGGCGATTTATGTAAAACACCATTAAGCCCATCAAATCCAAGTGCGTAAAAAATCTGTGAGAAATTCGGAATTAACTGACTTTTGTTTTCCAAGTAATACTTATCATACTGTATAATATTCTACCTTAATATCTTTTGTTTCAACCGGTGTAAGTAGATCTAGTTTTTCTGCATTTTTACCAGCCATAATTTGCGTTAGTAGGCCTAAGTCACGACCAAATCTTGTGATTGGACCCAATTGAAGATACTCACGGCAAACTTTATCATTGGAGTCTGGAAAATGCCCTTCTATCGAAGTAATGCCGCCTGTGGGTTTATGACCGAAGACGCCATTGAATAAACTCGGGAATCGTATAGAGCCGGCAATATCGGAAGCAACACCGAACAAGCTTGCGCCTGCGCCATTCAGAGCACCCTATATAAAAGAAAGTGCATTAAAAATATATTATTTTTTGCTAATTACATACTTCACCACCGGAAGATCCACCTGCTGTACGTTTATTGTCGTATGGATTTAAGCAACGTTTCTGTGTTGCCGGATTTGTTTCCATGCTAAAGCAGTATTCCGGTGTTATGGAGACCAATAATGGTATGCCCCCAGCCGCAATCACATTGTTCACCACTTCACCATTTGCGGAGCTTATAAGATGAGCACGTTGACGGCTACCAACACGGATTGGCATGCCTAAGCAATTTTTATTATTGTTGAAATCATAACAGATAAGATTCTTTACTATTATGCTGTTACCTTTCAATCCGCATGATTCCTTTACCGTAAATGGTATACCCAATAAGATATAGCGTCTAAAAAGTGCAGATAATTGTTCGCCCGTGGCTTTTTCGATTAGTCCATCAGCGCGTTTGGCATCTTCCAGCGCGCCTTCGAAACGATCCTGCACAACTGCGTTGATATGAGGATTTACCTCTTTGATACGTTCAATGTAAGCCTTCACCAGATCTACAGATTTTAGCTGAAAAATTGGTAAGTCAGTTCAATAACAAGTCGTTTAATTAAGGGGGTTCAAATAAGTTCATATTCGAAAATATGTATATATAATAGGTTGTCAAAAAAGTCTTGCGGTATTTTCGCTAGTTGGCGCTGAAAGCGCGTAGTTCTAGTTTTATTCGTCACATCGGGTCATTCTATACCTTTTTGGAAAGCCCATTTCACGCGCTAACACGTGTTTAATTGATTGTCGTTTCTTTTAAGCCATTCGTGAGTTATAGCGTCGCAAACATGGAGCAAAATAAAGAGAAAATACGACATATTGTACAGTACTACTACGATAAAGGCAAAAATGCATCTCAAGCCGTCAAAAAAATTTGTGCAGTTGGAATTGAAATAAGGAAAAACTAATAACAAAGGTACATAATTATTCGTCGCTACTTGATAATAAGCGCCATTGTTTGTGACGAACTGGACTAAAGTCGGTATATTCGCTGATGAAATCCATTTCAGCAATGTAAATATCATGCGCACCAAATGTGTAGATAAGAGTTATAGAATAAGGGGATTTCCTAGTTACTGCTATGTATGTTCATTTCAGCAATGGTGGTAAAAACAAATTATTAAAAGACAGTGATTTAAAAACCATAGTAGATTAAAATTTTTTTACAAAAAAAAAGCATGTAAAAAAAGAATTGGGTAATAGGTTTATATGAACCAAATGGAGGCATGCCCATTTTAGGCATGAGGGCATAGCTGTGATCGTAGAAATATTTTCCCTAATTTTCTCTACTGGGCCTTACAGATTACCTGATATGTTGGTAAAAGTCAGCCATTTGCATTGGAGTCATATACATATGTCTTTGGTGTATTTGAGTCCTTGAAAGGTTATAGACCGAACAATTGTCGAGCGTAAGATGAAATAACTTAAGCACACTATTTGAGTAAAGTTTTGAGAATCAGATGGAATTAAAAAGTTTGTTATTTGAAAAGTGTTTGTGTGTTTGTTATCTTGTTTGCAAAATATGTAAGAGGAGATTTTGAATAACTTCACCCACTCAATTTGGTTATTTATTTATTTAGTTAAGTCTATGATCATTACTTCTTACAGACTAATGGAGAATTAGAATTCTAAAATAATTAACTTCTCGGAAATCGAGTTAAACTCACGCATAGCACGCTTGAGAGGAGCATATTCAGCAAAATTACTACTTTCCTTCTTATAATAGAATCTGAGACAACGCTGAGGAGTATTGAAGTTAATTTTCCCTAATAACCATAATGGAGGTACCATTAATTACATTGAAAAAAAAAAAAAAAAATGAAAGAGAGAGAACGGACCGTCGATTTTCCAGTAATTTAAGTTGCAAAAGCAATAAACGAGATGTATACGATGATATCGGGTTAACAAACTTTAAGGAGCGGAGAGCAAATTTCAGAAAAATCTTTCGAACACGTTCGATCCTATTAATTAACGATATGCAATGTGGTCTCCAAATGAACACTGCGTACTCCAAAATGGACCGAACAAAACATGTATACAGTAATATTAACGTAGTATTTCATCTAAATGCTCACATTTTTGTCCATTGTCCAATTTTAACACCGGTTCCTATGAAGCTCTTCCATCTTGGTTGTGAAAATGAATGCTTGTATCGCATTTATTCAGTGAGTTATCGCACTTTTAGCAGTTTTCAACAAAACCAGTACAAGGGGCGTGGGCGTGGTTATTATTTTATTTTACGCATTTTAACAATATTCCAAAAAATCATATATAAAGCTTCTTCCCAGCAAGTTTGGTTGCGTTGGTTGCAGCGGTTAGGAGGAAATTTACATTTAATCATTTATGTGCGAGGCTGCACCCGCATTAAACATATTTTTGGGCTACTGCTGTCTTTCACTATTTTTATTCTTTTTACCAAATTATGCTTTTGCACTGCCAGCTGTCACTGGGATTTCAACTCGTCTCATCATCATGATCATTTATACATATGTATATAACTCCATATCAAATTCGAATATGTTTAGGTAATACAAACTCTTAAGTGAACAAAACTATTATTCTCTGTAGCAAGATGTTACAAGAGTATAAAACAAATATTTTTTCGAATATATAATATTTCATCTTCTCATGCTTTATTGTCCAATATTTGCATTATTCCAATAGTAAATAATATTAAATGCTTATGTATTGTAAATAAACTACAGTAGTGATGTTTTCAGACCCCAGCAGGTACATGCCTTTCATTTTTTATATTATAGGAGTATAGTATATAATACTGCAATAATAGAACTTAGCACCTTCCTATTTATTCTATTATGCAATTAAATTATTTTACATACAGAAAAGCGTCGAATAATTACAATTATTTACATACGCGTCATGGCGGTCGGCTATTGTTTAATAAATGCATAAATGGGGTAAGGAACAGTATAGTTTAAAGTCGATAAGTTTAGATACCAAAGACAAAATAATAATAGCATTGTTACTCATTGGAAAAGGAAGTGAATACATATTTCAATAGGAAAGGAAAAACAATTATAGGTGAGAGCGAATTTGAGTTGGGTGTTTACAGAAAATACCTACAAATTTCGTATTCACATTATTTTCACATAACCTCAAAATATATGCGAAAAATTCAAATAATCAAGTTTTTGGTTTTTATCTTTACAAAAAAAAATGTTTTTTTTTTCCTCGAAGTTTGGGTTAAACTAAACTTTTTATGCCACAAACTCACCGTCATCTTTTTGACTTAAAGTTCTTGTTTTTTCTCCTTATTTCTACTTAATATCGAAGAATGTTTCTAAAATTGCTTTTCAAAAAAGTCGGTTGGCGGTGACCTGCTTTTTTACAGCGGCTACTTACTTTATCAATTCGTTTCAGCCCAATACTAGTTTTTTTAATTTATCACCTTTTTCAAAGTCTCTAAGTCCCTTCGTGCTGTTCTCGTAGTGTTATTGAAATTTTCAGCCTCTGGAATTCTCCTAATACCGTCTCGCTATTGTTCAAGGTAGTATTTATTTTATGGAGATAAGTTGTTTTTTTCTTCATTACTGGTTATGGTTTTTAGGCTAATAATGTCTAAGATACTCCAATAGAATATTCTACCTAAGAGAACTAGTTTCACTATACATATATTTTTTTGAAACATTTGACTAAAAACGGAGGGTTTAAAATGAGTTTTCTTACCTAATACAAATAGCTGTTTTATTCACTTTCTTTGAACTGAACTATGTTCTACCTCTATAGAAACTTAAATTATTATTAAACTCTTGCAATATTTAGCTACAGACTACAATAGTTTTGTTCACCTAACGGTTATACATATCTGCTAAAAATAAACTAGTTATACTTGATATTAGGATGTCAAAAAAGTCTTGCGGTATTTTTATAGAATCAATTCGTGTGGCACCCATATATCGAGCTTCTTAGTGACTCCAAGCTTCTTCAAATGATTTATAACTGTTTAATGACTACTATGCCGGTCTCTTTCGACCAATTCAGCGATTTTATCGCAATTTTCGACGACAGGCCTTTCGGAGCGTGGCACATCTTCGACCACCTCTACACCAGAATGAAAACGTTGAAACCATCGTTGTGCAGTGGAAATAGAAACTGTATCGGGTCCATAAACTGCACAAATTTTATTGGCGGCTTGAGATGCATTTTTGCCTTTATCGTGGTAGTACTGTAAAATATGCCGTATTTTCTCTTTATTTTGCTCCATGTTTGCGACGCTATAACTCACGAACGACTTCAAAGAAACGACAATCAATCAAACACGTGTTAGCGCGTGAAATGAGCTTTCCAAAAAGGTATGCGACGAATAAAATTAGAAATACGCGCTTTCAGCGCCAACTATCGAAAATACCGCAAGACTTTTTTGACAACCTAATATAAGGATATATATGTATAATTGATAATTGAGTTGAAATTCGAGTGACTGTCTTTTCGCCCATCTCTCCATCGGTTCGATTAGCTTGAGTAAAAATTTAGTTATCATAACACGGGCTCCTTGACAACAAAGGGAGCACGAGTTCGTAGATAGGTGTCATCTTGCAACTACCATGCCTACAAAGTGCTGTTAAACGAAACCCTATAAAATGCCATAAGTAAGCACTAAATGAAAATATAGAACTGTAATTTGGCACAGGGAAACGGTACATGTGTGTTAAAAATTAAAAAAGAATGGGCATGTCCACATTCATTAATTGTTTTACTGTACATATCTCCGAAACCACTAAAGCAACAGCAACCAAATCGAAATCTTATCATAACCCCGCTTACTCTTTATACAGAGGTACTGTTAAAATCTATTAAAAGCGCGATAACTCAATACCATTAAATTTTATTGCCAGATGGATTCAGACGTCGTTATGAGGGCCAGGGTAAAATATAGACAATGATCGAGGCATGGCTCATTTTTAGATGAAAATACATACTTCCTCGACCGATTTCAACGAAGTGAAGAATTTAACATTGAAATCGGTCTACAACCTCGGCTTCTTCTCAAATAACACAATTTTAAATTTCATTTGATTCTTTCACTTACTTTTATTCAAATTAAAAAGCAATTAATAAAGCGAATATATATATTCTGCTCAAAAATGTTATTAAATGTTTATAACATTACACAAACTTAAACTGCCACAATCCACAAAAGTACAAATTTCGATCACGCACATTTATAACGTATATTTTGTTTGACTCCACGGATATAGATTCTGCTCTAACAATACTAACATTCAAACTAAAACTGATCGAAAGAGTTTTTGTTTACCTTTCGCTGCCGCATCAGTTTTATCACGTCCACTAATGGAAATGTTACCAACTGGTTGCGAATTGGCGGTATGGTGGACGGACCTTTGCGCGCCAATAAAAGATTCAAGAGCGGATAAATCACAATTGAGATCAGTTTTAAAAAACATTGTAGTAAACGCAGTAGAAACTCCATTTTTAATCAATTTTATTTATATTTATCATATGTGTGTTTCTGTACACTTAGTAACCAATGCCAAGTACGGCAAACACAAAATATTAAGCAACAAAAATATGCTAATGAATGAAAAAATAGAGAGAAAGAACGCCACACCGAAATTGTGAAGTATTTTTAGTCGCGCGCGTTTACTACGTCTACGAATGAATGAGCGAAGCCTACTAAACGCAAGACCCCAATTGGAATTCACAGCAGGCGCGACGCTACAATAATGTCAACGTGTGAGATACTCAACAAGCGAGTAATTGTATCAAAGTGCATGGATTAGGGTTGTACATTTGACATTTGAGAAGAAAATTTTAAAGAAAAATTCTGTGAAATTTTGGTGTTTATTTTTTCAATAAGCCTGGTAATTTTTTTATGCACGTTTACGCATTGTCGGTAATAAAAACTTAAATAGCTTGCATAAAAGTTATGAAAAATACTAAAAACTACAGCTTTTGCATCTATGAAATAAAAGAGATGTTAATAATGTTCACTATATAAATCTTCTTTTCTTCTTTGAATTTGCAAGTTTTATTACAGCCAAACATGAATTCTAAGACTTTTCAACTATCTGTGAAGTTTAAACGACCGTTTGCTCGACTTCGTTAAGTTGTGTTTTGATTCTACTTTTATGTGTATTACGACAGCGTTTTAAAGTTTAAGAAAAGCATTTTGTGCCTAGTCTACAGGATTTATTTTTCTTTATTTGGTACTTCTTTAAAAAGAACACTTATAATATACGCTTGTAGACCCATGTTGTGTTTAACTTTAGATTTTTTTTTTTGAAAAAATTAACATCCCTAATGCACATACATTATCACATTCAAGTGATAAGATTGTCGGCACAGTAAAGTAAAGCTTTTAGAGAGCACATTCGAACGAACTTAGAAGTTTAAATAAAACATCGTTGCGATGAACTTGAAAATGAGCGAAAGTGAAAACAGCGCCGGCATTAGCTTAAGCGATCGTAATATATATTACATGTACATACGTAAAATTAGGTGCTCATATTTCTTGCCTGTTTAATAGCATTTACAACTGACTACGTTGCTACGGTAAATTTTTTTATTAAGTTATTTACGATATTTCATATATGTGATTCTCCAACCATCGGAGAGTGTCTAATTGAACAAACAACTGGTATATGTAAATGTAATTCTGAAGATCACTTCACATTCAATATATGATCTTACATATATTTGGAAAATATTGTTACCCAAGTAGAGATTGGGAAAGGTTTTGTTGGTTAACTCATCTGATCTATAGTCAGCGAGTTAAGTTCTATTATTTTGGCATAAAATTGTTCTCTAATTACAGCTTTTCTACTTCAGGCTATCGGTGTTCCTATCTGCTGCTTTTCTACATTTCAATATTTAAACATACTGAAAAATATTAAACATTTTGATATTCATAAATTAATATACTATATACATAATATATGGTCCCTAATCTACGGATTCGTTAAAAATGCAGCGGGTGGATGAGATTGTCGGTATAATAAACTTAAGAACTTACGGAACCTGCAATAAAAATAACAAAACAGAGAAAAAAAGAACTGAGAATAGATTTATAAAGAGTATGTAAAACAAGAAGCGCCCTTATAATTGTTGGTAGGTAAGACCTTTTCTTCTGGTAATACTTGTATTTCATATAATATGGTTTCGAAGTAATTACAGCATTAAAATGTCTTTTATTCTTCGTGAGCATAGACCATGAAATTCAGCAGAATTTTTGAAAATCCTTTAGTTTTTTTCTGTCGTAACAATAATAGTCTTGGTTCGAATCTTATTCTGACACAATTGAAAACTTTCATTTTATAAAAGCAAAAAAGGTTTAGGCTTATTTACAGGGTAGGTAGTTGACCCATCTGGCAACGCTGTAACTTTTAACAGCGCTGACAAATCGGCTAATGTCATACCGCGTTAGAAGCGTCAATTTATACCATGGAACAGTACACTCCAAAAGAACGCGCTGAAATTGTTCAGCTTTATATTCAAAATAACTTTTCAATTGTGTTAACTCAAAGTGCGTTTCGCAAAAAAAAATAAAGTGAAAAGTGCTCCAGTTAAGAACACAATTAAGTCTTTATACGCAAAATTTGTGAACACCGGTAATCTCAGTAATGCCAGTCATGCATCCAGACAACGCACAAGACGTTCTGATGAAAATATCGAAGCTGTACGAGCCAGTATTGAGGAGACTCCATCGACATCGAGTTATCGCCGCTCTCAGGAATTAGACATCTCTCGCACCACTCTCCGACGCATAATTCATAAAGATTTGAAGATGTTTCCATATAAAATTCAAATGGCACAAAAACTAAACCCAGCTGATTATCCGCGACGCCTTAATTTTGGCAAACAAACAAATGGGTCAACTTTAAATGGCCTACCCTGTATTAAGTTGTCTGATCGCAACGAAAGTGAAACATTTGAATATATGTTTCCTTTTATAATGGTTTGTCAAAAAAGTCTTGCGGTATTTTTATAGAATCAATTCGTGTGGCACCCATACATCGAGCTTCTTAGTGACTCTAAGCTTCTTCAAATGATTTATAACGGTTCGATGACTACTATGCCGGTCTCTTTCGACAAATTCAGCGATTTTAACGCAATTTTCGACGACAGGCCTTCCGGAGCGTGGCGCATCTTCGACCACCTCTACACCAGAACGAAAACGTTGAAATCATCGTTGTGCGGTGGAAATGGAAACTGTATCGGTTCCATAAACTGCACAAATTTTATTGGCGGCTTGAGATGCATTTTTGCCTTTATCGTAGTAGTACTGTAAAATATGCCGTATTTTCTCTTTATTTTGCTCCATATTTGCGACGCTATAACTCACGAACGACTTAAAAGAAACGACAATCAATCAAGCACGTTTTAGCGCGTTAAATGAGTTTTCCAAAAAGGTATAGCATGACCCGATGCCACAAATAAAACTACAACTACGCGCTTTCAGCGCCAACTAGCGAAAATACCGCAAGACTTTTGTGACAACCTATTATGAGCAAATACTGTGTAAACCTATTTAAATATTAGGTTTAAGTTTCCTAACGTTTGCTTTAGTTACTCAAAGCTGATTGAGATGAATATGCAGTTATATACAAATTTACTTTAAACCGGATTGGGTACAAGGGTTATTTTTATAAGGAAGCTATGACATCTTTCCTGAATTTTTAAAATCTAACTACTACTGTGAGCAAAAAAAGTATGATTTTTTAATTGAAATATCGCGCAAAAATCCAATCGTCGAAATATTTTTTCTAGATATGACTGTAAGTGACACCTGCGCCAAATATCACATCAAAATAATCATTAGTGTTTAGCATACGCTTGTCTTTCTGAAGTGCTTTAAGCGCATTTGACAATTTTCGCTATGAGTGAAATTATTCAACAAAAAAGTTTGTGTGAAATCAAATTTCTGGTGTCGAAACGTTTAGAAAGTTGGAAAATGCCTTCGGCGATGACTGTTTGTCGCGAGAAAGTGGTTTTCATTGATACAAATTATTCAAAGAGGGTCGAGAACGAGTTGACGACGAACCACTTCCAGGACGGTCAGCAACATCAACTGATGATCAATAATATAAAGGAATTGGTGCTTGAGAATAGACGAGTAACATTCAGAGATCTTCTCTGCATCGTTGGAATAGCTGAAAGATCTGTGAAAACCATTTTGAAAGATCAATTGGGCCTTAAAAAAGCGAAAGCACGATTGGTTCCGAAAAGCATGGATTTTTTCGAAAATCTGCTTAAATCAGCATCTCGATTATAAAGTTACCTAACTTAGCTTAAAATAATGAATCATGAGTTACGCGCTTAAACTATGCCAATGGGAAAGCTCGATTAATGCTA
Source organism: Bactrocera correcta (assembly GCA_027475135.1). NCBI lineage: Eukaryota > Metazoa > Arthropoda > Insecta > Diptera > Tephritidae > Bactrocera > Bactrocera correcta. The sequence continues at coordinate 64,110,592 of CM050326.1, read as the reverse complement.
TTCATTGTCAAATTTGAAATTAATCGATCATAATAGTTATAATCGAGCGAATCGATTATTTAAAGAGTTATTTATTTTGTCAACCTGGAAATCCAACACAGGATAACTCTTGCCAACAGGTGCTACATACTTCGGACTGAATAGGCAATTGAAAAGTAAAGTCCTCTCTCGACAAACAAAAACCAAACTCTATAAGTGACTCATAATTCCCGTCCTGCTATATGGTGCAGAGGCTTGGACGATGTCAGCAACGGATGAGTCGACGTTGCGAGTTTTCGAGAGAAAAGTTCTGTGAAAGACTTATGGTCCTTTGCGCGTTGGCCACGGTGGATATCGCATTCGATGGAACGATGAGCTATATGAGATATATGACGATATTGACATAGTTCAGCGAATTAAAAGACAGCGGCTACGCTGGTTAGGTGATGTTGTCCGAGTGGACGAAAACACTCCAGCTCTGAAAGTACTCGTCGCAGTACCCGCCGGGGGAAGCAGAGGAAGAGGAAGACCTCTACTCCGTTGAAAGGACAAAGTGGACCTGGCTTCGCTTGGAATATCCAATTGGCGCCACGTAGCGATAAGAAGAAACGACTGGCGCGTTGTTCTTAACTCGGCTATAATCGCGTAAGCGGTGTCTACGCCAGTAAAGAAGAATAATTAATATTTTTAATGACATTTTCTTATAACCAAAGAGTTTTATACTTTACAAAGTGTCTATTTTTTATAAGAATATGAAAAAATATTAATATTCAGTCTTCTTATATAAGGTCTAAAACTGAAAAAAAAATTATTCTAAAATCGAGAATTTTGGGACTAATTTTTGCTGAATTTTATGCGTGTGTGTTTACCTACTATACCCAAAATATTCAGAAAAACTATAATGTGCAAACATTTATTTTATTTTTAGAAAAAATTTCTTTAGTTTTCTTAATTTTTATTAAAAATTTATGCTAAAAATTATTTCAGTAATTGTTACTAAGTTTTATTAAAAAAAAAAAATAACTATTACAACCTGTAAGAGTGAGCGTTCAAAGACATTTGATATCAAATCAAATTTGAAGCCCAGAGAAACATTAAATAAACATTTCCACTTACATTATGTTACATCTAATAATGTAAAGAGAAAAGCTTTTGTTAACGTTAATAGTTACTCAGAAAAACCATTAATCATCATCAATCATAACTAAAGAGCGAAAAAGAGAAAGAATGCTAGAGCTTAATCCCAAATTAAGTACATGAGTGCACAGAACCCAAAGCTTTTGTCATATTGGATACTGTGTAAAGCTTTATGAATTTAAACTAGAACCACATTAAAAGCTTTAAAAAGCTAATAAAATTCATGTTTTTATATCATGCTGCAGCGGTGGCACCCAACCGCCGAAAGCACCCTCCAGTTCTGCGGCAATCTGTAGACACAGTTTGTCTTGATACGGCGCAGCGACAACTTGAAAGCCAATCGGCAAGCCTCTATGATCCAAACCCATTGGTACATGTGTGGCGGGGAAACCCAGTATGTTGAAAATGAGCATTAGATCCACGCCCACCAAGTTCAACGTGCTTGTATAGAAGCCAAATGCGGAGGTGGGAAATGTGGGCAAGATGAGAACGCCATTATCACCGAGCATTTTCTGAAAAGAAAAAAAAAACAAAATAATAATGAATATATAAGTAGTTGTTACATAATATGGTATACTAAACGGTTTTTTATCAACGGACTTACCACTAACTCTTCTTTCAGCGCTTCTCTTTCGGCACGAAATTCTGCTGCTTGCTCATCATTTAGGTAAATTTTCTTCGTTCTGATCCACTCCATTATTACAGCGTCACGATTGTGTACAGATTGTCCAAAGAGTGATAAAATTAGCTCCCAAATAAGTTTACTTACTTCTGCCTTGGCTTCATTGGTTATGCTCGGTATACCTTTCAGTTCGGCGAGAGCGCTTAAACCAATTTCTCTGGCGTGCACGAATTTTTCCAATTTAATCTATATATTTTCGTTAATATAAATGAGAGAAGATTATGATTTTTTGATGTCACAGAAAATAAGTTAGAATGAGCAAAGGCTGAAGAGACTGATATTTGAGCTAAAATGGGATATTTTTATGTTTTTATTGATTTCAAAATTTTGAATTTTCTATAATAAATAGGTTCTGGGGGGATAGAGTCATGCGTAGAAGTTCATGTTAGTTCTAGGGAAGTTCTCTGAGTGAGACTAGGGAATTTTGAATGCGAGCTAAAGTGAGAAGGCGAGTCATACTTCCCCAAGGTTGTGAGCGGGATTTCGGATTCGCTACGTAGAAAAACTCCCTTAATGAAAAGATCAAAACAGTTTCGGATGAGAGGCCCCCCTTTTGATGAAACACTACAAATCTCGGTCCCTTATCTTTGGTACAACAGTCGGTAAATTCAGCCTGCTTGAAGAAACATCCTCAAATGGTTGTTCGACTTCGCCACGGGCCGAAATATGGTTTCCGGATCGAAAAGCCACCAACGAGATCGATTATGTTGTTTTAAATGGAAGACACGTCTCCAGTGCTTTAGATGTGCGTACGCTCAGAGGTCCTAAAATTGATATGCACCCCCTATGTTAAGCAAAAATTGCAAGCCAACAAGCACAAGGAAAGTTCGACATCGATAAGCTGCAATCACAACAGACAGCCGAACGATTTTCTACTCGACTTGTACTCCTGCTCTCTGACAGCACTCATCAGCAACTTGGTTTAAGAGAACTGTGGGACGGAATTTTAAGCTCCTTACCAACAGCTACAAACGAAACCATTGGTTTTCAGAAAAGACAAAAGAACAGCTGGTACGAGAAAACAGACATGCTGGCTGACGACTAACAGAATGTATCAAGACCGGAGCATTTAGGTAAAACCAATAATAAAGTTGGCTTCATTAAAGTGTTATAACCACTTATTTCCCTTCCTATCACTAGCAATATATGTTTTAAAAAGAATAAAGATTATAAAAATTAATTTTCTTGCCTGCTCGGTGGTAAGTCCACCTTTTTGAAAACATTTCACCGCTCTGGTTATGGCCAATCGAATGTCGAAATCAGTTGGCTGGTGCATGAATGCTGCAAAACCCTCAAAACCGTAGGCATAGTAGATCTGTAAGGGAGATTTATATATACATTTTTTAATTACTCAAATACTTCATCATTCATGTATGTACATACTTTTATGTTCTTCAATTGGATTGGTTCGTCAAATTTCAATTTCTTTGCATCTTCACCAGCCATTACTTGCATTAGTATGGGTAAATCCTTAGCAAATCGTGTTATTGGTCCCGAGGCTAAGTACTGTGCGAAAGTCGGATCGTCGCTATATGGAAAGCTACCCTTAATTGAAACCAAACCGCCAGTCGGCTTATGTCCAAATACACCACAAAACATTGAGGGCAAACGAATAGAGCCTCCAATATCCGAACCAAATCCGAAGACGGAAGCACCAGCGCCATTTAAAGCGCCCTATAGGCAATAGATTGCAAACATTATCTGCTGTCTTTGAAGAACAGCAAAAATTAGCTGTTAAATATTTTACCTCTCCTCCAGATGAACCTCCAGACACTCTGTTGAGATCATATGGATTACGACACTTTCCATACATTTTGGAGTTCGTTTCGTAGCTCATGCAGAACTCGGGATTTGCTGAAACCAAAAGCGGTATACAACCCGCCGATCTAAGGCGCTGAACGATGTCATTATCACGCTCACATTTCAAATCCTTCCTATAAATGTTTCCCACAACAAACGATAGGCCTATGAAAAGAGACATAAATAAAGTTAAGAGATAAAGATAGATCAATATTTGTCTTACTTTTTGAATTTTCAGAGAAAAATTAGTGAAAAACAATTGGGGTACTCACAGCGTGTCATAAAGCATCGCAAAATCATAAAATCATAAATTTTTATAATAGTTTAAAAAATTTGTTGTTGGATTGCATACTTAACTAAGTTAACGCAAATACAACTCTGAACGCTATGATTTCGGATCGTTATAACTTATAGTCTAACTTTATGAGACTATGTGAAACCCCTAAATATGTTCAAGAGGATATTTGAAACGTCTTTATTACAGCCACACATACTTTTCCTTATCCGTCAGAGACCTTTAAGTTGATAGCGAAATCTTTGGAAGAATTAAAATACTATATATGTATGTACATAAGTGTAAGGAATTAAGGGTTTCAAACTTCGAACCTTATGTTTTCAATAATGAAGGCTGGAAAGCTTTACGGTTTAAAAATTTCATTCCTTTTTCATAATACAGTTGGAAATGTTCGAAACTGGTATACGAAAGTGAATCTATTCAGAAAAAGAACATGTTTGAGATAAGTGATCTTTATAATCAAATTTTGTGTAATATTTATCCTAATCCATCATATTTTCATCATCCGAAAAAATTACATTGATGTTGAAATTGAATAATACCCACGCCCACATCCACGAAACGGTTTTGTTCAAAACTACTAAAAAAAACAATATTTAGCTAACGAAGAACTTTATAATCAATAAATGTGTTTTTCTAAAATTCTTTAATATGTGAGGTCTCACTGACTATAAACTATTATAAAAACAAAATCATTTTTCCTGTGTACATCGCCGGAAGGTGTATGTCTGCGAAAGTTGCCATCATACTCAAATAGTCAGGGTTCCTCAAAGAACACGTGCCTAAACACTCAGAAATCTTCACTCACTTTGACTTCATACCGGATCACTTGGATCATGGATTCGCCAAACCAAACCCTGGCGGCTACTTCTGTAACCACATACCGGTGAGGAAGTTTTGGGTCGGAAGAAGTCGTTGAAGGAGAGGGGCAGTGAGCTTCTTCACTGATGGTTCTAACTATTGCAGTGTTTTCCAGGCGGAGGTTGCAGCCCTTAAGATAGCAGTACATTTACTGTTCCGGAGTGCAACATCCTTTATAGAAGTGACTATCAGAGAAGTGACCATCCTGATAGCAGACCGGCAATACTTTTGGTATACGATTGTTTCTACAACTTCTCGTATTTTATGAGCATGCGTAAAAGATGGACATCAGCTTCCGTAAACACTTTTTTCGAAAAACCAGAAATAAAACATATAGCGGGATGTAAACAAGAAGTTCGATGTATGAACCGAATTGCCGTCGGCAAATCGCTGGTGGTGTAAAGCGACAACGGTCGTCGTTGACTCGCGGTGAGCTGACGCAATGGTCAGGAAGATTTTGCTTGCCAATAGACATGATGGTTGTTTCTACGCGATTGCCTTTAAAAAATTGTTACTCTGAACATAAAGTAATTTGATACTGGAAATGAGTAATGCCGACTTATAACATCATGAATACTTCATGATTCCGTAATTTGATCAAATCCAGCGTGTAACCTAAGGCTTTCTTGTCTATAATCTTGAAGATCTTCTTTTCATTGGGAGGGTTGTTTAGGTGGTGGGTTCCAAACCCTGTGCACAACCCTGGGGTGAGGATCTTTCGCCTTCTCACTTCAGTTCGCCTTCGAATGTTTTTTTTACTACACAGAGGGTACTGGGTCTAAGGCCGGAAGTCGTGATCTGCGTTTCTGGCCACTCCCAAGTGAATGGCATTTAGAGAACTTTCTTCACTTGCATGAAACTCTATGGCTCCATTCTCATCGTGAAGATATTGGAGTAGCGAAGTAAATTACATTTATTTTGCAAAACTTTGTCAGCATCTTCGCTGGGGTATGATTATTATTATACGTGTAATGATAAGACATTTATTTTCTGTTGTAGAGTATTTAAAAAATAATGACGTTAAAGCTTTTAGAGTTCAAAATATTTCTTCTAATAATTGCAATAAATAAAATGACTAACGATGTACAAAAATGAAAAATTAAAAAAAAAAATCCCGACTTTAAGGTAACAGAGTTCTCATAGTTCCACTTAGACCGACCGCTGAATGAAATATAAAAGCTGACCTTAAAAGTCATCTCGAAAATGAGGAAATGTATGTGTATGTAGTTTTTATTGCTTTATAGCTCATTATAAAAAAAATATATATTGCGTAATATACGTAATAAAAGTGTCTAAAAGCTTTTCAAGCTATTAGAAAGTTCAATAATCGCGTCATTACATTCAACATACAGCTCACCTTTCACCCCAGCCGACTCTTTTACTGTAAACGGTATACCCAGCAAGGGGTAGCGTCTGAAGAGTGCGACTAATTGCTCATCATTGGCTTTGGTAATTAATTTATCCGCATGTTCTGCTTCCTTCAGCGCTTGCTCGAAGCGATCGTCAAGGACGGCATTTAAACTTCTATTGACCGCCTGTATCCGCGCGATGTACGTTTGCACCAGCTGCTGGGCGGTGATCTGCGAAGAACTTTTTTAATAAATATACCATTTATATGAATATTAAAAAGCCTTGGTACCTTTTTTTGTCGCAGCTCCACAACTAATTCGCCAACAGATTTTAGCAGCAACGCGTCTTGAATTGGTGGATAATCAGGCAGTTTACGCGGCAACAGCCAATTAACAAGCGTATTGACGATAAAGCATAATGTATTGCCAAGGGCAAAAAAAAATCGCAATACGAAAAGCATTATACTGAATTCGGCATGCAAATGTGACCGGCTGAGTAATTGTTCAACTATAAATATTATTGTTACCGAAATTCGTACTTAATATACACATATTTACAGTAAAGGGTGTTTTTTTGGGAAGTATAAAAATTGTATTCAAATTAAATGGAGATAAATAAATAAAATTAAATTGCTATTGCATTAACTCTTAATATTTTTGGCAATTGCTTTTGAACATTGCGGATTTACATTTTATGAATTTTCTTCTAAGTTTTCGAACATAGCTGGTTTTCATTTGTTAATAACGCTGCAGATTGCGCTGTCGCAGAAAAAGGCAGTCTAACGAAACTGAATACTATTTTCTAAATTATCGATTGCCGATTCATTTATCGATTAGATAATACGAGAGTAAGGACAATAGTCCTAAATTTATACCGCCAAAGAACACTCTTATATATGCTTTGATGATAACTCAGAAGTTTTCAATAAATTGATACAGCAAACTGAGTACACACGTTTATTTTAGATTATAAAAAAGTCTTTAATTATACCCTGACAAGTTTGCTCTGATGTTTTTAGTACCCAAAAGAAAATGTCGAAGATGCTATAAAATATATACATAGGTTGCTATATATATTTCTGGCCTAGGCAATACTAAGTGTTGCCAGGTGCAATCTGACATTTCTATTGGAAAGTTTGGCATTTTTTGCATAACATAACTCAGAACGTTTTGTCATTTAATCGTGAATTGTTTTATTTACAGGAAATTAAAAAATTCATCTCGGCCAAAAAATGGAATTAACTCGTGAACATTTTCGTGCGATCATTTTTTACAACTTTCGACGTGGATTATCACGACAATAGTGCATCGATGAACTAAAATCTTTGTATGGCTATGAAGCAACATCCTATAGCACTGTGAAAAACTGTTACAACGAATTCAATCGTGGCCTACGCTCGCTCAAAGACGAATTCCGTGAAGGTCGTCCAAAAACAACCGTTGTGCCAGAAAACATCGATGCCGTACGTGAACTGATAATGCAAGACCGTCATGTAATATACCTTCAGATAGAGGCATGCCTATGTATTTCTCCACCAGCATACATTCGATATTGCATGAACACCTGGCTGTAAAAAAGGTTTGTTCTCGTTGGATCCCGCACAATTTGACAATCGCTCAAAAAATGCTCGTATGGATTGGTGTAAAGAAATGCTGAAAAAATACGATCGCGGTGCTTCAAAAGACGTTTATAAGATCGTCACAGGTGACGAATCATGGATCTATGCGTATGAGCTCGAAACAACATTTATTTCGCCCCAATAAGATGCCCATTTGTAGGAACTTCCCATATAGGAAGTTAGTTGTCATACTAATTGACCGACCGACCTCAAGTCCTTCATGGGAGTCTTTTGGATTTGACAATATATCTTCACGAAATGCATATGAGAAGAGTATTTCGCTTCTGTGAAGCTGACGTTAATGGTTTTTTCTTGTTTTTAACTACAGTATTACTTTAATCTGCCCTATTTTCCAGTTTAAACATCGAATATTACTAATTGTATTACAAAAACTAAAAAAATTAAAATATCTGAAAATATTAAATAAATTTAAATATTTAAATTTTATTAAATAAATTTAAATTTTTAATATTTTAGTTTTTGTTCGGGATTTTTTTTTTTCGGATTTTATTTTTCTTATTGATTGCTGAACATTGGAAGGTAAGGCAAATATATTAAAATTGGATTAACACTTATTAGGAATTCTAATTTAAATTCAAGACTCAATATTTTCTTATACTACTGCGTAAATTTTCATTAAGAAATGAAAATTCTTGTCATGCCGGTACAGTAATTTTAGTGGTACTAACGGCCTACGATTATTATAGATGACTCATCTTCTTAATGTTTTTAAAATATCGTTCCTCCAACGGATTAATTAAAGTAAGAGTTACAGCGAGACAATACTTTTGTCGCAGTTGGTTTGTCAATTCATAATGAACAGGCTTGCTTCAAAATAACATTTGCAAGGCATGAATATTTATAAAATGATGGCATCGAAGGATATTTTCACAAAAACAACAAATGGTGCTGAGCCTATCAACTTTATGGAAGATTTTTCGGCAGCTTACAGACGTTCGCTGAATGAGCCCGAAACGAGATGGCTACCGATCCCGATTTTTTCAAGAAACTTTTGTTCAGCGATTAAGCTTACTTTCAGTTGAATAGGTATGTTATTAAACAAATTTAACACCACTTGGCCATTTTTTTGTGGGTTAAAGTCACTTGTCTACGGTGATAAGTCTGACGTAACTCTAATCCACTACGGTTTTGATTATAGAGATTCTAGACACTCAAACACTTTGGTGGCTTCCTATAATACAACACGCTAATGAGCCCGAAACGATGGCCACCGATCCCACAAGATCTGTTCCTCTTACTCAGTTGAATGATTTTCAAATTTACCACTGCATTTTGGAATAGTCACTCACTGAAAGGAGACATTACGGTTTTTTTGACGAATAAAACTTTGGGGTTCAAAAGCATGCTGAAGAAATAAATCAAAAAAAGATCTTTTTACGGCGAAATGAAAAACCGTTGCACAAATGTAAAAAATCTCATTTTGATTACTTTGAAGGGACACAATCAAGAGAAGCTCAGAGAATATATACTTATAGGACTGAGAAAGGATTGTATGCCAAAAGCTAGGTGATATTTTGCTCAAGATTGTATACTTAATCTTGATTATTTAACGATTGCCCAACACATTTCACGAACAGGGCAGTCTGTCCATTCATTTACGCATAGTTAAAAAATAAGGTTACTTCATAAATCTGATTCACGGGTTCCTAGACATTCTAGGCCACTATTTAAATAGATAATATCGAATCCTGCACATTTCACAATAATCAATCGAAACACATTTATTTGAAAGCTGTTAAACTACACTTTTGGCACTGAGTATCACACAGAACTTTAGCACAATCTCTCGAACGTGGAACCTCTTAGAAATTGGTACATATTTTAAAAATTTCACAATTTTTAAGTTAAATTTTTAAATTGTATATTTTGTGAATGAATGCTTGATTTTTATATCCTGAATAGTGTATAGATATTAAATTTTCCATAAAGTTTTTATTAGCTGGAAGAAAACATACAAGATGCGTTCTAAAGTAAACAATTTTTGAATCTAGCGCCCCCTGATGGCGCCATCTACATGTCGACTCTGCTATCTTTATCGATTGTTCAGTGGGAATTTTATGACATTTCATTGATTGGAAGTGATGTTATTGCGTTTTAAGTGCCAGTATGTTTGTGTTATCGGTGTGAAAATAAGCTTCGAACAAAAAGGCAACATTAAATTTTGTTTTAAAATTGGTAAAACTTTTACCGAAACGTTTCAATTGATGAAACAAGTTTATGGCGATGATTACCTATCCCAAAGCTGAGTGCACAAGTGGTTTCAACGTTTTCAAAATGGTCGTGAGGACATAAATGACGATCAACTTGTGGGCCAATCAAAATCCGTGATTATTGAAAATTCCATTGAAACTGTACGTGAATTTATCAAAAATCAGCCGAAGTCATTATTGAAATTCATGGAATTGGAATTGAACATCTCCAAAACATCGATTTATCGCATTTTGACCGAACATTTGGGCTTAGGAAAGGTGTATGCACGATTCGTTCAGCACGAATTGACTGACGACCAAAAATTACTCAGAATCCAACAATCGAAGGACGATTACATGACCAGAAATTACATTTTAACCATTAACCACTCCCCGTATTCACCTGATATGGCACCATGTGACTTTTTTTTTCGTAAAGATGCATTTGCCCTTGAAAGGAAAGCGTTATGCAGACGTAGAGGCCATTCAAAAGGCTTACACCGGCATACTGGCGGCCATACCGGCCAACATGCTAAAACACTTGTTAGAGATACTTTTGGACCGGGCAAAAGCTGTGTTGAAGAAGAGGGAAACTATTTTGAATATAATAAATTGATTTTGCTGAAAAAGCCATTTGTGCTTTTTTTTTTAAGTCCTGTTTACTTTGGAACACACCTTGTATGGCTGCCATATAATCAATCCAAAATCACGTCTTTGGAAAACTTTTTGATTTGACAAGATATTTTCATAAAACTTCAAATGAATTATTGCCCAATGCAACGGTGTAGTCTCCGAAGAAACTTTGTGATTCGGACTACTGTAGCTAAAAGCGGCCATACAAATGGACCGATTAGAATCAAGTTCTTGTATGAAATATTTTGTATTTGTGAGGGGTATTATAGTTTCGTTGCAATCAAATTTAACCATTTTTCTTTATTTTTTAATGCTTTGTTTCACCATTTATTTAAGTGCTTTTTATATTGTCTTTCTTTGCTTTACAACATTCTCTAATGCAAATGATTATTATAGTTTTTTTTTTGTTTAATTGTTTTTTGTTAATACACATATTAAGCGAATAATTAATTCCACATTAAATAGCTACACTTTAGAACTCTAATATAGCTAGGTTGTGCCGGTGTTATTGTATTTATTTTCCGCACTAATTATTCTACAATTTCAATTTCTTTTGTGGTTTTCCAAAGTCACACTTTTCTCCATATTTATTTTTTTTGCCATTTGCATAATTTTTTTTTTTTTGAAATTTAACGTATTTTATAATAATTTATAACTTGTTTACTACCGAATATCCTTGACTTGATCACTAAGTCGATTACGATTTGTGTATTTCGCCCGTTTCGTTGTTGCTTTCACCTTCAGCACGCGTCCACTACTGAGGTGCAATCGAATTAGCTTAGCCTCACAAGCGGCAGCAAAACTTTTTAATCAAATGCCCGTATTTGCTTATCCGTTCCTACATGTATATGTGTGCGCACCTTTACTCGGATTTAAGTACAGGTACTTATAAATTTCGTATGATTACAATTACGCACACCCAGCTAAGCGCTCGGTTTATGTACTGATTTTGTTGTTTCAATTTGTTTTGCTGTCATTTGCGTTCTGAGACAAAGTTCAATTTAACTCACTCTTACCTTCAATGCATAATTTTTTTTAAGTAGCGGAATCGTTTGCTTTAAACGATTTGCAATCACTAATATATTCCGCTATGCAGTTGTGCTAATATATACATATGTATGTTTGTATTACTATATACGGAGATATGTACTTTTGTAAAATTGTATTTCATATTTTTATTGTTGTTATTCGGTTTCTAAGCTGATTGCGCGCCTTAAAGTGTTGTGATTTGACGAGACGGAATTTACTAGTGATTAATAGCGCATTGTTTAACCCCTTCGGAGATCAGAAGACTTACGTCAATTTTACTGAAATATTGAAGCTGTTTAAACTGTGATATGGTAGTATTTTGATTTTGCGTTTGGGTATACAATTATAGATATATTTTGACCTCAAGACATTATATCGTGGCCTCATAGGTCTACGTAGTTACCGCCTAATAAAAGTGAGCCTGCGTTTGTGGTATGAACTTCTTGCTGAATCCTATGTACCATAAAGGAGTGAAGGAGAAATATCAGAAGAAAACTAGGGATAGTAAGAGAAAGATATGGACAAAAAATAGTAAGACTTTTTTGATATTTTTTTATGTTGGACGACTGTCAATAGTTATCATTAGTACTTAGTATACGCTTGTATAATTTCTGAAGTACTAAAGTGCATTTGGCGATTTGCAGATAAGTAAAATTATACAAGAAAGAAGTTCCATTAAATTTTTTGTACGCAATCAAATTTCTGGTGCCGAAAAGCACAGAATGTCAGAAGTGGTCTTCAGTGATAATTGTTTGTCGCAATCACCTGGTTATTCAAACTAGTCAAACTAGTTGACGACAAACCACGTCCAGGACGGCCATCAACATCAACTGTTGATCAACATGCCGAAAATTAAAGGAATTGGTGCTTGATAAACATATTGCTATTATCGAGGAATCTTGGATCTATGGCCACGTCCCAGAAACAGACGGTCATTCGGCCGAATCTCTTAGTAAAGGCGAGCCGAAGACGAAACAACCACGCATCGAAAGACAAAAATCAAGCTTATGTTGACAGTTTTCTACGATTGTAGAAGTTTGGTGCACTCCGAATTCCTTCCGACGGGCTAAATTGTAACTGCTCCGAGGAAACCGTTTTGAGTAAATTGAAGACATTAGACGTAATCGCTTGAAGGCTATTCCGAAAATTGATTTTAGCAACACTTTCGAGGATTGGAAAAATGTTGGAATAAGTGTAATGGAGACAAGGGGGATGACAAAGATTTTAAAGGATAAGTTAAGAATTTTAAAATTATGAACAAAGTCTTACTATTTTTTACTTTATAGCAATACAAAGCGAGAAAGAAAGTGCGGTAAGCGGAGAAAGTGTAAACTTTGTTCAATCCGCCTCGTGGTTAAAGTGTAAACATGAAATTATTTCCAAGGACAGATAATAATAATAATGAAAGGAAACGAAATTTAAACTTAACAAAACTGTTTACCTAAAAAATGATCGATACGAAAGTTACCAGAAGATTCGATGGCGTTCCCTATAAACTAATAAAATGCCAGTTGTTGGAACCATAAGCACCTGGAAGACCTTTTAAGTAGGTACCTCTTGCTAACGGTCAACAACTGGCAATTAAAATGAGTATACTCACCCTGGTATACTGGAAGTAATTTGCCTTATTCCTGACTTAAATTATGTAATAAATGATTAAGAATTTTTTTATGATCGCATTTTAGGGCTTTCCTCATGAACGAAACAACTGGGAGCAAAAGACAGATAGATTTTCCAACTATACTACTACCTTTTACATTACATAAGGCGCTAAGCAGAATTATCTCTTGAATCCTACAACAAAGAGCGACACACAAAAAATCATTCAAAATTCTCCAATGTCAATCAATCGGTATTTTATAGTGAACCAATCATAAACTGAAGAGAATATATGAGGTCTACGTGTATAACTTTAAAGGGACGGTTTTCAAGAGATGATATAACCTGATTATTTTTACATTGCTTCAATATTTTGAACAAGTCTTGGAAAGATAATGTCCCTGTGCGTCTTTTTCAATATACTCATATATCAATATGTAATGTTAGTTGAAAGTCATCGTATTTTTGTGGAAAAGCTTGTGATGGATATGCCTTAGCTGAGCGAAAAGGCAACAATTTCTTTGAACAATTTAATTTCTGACATGGCAGACGAGGAGGTCTAGGTCTAGGTGGCCCAAAAGTTAGATAAGGAAATATTGGAATATTGTTCTAAAGCAAATGAAGAGTTCAGAGAATCTTTAGAACATCACTCAAAGCAAGGAAATTTAGTGCTATATGAATTGAAGTCAAGCGATATTAAAAAAACGAATTTGCATATAAAACGAATTCGCTTGTGCATCGGATTGAGACTGGCGATGGAATATGAATACATTACGAATACCCTATACGCAAAACGTCTGTCTTCCAAATCAACGGCAAGATCGAATATCCATTACGTCAAGGTAATACTTTATATTTAGTGTGGTCAGAAAGGCGTGCTGTATTGTGAGCTACTAAAGCTGGGTGAAACTATTAATGAAGAAACATGGACACATACGAGGCAATAATTTTCCTTCATGACAACGTTGCAATACTGGTTAAAAACTATATATTGGAAAAGTAGCAGCTGAGAAGTTTTGCCACATTCGCCTTATAGTCCAAGAGCCTTACTGCTTCTGACTATCATATGTTCCGATCAATGAAGAAATTTTGGAATGAAATCCACAAATTGCCAGAAAGGTAAGAAAATGTTGTAGCCTTAGATGGGCAATACTTTGAATGATGCTATGTATGGTATACACAAGCTTACTTAAATAAACGTTCACATTTTGGACCCAATATATAGTAACAAAGGTCTATCAATATACGATTAATATATATACATGTGTCGAGAGTTGTTTGTGTACATATGTAGTTACTTTTGGTTTCGAAAACCCGTCAGCGAAAGAGATCAAAAGATAGAAGGGAAACCTTTCGAGCTGGGTAGTGAGAGACAAATTTTTTAAACTTCTTGTTAATTTTTGCACTCAGTTGGCATTTTAAATGCAAAAGTTCGCTCTCGAAGAGCATGCAACGCTCTACTAAGCTCTCATTGAGCGTATATTTTCATAGTCACTGAACAGACTTTGCCGATCATTACAGCAACCATTTGTGATACGTTTATTAGACATTAGAGGGTTAAACAGTGTGTTACATGATTTATTATTGTGTTAATATGTATTGTATACGAAAATACGTCATAGGAATGCCGGTCGCTATAATTATTTATTATATTATATTATAGCTAATACTTATTTGTTATTATAAGCAAATATGTGCTGGTTGTGTGGTGTTTGGTATTAGATAAGCTGACTATCAAGAAGTTTAATGTAAAAACTAATATTATTATGAACTAAGTAATATTTACTCGTCATTTGCGTAATTTATATGAACGTTGGATACGAGTATTACTTTCTCAATCACAGCTCAGAGGAAATTGATAAATTATTTACTGAGCAATTGAATACATTCAACAACCGACCGCGGTTTGCAAAGAGGCTTTAGAACACGTGGAAGCTGTCAGACTCATGCGGCTGTGCGGTTTTGCTAATTTTTTTTATGCAATTAGTTGGCGGGGTTGTCGTTTGAGTAACAAGAGTGTGTTATTATAAACAATTTTCTAGGTAATGATGGCTATTAAATGCTGTTTTGACAAAGTAATCAAATCACTTTTTGATTTTATGATATTTGAACGAGTTTAAGCATAACTGTAATAAGCGGAACCTGTTTTTTATTGGCTGTGTCTTTAGAGTATGTCATATATATATATATGTATACGAAAAATTCTCTAAATTTTGAATTATTTTTTGTAGTTTGGGGATAGCGTGAAAAAATCAAAGACAGCCAAATCTGACGAATAAGGTGGCTGAGCAGTGATTATCTTTTTGTACTTTTGGTACGAGTATAGCACTGAAATTCTTCATATCCAAAACACTATCCAAAATGTTGACATCCTTTGCTATCTTACTGATGCCAACACTACGGTTTTCAAGTCCTGTTTTTATATCGTTTATATATGTATATAGTTTGCCACGAAGTTTGTAACACTCAGAAGGAAACGTTAGCGACAATATAAAAGGTGACCCATTTCGAGGTTCCTTACTTTTGTTAAGCAAAACAGACTGAAACTACAAGTTTAATAAAAATTCTAATATTCGTTAAATAGGCGTTTTAGGCTCGAATTTATTTATTTTAGGCACAAAGATATAATGATAAGTCACACGAAAGTTCGAAAATCTTTATAGAAAAATCTCTTTGAACAATTTTTAGTCATAGATGGCATATACTCAAGACAATATACGTGCAATCTCTTATCTCATGATATTAATGATATTTATTTGCGTACTGGAAAGTGAAAGAATCAAGTCGAATTTAAAATTGTGCTATAATGGAAATAGGGGTGGTTGTTGTCTGATTTCGTCCATTTTTGTACTGTGACATTGGAGTAATGGAAGAATTCTACGCGCTAGATTTCGTTAAAATCGGTTGATTGAATCCCGAGATATAAGATTTCCCCAAAAAAGTGGGGGGCGCCACACCCATCATCCAATTTTCTCACCGGCAATAAAACCATTGTATATTAACTTACAGTTATATCTGTATCTATATACTGTATTTAAACTATTGTACTCTGTAAGTTAAGTTCTTCAATGGAAAGCTTTTTTATTTGATGTTCGGGTTTGATGCTTGCTCAAAGAATAGTACTGAGTCTCAAAATATATCGTTCAGTGTTATCTATAGGGCAAATAATATAAAAGTAGATGGAATATGCTCTATAGTCATAATTTACCATTTTTCTTTAAAGAAAGGGCTGCTTCTTCTTTTCTTCTGGTGCTGGGAACTTTAGGCAATAACTTTTCTGCAAACTGTTCGCATTTGGAGTCTTTGTAATAATCGTAGTTATGGAAATGCTTTCGACTATGTCCCTTCGCTAAGATTACTTAAGTGGGTCGCTATGGCAGACATCAGTATCAAATAGTTAATACACTGTGACAAAAAGTATCCAGAAATTGTAAATAAAATTCAAAATATTTAATTATTCATCAATATTTATTTTGTCGCCTTCAAAAGAAATCCATAAGTTGTAATACACTAATGTGAACGAACACTTTTCACAAGCACGTTTTGGGTTGGCCTTCAGCTCCTTCAGCGAGTTCTGTCGACTCAAAGCGGGTTCTACGGATCGGTAATTTCAGTTTGACGACCAAACAAAACTCACACCAAGCCAAATCTGATGAATATGGCGATTGATCGGTGAATAATTGCGTTTTTAGCTTTAAATTCGTCACAATTGTGGCTCGATGCAATGGTGCATTAAAGTCGTATAAAATCCATGAATTGTTCCAATTCCTTCCATTTTCTCTAGATGTTCCCACGCAAACGGCTCAATATGGCCAAATGGAACTCCTTATTGACTGGCTGTCACTACGAAAAAAATTCATGATGCACCAAATCATGAATATCGAAACAGTGACCATCATCTTAATTTTTCGGCGGCCTTGGAGTAGTTTTTTTCGGTTTCGGCTCGTTTTTTCCCACCATTCCGATGATTGTCGAACTCATAAACCTATGTCTTATCGGCAGTTATAATGCTCCATAAATGTGCGATCGGAATTTGCACGATGAAGCGTATCCAAAGCAACATATTTACGCGTTTCATATCCAAAATATCGACCAAAATCATTCGAACGGACTTGCCAGATATGTCGTGCTTTCTTGCCCCCTCTCTAACACTTGCCTGACGATTTTCAAACACCATATCCTTCACTTTTCAAATATTTTCATCAGTTGAAGATCGTCCAGAACGAGGCATATCTTCAACGATCTCTCAACCGTCTTTGAAGGCTTTGAACCACTCATAGGCTAGTGTTTTTGAATTACCGTAAGCCTTTTCCAATATGCGCAAGGATTCCACAAACGATTTTTTTTTAGAAATACAAAATTGGAGACAAATTCTATGTTCGATATTGTTATCCATTGTAAAAAGCGCAGCGCACCACAGAGGTGTACCGACTTAGGCAACTGTTGTAAACAAACTGGTTGACAGATCTCGCATAGTAATTAAGGGCAGTCCTACCAACTTAGAAAAAAATATATATTTTTGAAATATTATTTACAGTTCTACCAACTCAGAAAAAAGGATATTTTTGAAATATTATTTACCCCTAGAATTTAATTAGAATTTTCGGTTGCTCTTCTTGTCACAATGTAGGAGAGTTGTTACCATCTACTCGGCAGTTTAAAAATAAGATCGATTAGAATTTCATATAAAGTAGTACTCGTAAATTATAATCAGACTCTTCCAATTTGGCATTATATATTTATACACATATTTTCAGCTGTTTGCTAACAGCCTTATCATAATCCAGAAGGTATTTATTTTTTATTCTTGTCCGGTTCCAATCTGCTTAAGGGAAACTTGACGTTACAAGTAAACTTGAAAGTTATTTGATTATATAACATCATAAACGGTAATATCGATAAACAACGGCACTATCCCTCGGTGGTACTGAAGACACCTCTGTGCTTGAAATTTGCTTATGGTATAAATTTCATATAAGTTAACCGGTTGAAAAAGCAAATCCCTTTGTAATTAAAATGCAAACTCGTTTTTGTTCTAATAATAGTCATCATTAATCATTTATTTAATATTGTAATTATTGTTTTTTGTTACATTTTCCCTTTTCGTATTAAATAAAGAAAATTAAAAAAAAAAAACGAAAAAGATAGAAAATCGGAATTAAGTCTTGCAAAGGATAGAAAAATTAAATTAAAAAGTATACATACATAGACCAGCAATTTGTCATTAGCATTACGTACAGTGTATGCAAAAAGTAATGGACATTTGTAATTATAATTGTAGGCAGCATTGAATGTTTGTATATATTTACATAAATACATATGAGTATATAAACTTGTTTGTATAAAAGTATGAAGTGGGTGCATAAATTGCATACAAAGTAATAAAGTATAGAGATATTTCAATCAAGCAACTTAATAGATATGTACAATACAAGTACAGCTACAGCTATATTGATATTTACTCAGCCTAATGTTTTGTGGACATATGCAAGTGGTAAATATTTATGCCATGATTTATGGAAGCTTCCTCATCACTATATTTTTGTTGTTTTGCCGATCATCACTGTCGCATTAACACTGATATTAATTTATGCAGTTTGCCAATAAATAGCCTTACTTAGCTAGAGGTGGTGGTTATTAAATGTGGCATGGCGTTGTAATAATGCATTTCTGTTTTATATTCACACCCCTTTGATTTTTGTTATTGCCTGAATTTCTTTAATTGTCATTTACTGCTGAAGTAAAGATTAACTTTGATTGTTGTTTTGTTTATTTTTTTGATTTGCAAATATTTTCCCTTTCAATGATTTCTCTAATAATATTTATCTATGACTTTGCCATTATTTGTGTTTGCTACAAAAAGCACAGTTTTAGCAAGTTTATGGGAAAGTTGTGCTTTTCTGTTTGTACCTTCGGTTTGTGACTTGGCTGTCTTTTATTTTGCACGTACACGTACCGCAACCAGTGAAAAATGAGCTTGAAGCCACCGTGTTCATTGTGTAGTTTGTTTGCGGATCTCACTTGGCGTATACGTAACTTTTAACAGTGTTACCTAAATATGTGTATACCGTGCTCATTATAAGAACATCGTGAACTGTCAATTTTAAGTGTTTATGAAATCAATGCGAGTGAAAAAAATTATATTCCTAATTGAAGCTTGCCTTCATGAGATATTTAGAATACTAGATTAGTATGTCTGCAAATTTTGCGTTTTGTTTGTTTATTCGATTAAAATTCACAAGTTCTTTTCGTTCGAATTCTAAATATTTTTTTATAAATAAAACATACCAAACAAAATTTTGGAATTCAAAGACTTCAAAACCCATGTAATTAAATTGTCTACGGAAGCTTAAGCGTAAAATAAATAGCCCTGTGCACCTGCCTTCTAATAGTTTCTTCACATTTTCCTAGCATTATTTCGGGCGAAAAAAATGAGAATGTGGTTACTCAGAGTTTTTAAAAAGGTAACCTTTTTTGATTTTTGCCATTTAAAATATACGCTTTGATCTATGGGCTCTTGAAATGTCCCAGGTTTTCGACGCAAATTTTTTTCAGCGATTAGATCCATTTCTGGCTCAATGGGTATGTAAACAAGTAAAATTGTCACATAGCAAGCTGAACTGATTCAAAAGCTGCCATTTCAATCAGAAAAAAAACGGTTTGGTATGGTTTGTAAGCCGGTAGAATCACTCTCCATGTTTCTCTAAATATCATGCCGATGAGAACGTAACATCATCGCGGCATTTTAACCGACTATTTAATGCCTGAAACTGAAGCTCGTAATCTCGGCGACACTAAGTTTAAACAAGACGGCGTCACTTCTAATACATCGCCTCAACCTATTAATTATACAGAGAATACTTCGGTGAGCAGATAATTTCACATTTTGGGCTGGTCGTTTAGCCACGGCTATCACACGCTCGACCGAGTCATTGAAAATTTCATTCAATGTGTGAACCATCTAAGACGTGGCCGGGGACAACATTTCAATGAGATAATCTGCAAACAATAAATGCCAAAAATGTTTTTTTTTCGAATGGTACTAAACATTCCTCATTAAATTTGATGTTTCTGTCTGTAGGAAACCTCGAAATAGATCACACTTTATATTATAGTTGTTAATATTTTGAATTTTGGTCCAAAACAAAGAGAGTCTCTCGGCCGTTTTTTTAATTTTTTTACGAACTTGGTAAGTCAGAAATCCGGCTAATCGCAGCAGATATTTCAAAAGAGAAAAATGTCCAAGATTTTGAAACATTCTGTAGGAAAGCCTTTAGGTGGTATTATTTAATGTTGTATATTGAAAATAAGTGTCAAGCTAGTGTAATTATTGTGATCGTTTGTGTGACAGCCAGCCTTCTTTTATTACGTCAGGTCTCTGAAGAGATACCCTAAACCAAGTAAGATTTTTTTTGAGGCAATCCAATAGACGTTGTTGCATAAATAAATATTTTTCGTGTGAAAACATAAGTCAACTGCCTTCGAACTAATTATTTGGCGAGATGTAATTAATGTAATTATTGTTGTTCTATAATATTTGTTTTTGTCATATGTTGCATTAGTTCAGCTATTCAATATTTAATTACTATTTTCATGTATTTTATTATTTGTCATTTACACAGATGTCAGTGTGTGGGTATGTACAGCAATGCTTTAAACTAATAATTTCTGTAGCTATAACTACAATTATATATAACTAATATATATATATATATATAGATATATTTATATATACATATGTGTATTTGTATGTGTTTGCAATTAATATTATTTATTGTTCCACATAGGCAAGTGTAAGTAAGTAAGATATTTGTTTGTGCTTTATTATGCACATATTATTTGTCTTTGACATGCGTACGCACACACACGCATATGTTGAGGGCTACTTATGTCTGTGTATGTACATATGTATGTATATAGCTACCAATAGAGGTGTGTGTATGTGTGTGTGATTGGCATGCGTTTAGATTCTATTTTTTTAAACTAAATTATGTTGCATATTTATGTACTCATATTGATAGTTACAAATAACAGTTAATTTATTAATATTATTTATATATGTATGTATATATATGAATATGTATGTTTGTGTTAACAATAAGTATACACTTATGTAATTGCATTAAGTCACACTATTTGACTGTGTTTAACAACTCTTTTACTAATTTTTACTTAATTACTTAATTAATAATTAACTAATTATTTATTTGATGTAAGTAATTATAATTACTTATTAATTAATTATTTGAGATTTTCTTAAGCAGTAATTAACGTAAAATATGCAGCTCTTTTACTTCAGTAATTATTGTCTAAAATTTGTTAAACATATTTAATTAACATATTCCTTAACGCTGCATATTCCCCTACACACTAATAATTAAGTTATTGTGTTCGCTAGCCACTATTTAAATAAGTTTAATTATATTTGCTTACAATATGCATAATTTCTATTTATTTTTAAAGAATTTTGTAGTGTTCCTAACAGTTCAAATACTTATTATATATTTTAAAAAATATATTTTCAGCTTAAATTAATGTTTTACTTTATTTTTAAACAAATAATTCAAAATCAGCGTAATTTTAAGGCCCGCGCACGCCACGCCGTCGGCTTGTCATTAGAAGACCTCCAGCTGCTGACTTGACGCACGCTTGTTGTGGCCGACTATAATGCACTAAGGGAACCGTTAAATACACAAAAAAGCACACGCGCTCTCACACATACTAAGCTACATAGTTTTTGCAAATAATTTTGTCTTTTCTTACATTATACTTAACCTCACATTCATCTCATGCGCCCCTGGCAGCGAACAGATAATATTTTAGAGTTGATTTGTTTTGGAAACGCTTTCTTCGTAAATAATATGATTTTAAATATTCGCATATACTTGGCAACGCTATCTATTGGTAGTGCCTAGGGCTCATTAGGGTTCACACCAAAGCAGCGTCACCAAATATATTTTGATTTTTTGTAATTTAGACTAACATTACGCTAAAAATTAGTAGAAAATTTTAAAACAATATCTTTACTGTGTTTATTCGAAAACAGTTTCTAAAACTATCAACTCAGAGCTTTTAAGCTTTGTGGCTCTTTGAAAGCCGTTATATGCTTCACAAATTTCTCAATGCTCTGCTAGCTTTAAATTCAACTTTATAATGCTCTGAAAACACTATAATAGACTGAAAGCTTTCACGTGCTTAAAGCTTGCATACTTGTATTTTACAAAGTCTTATTACGCTCTAAAAGCTTTCAAGTGGTATGTACGTTTTAGACACTTACGCAAGTTTTTGATATGTTTTGAAAGCTTTATAAAGCGCTTAAAGCTTTGCTGTATTCTGTAAGCAGCCTACTGTTTTGAAAGCTTTATAAAGCGCTTAAAGCTTTGCTGTACTCTGTAAGCAGTCTACTGTTTCGAAAGCTTTATAAAGCGCTTAAAGCTTTGCTGTACTCTGTAAGTTGCCTATCTCTCTCATCTTGACACTCTCCGCATTGAAGCTCTCTCACACTCATACGCTCTAACACATACGCTTCCTCACTACCGCACAGATCAAGCTTTAAGATTTAAGTCATATGAAAATCACCTTTGAGTATGCGCGTAAACGTCTTCTTGAACTGTTGATTCGCGAGCGCGTAACAAAAGGGATTCATCGGACTATTTGCATAGCAAAGAAAGTATGAAAACATATAGAGATGCTCGTTGGTGCAGGGTGGATTACGGCAGAAGCCCTCCACCAGTGCGAGCACATGATATGGCGTCCAACACGCCACAAAACAGCCAAGTATGAAGGAGATCGTGCGAAACGCTTTGCGTGCACGATTCTCCGACTTTGATTTTTGTCGCCCACCACCAACGAGCAGTGGTATTTTCTTTTTGCTCTTGAAGTGCTTGCCAATCGATTGCATAAAGGCGCGTTTACTCGAATTTCGGCTGGCCGCTTCGCCGCTTGCTTCTCGCTGTGACTTTATGCTCGACGGCTTGTTGTTGGTATTCGAGGTGCTGCTACTGCTGCCGCCGGTCGTGCTGATGCCAGCGCCCGAAACGTAGCCCGTGCAGGTTGTGTTGTCAATTTGTGCAGTGCTTGTTGCTGGCGGCGCCGTCGAATCGGTGCTGCTTGTTGTGGTCTGCCTTGTGTTGACCAACTTATTGTTGGTTGTGGTGGTCACGAATGTTTCGCGTTCATCGATTTTCTCAAGTTGCGCTGGTGGCACCGTTGTGGTTATGGTTGTTGTTAATTGATTTTGCATAGTGAGCGTCACTGTAGTGGCGGCGGTGGTAGCGTTGCCTTTACTTTTCGTGTTCGTCTCTAGCGGACTGGAGCTGCGTCGTATTTCCGTTGAGATCACTTTGTCCTCAATTAGCTTGGCGTGCTCGTTGACGCTTAGCAAACTAATAGCCTCAATGCAGCTTTCGCGACGCACTTTAACGAAATCTTCCATGCCTGTGTAGGAAACAAGAAGGTGTCGTTCAATTTCGACATTATCAAGCTCATTTGGTGGTGTGAAAGTTGTGTTACCATTGGGTGGAGCGGGTGGATTGCCGGTTTCAGGTGGGGAAGCACGTCTTGTAATTTTGGGTTTAGGTTGTTGCTGTTGTTGCTGCGCAGCTACAGCCTTTTGCAGCGCCTGTTGCAACAGTTTGGGGTTAGTGACGACTTGGTTGGCACGCTCCTGATTGGTCGGCACTTCCGCACGCATGACAGCAGCGGCTTGTGGTATTGCTTGCCGCAATGAGCTGGTTACGCTGCCATTAGTGGTAGGTGATGCTAGCATTACGGAACTTTCGTCCATAAAACGCAAATCGGAATGATTGGTGAGTAGGTTGTAGGTCATATTTAGTTCGCTGTTACTGCTGTTGCCGCCCAAAGGTCGGTCCGAATAGTCGGAGAGAGGTGTGGGACATTGGAATTGCTCGGGTGGTGGTAGTATGGCTTGTACCAAGCACGGTTGTACCTGGTCACGTGGCACTTCGATAGGCGCAATGTCGACCGGTGAAAGCGGTGATTCAGCAAGTAATTTTGTAGCGGTACTGGATCGTGAACGTGGTGGCGTAGGTTCCGCTCTGAGCTGCTCATCCAGCTGCCGCTCTGTTTCGACAATTTGTGACAGTGTCGTGCAGGATGTACGTTTAGGTCGTTCGCTACACGCGCTTGTATGTACACTCACCTCTTCTTTGCTTTGCGTGCGTATAAGTAAACCGCTGCGTGTTGGATTGGGGGATGTGGCGGTAGCCACTGTGGCCATGGCTTCATTGGACTTGGAATTTATGGAGCATTGGGTTAAATTACCTTTACTACGAGTAGCAATGAGTGCGGCCTGTGCGCCAAAAACCAGGCCGATTGATGAACGCTTGCGGAGATTGGCTAGTTTTTGCTGATTTACCATTTGCTGTGCCTGATTGACTGAACTCTCCTCGTCCGAATCGAATGCCGGACTGCTGGAGCGTTCACTTTTCTCTGTTTCACCAGATCCACCATCGCGTTTACCATTTTCCATTTTACCTTCTGAAATGCGCCGCTGCTCGTTAACGCCATCGCCAGCAGTGCCATTTATAGCTTCGGCTTGTGTAAGTGGGTTCATCTGACCCGAGCCACGTTTTGTCGCACCGCTGCAGTTGTTACCATCCTTCGTCGTGTTGCCACCGATCTCTACTTGGGTTTTCAGTATTTTTTCTTCTATAACACCTATGCCGGCGGCATGTCCGGCCATACCAGACATTGCGCCTGCACTTAGCGCCACCATCGATTGCATTTTCCGCTGTTTGGCTTCACTACGTTTCTGCATTTCGTAGGCGGTGCGATAAATACCGCCGTACAAGATAAATAGAACTATGAGCGTTGTCCAATAGTAAGCCGATAATGAGTGCCGTATTGAAAACCGGATCCTTAAGAAACTGTACAGCACACTGCCCAGGCAGGAGGTCACGCTTGCCCGTAAAGTGTTCCCAACCGAAAATGGAAATGAAAAAGAGCAACGCCGGCACAATCCATGTAATGGTGACCATATAAATCACACGTTTTCTCGTACGCCAACTACGATATTTTGCCGCGATCTTCACCGAACAATACCGATCGATGGTTATAAGCAGCACCGTATACTGTGACGCCAAACAGACCGTGTAGTCCACAGAGAGCCAAAGATCACAAAGCAATGGTCCCAAATCCCAGTAGCCCATCAACACGTATATAGTGTAGAAAGGCATTGAAATGGAACCTGCAAAGGAGGAATATAGTTTCAATTGAATTTTATGCCAAACTCAACCACAAACTTACCGATCAGCACATCCGTGGCGGCCAAAGATGCTATAAAATAATTGCTCGGTTGTCGTATATTACGATCCACGATGAAGGCAAGCAGTACAAGCACATTACCGCCCACCGTCAAGATAATGCAGATCGATAGACACAGCGCAATCAGTATGCTCTGCCAGAGCGCAAAAGGTGGCAGTACTTGCGAGGGCGTGGGACCGCGTGTAGTCACATTCGTAAAATCTTCCAGGAGGCTATAGTTCAGACTACGGTTGGTATAGGTTGCCAACATATCCATATCGATATTAGGATTCCAAATGTTCAGTTCACCGTTCTCGCCAATGAAAGGATGGTACAATTGTGCGGCCTCCAGCAGACGCTTACATTCCGTATGCTCGACGAAGCGATTGAAAATGGATTTGCAAATATTTTCACGCTCCTTCTTTTGTCGCCTGCGGTATTTTTTTAAGTTGGTTACAGGAATACAATTAAGGTATGTTAAATTAAGGAATTGCGTACTCACCATTGCGTTATGAAATCCGGCTTGATGGAGTAAATGGGATCCGTTTTATTGCTGCTGCCGCCAATCTCCAGCGTGGACAGTTCAATGTCTGCATACTCATTATGTGTGGGCGTTGTCATTTTGTTATTCACTATATGCAACGCCAAAATAGATTGTGACCAGTATGGTCGTTGTATGTTTGGTATTTATAGTCCAGTCACTTTTCGATGTTTGCCAAAAGCTGCACTTAAAGTGATTTTCGGTAGTAACAGTATTAGCAGTGTAACCGCAAAGTGCCGGCCAGCAAGCACATCTACTTCGGCATCATGGCTTCAAAATCTGCAATGCAAAGGAAACATCGGTGAGTTTTACTATTCAGCTACTCTTGCGTTGCTATGAATTGTGTATTAGTGAAGCATATGGCTTGTGAAAACTAGGATTACACTTTATTTTAAGTTCACTCAAAAATTGTGTTGACAAATTGGTTCTTTGTTGCATAATAATTTAATTTGGCTAGCAGATACGACGCAACAAGTAAGCGACAACAGCGTTTCAATTTTCTTACTGACGCATGTTACTTATTTGTTGAAATATTCTGCCACAAACTAAATTATTCCACTACAGCTTTGCGTATACCATCAGCCTCGAGGCATTGTATACTGATGTGGAATGTGTGTCCAGTATTTGTGTCGCATGCCACTATCTGTCAAAATATGTTTGGCGTTCCACATGTTCATAAAATGTCTCGTTATGAAATAATGTAGTAGAAATTTATGTACCACCCGATTTTTTTCCTGGACCTCCGCTGCGAAAAATTCTATAATTGCGGCATATCCTCTTAAAATACGACTGTTTTTCTCACAAAAAAAAAACAAAAGAAATGTTTTACTTTGCAGTGTCGTCTTAAAGTGCATGGATCATACTTTTCTCAAAAATTCTCAAAATTAATTGTCTTAGGATTGTTCAAAATTACGAGACTGAGATATAATAATAATGTTTTTACTAAAAATTACAAATGGCATCGACTAACTTTTTGAGAAACTATACCTTATATTACTTACATATCAGTTTAATGGATAATCTCTCCCATAAAATCGTATGATCTGATAATACAACACACATATACTACTGTGTCCAAAAAATAAGGTAATTTGAATTTAAACTGCGCGCGTCGAAGGATTTGAATTATTTTATTATTTTTTTAGGTTGATAGTACTGTCATATTTGTGTCAAATTTCTTGTCAAAATATTCATTAGTGTTTGAGATACGTGTCGTTTTGTGAGCAGCTAAAAGTGTGTTTTTCGTTTTTTGCGATGTCGAAATTTGTTGAGCAAAGAATAAGCAATAAATTTTGTTTACGGAATCAACTTTCTGCTGGGGATACGTTGCGGATGGTGCTCGGAAGCCTCGACGTGATGAGACTATGTCTAAAAAAAAATGTTGATAAGTGGTATAGTGAGTTCCAAGCCGGCCGTGAACGTGTCGAAGACGAAGAGTGTCAAGGGCGACCATCAACCTCAACCGACGAAGCTCACGTTCAACAAATCAAAGATTTGGTGTTGAAAAACCGTCGATTAACAATTAGAGACCTTGCTGATGAAGTTGGCATATCGAAAGGCTCAGCCAATACCATTTTGAAG
Source organism: Bactrocera correcta (assembly GCA_027475135.1). NCBI lineage: Eukaryota > Metazoa > Arthropoda > Insecta > Diptera > Tephritidae > Bactrocera > Bactrocera correcta. Next base: position 64,083,013 of record CM050326.1, on the reverse strand, counting down.
GATGATTTGCTCCTCAAGCGCGTCAAATCTCGACTGGTACCGAAAACATTGAATTTTTTGGAAAAAGGCATCGCGTTGGTGAAACGATGCTTTCCGACTACCAGGGTGTCATGAAACGCATTATAACTGGCGATGAGACTTGGATCTATGCTTACGACCCCGAAACAACCGATCAATCGAGCGAATATCGTGCCAAAAGAGAGCCGAGACCAAAAAAATCGCGACAAAGTCGCTCAAAAATCAAGGCCATGTTGACTGTTTTCTTCGATTATCGTGGTGTTGTGCATTATGAATTCCTTCCAACCGGTCAAACAGTCAACAAGGAATATTATTTGAACGTTATGCGTCGTTTGCGTAACGCTATCCTCCTAAAAGGGCCGGAATTGTGGAACGACAATTCTTGGTTTTTACACCACGATAATGCACCATCCCATACTGCCCTCGTAATTCGTGATCATTTTGCCAAAAACTCAACCCATATCGTTCCACAACCACCGTATTCACCTGATCTGGCGCCGTGCGACTTCTGGCTGTTCACCAAGCTCAAAAGACCTCTCCGGGGATACCGTTTTTATACGATAGAGGAGATTCAAGCCGCAGCGAAGACGGAACTGAGGGCCATCCGGAAAGTGACTACAACCAGTGTTTCGAAGATTGGAAAGTCCGTTGGTATAAGTGTATTGCATCGGGAGGGGATTACTTTGGAGGGTATGTAATTGATTTGGAAGAATAAATAAAGAATTTTCAAAATAAATACAATGTCACCTTATTTTTTGGACACAGTAGTATATATTGTCTTTAGCCAGGATCTATTTCAAACTATTTAAAATTTTTAAGAAAATCTTGATTCGAACTTTTATTTTTTATCTAGATTCACACTTCCACACACGCTTCTTAGTAAGATTTAAAGAGTTCGTTGTGATTTGATTCAAAACACTCGGGTTCGAAATACTCGGTACCTTGGGGCTTGAACAGTTTTTATTGGTTTTAAACAATTTTTGGTCATAGGTGGCACACACGCTTCTTGTATTACATGGGAAGTAGGCGTTGTTTTTGTCTGATTTGATAATAATGACAATGGAACATAAAAATATCAAACAAGTGCTAGGTTCCAAATTTTGTCGAAATCGGCTGGACGGGTTCCGAGATATAGAGTTTTACCAAAAATTGAGTGGTGCCGCGCCCATCGTTCAATTTTCACATTTATATATACCTTATCCCCAACTGTTTTTGTTTATAACTCTTCAAATTCTGACCTCGATAAGTAATTACGGTTAAAGCTTTTCCAGGTAAGCTGAAAATAATGATTTCCTAAGGATATGGTAATTAACATATCTGATTTACCTCAGAGTTCATGTTGACAAGCATCCTGCCATATGTATGACTTTGTACGCACGTTTGGACATAAACACATACAAATGCAGTCAATTGGCAACTCGCTTAGGGCGCTCAATTTGTTGTGCATGAACAGTTACCATTGAGTTACAGCAAATACTAACATCCTTGCAGTGTTGTAAGAGTGTGAGTTGCAGCAAAATGCACAGCAGTCAACATATCACATATGCGTCTGTATACGAAAGCAAATGTTTGAGCGTGTGGTTCAGTTATAATGCAATTTCCAAGTTTTCAGTGTGACAGGTAATACTCCTCAGAGACATGGTGCAAAGTGAAAATTATTTGGGTTGCGGTAATGTTCAAACTACATACATATATGGCGAAACTCTTTAGGTACTGACAGCTGAGAGGGTTTTGGAAAAATTTTCACAATCTTCGTTTAGGAGCTTAGGTTCTTTCAACAGTTCAGTGCGACCAATATGTTTGAACAGTTGGTTGTAATGTGTTCGATTCGTCACCCTACAGCACTTGGTTTCTTGATGACAAATATATTTTATTGAGACTATATGTTTGTATCACTATGTATTTAATTGATATGAATATATAAAAAATATAAACAAATTCTAAGTAGAAAGACTTGAATTGTATAAAAATTTTAAAGTAAATATTCTGACCCAAATTTGTTAAAATAAGTCTTTTGACTGAGTTCTGTAAAAAACAACACACTGTTCAGAAAATTCTATATTCGCAATACATACATACAAGTTAGTAAATAGTTAGCCGACCGTACAGAGCTGGGGTTTAACATAGTTAGCGACAACCCCACAAGCAGCGCTATTAAAAACAATTGCTCCTCGGTGCATTACCGGCAAAAGTTGGTGATTTGTAGCTTATCACGCCAAGTGTGATAAATGAAGTTATTACCTTGATTCCGCCACCTCTCCTCGTTAGTGTTAGTGAAATTACTTTGCACGACAAATCCCAACACGAAGGCAGTGGAATTGGCGTAGGTAAGTATGTCTTGTTGTGCAAAAACATTGGAAACATGGCAATTCACTATTGGCTAAATTGACGATTGGCGTTGGCGGCTGATGGCTGATGGCTGCCTGTTGATGAGCAAATCTGTTGCATCACTTGTGCTTCACTCTAGTCTGCATGTAATGCAATTTTAAAGGAAATTGAAATGCTTACTGGTGCAAGGCCAATAAATGTTTGTGGAAGTGAGCAATAATTTCTTTTACCATACAACCACAAAATATGTAATTACAAGTGTGAGCATAAATACATGCTTTGAAATTTAAGTTTGCTTGAGAGAATCTAATTGTGATTTCTCGGAATATTGCACTAGAATTCTCCTTGCGGTTACCATAAAGTAGCACTTTATTGGCTCTTCCACTCGCCTTCACCTTGCGTGCAAGTTCCTAGTAAAATGAAGGTTAAATCAATTCTATTTAAGGCATTTCACTTCCGAAACCACTAAAGCGGAATAATCGATTTGTGGTGAAAAATGTTATTGACATTCTCCTTGGCAAGAAGGAGCAAAGTCTTTGGATTTATGTTTTGAGTCAATCAAAGACATTAAACGTGAATCGCTACGCTCATTAGAAGCTATTCCGAAATTAAATTAAATTTCAAACCTCATTTTCATTCTGGAGAGAATAGTTGGAATCTATAAGTTATTATGGAAGTTTCTACATAATCCTCAAACTGAACTGAATCTAAAATTTGCATTAAACAAGTTAACAATCATTGGAATGGAGGGAGAAAACGAGCCAAAACCAAACCGGGCCAATGCCACTCAAAAATCAAGGGAATGCTTATTGGTTTTTTCGATATTTGTGGTTTGGCGTAACAAGAATTTGTTCCGAAGGAACAGACGGTTAATAAGAAGTTCTGTTTCGCCGTATTGAGGCTTTTGCGTCAGAACATCCGTTGAAAACGGTCGGAAATGTGGAAAAACTTTTGACGGATTTTACACGGTGATAATGCACCATTGCATCAAGCCTCGATTGTGACCAAACTTAAAGCCGAAAACGTAATGAATACCATTGATCAACCACCGTATTCACCAGATTTAGTTCCGTGTGATTTTTTCTTGTTTTCAGTGATCCAGCAATTGTACTCTATTATTAATTTTTAAACTTAAAAAAAAAAAAAAAATTATCAAAAATTTTTTTTCTAGTCCACGAACGTGTGGGTCGTTAGTGTTATGTATGTATATAGAAATGATTGGGATGACAAGATGAACTGAATTCTAAGCTGATTTCTGTCCGTTCGTCTATTGTAATATAATAAAACTAGGTACACGTATACTTTGGCTCTCAAAGGGGATTGGTATTGCAAATGGATGAAATCGGTCATTTTCCACGCCAACAAAACGTTATTAATCCGAAACTTGTAAAATGGCATAATTAAGCCGCAAAAAACGAATTTGGGGACCTGAGTTCCAATTACGAAAATATCGTTGAATCTGTGAGGAAGTGACATGAGCATGAAGTGTTCGATTAAACTCGAACTTAGTCTTGCTTTCCTTATAAGTATTGAAATCTATGCTTTCAAAATCTATTCTTATTGACGAGAAGGATGTTCCCTTGAGAACAGCATGTCCCATGAGTAATTCTTGTATCAACAATTTAATAGTTATCATAAATTTAAAGTACACTAGAGCTGTAAGAACTTCAAATCACTCATATATAATATATCATTATCGAAATTTATACGATTTTAAACATTTGCATATAAATTTTTTTTTTTTGAATATTATTCATTAAGGTGCAATACTCCTTATCGGCAATTGGGCGATATTTCATTTATATACTAAATATAAGAGACATGTTAGTTGGAATAATATATTCTTGGAAATTATTCCAATATCATATGAGCGCTCAGAAGACTACTCTTCCATCAAGTCATGAAACTTGATAATGAAAATAGCATTTTGTTTAATTTGTAGTAAAATATAATTACAATTCACCACATGCCTATTGGTTTCTTTGTCAGTCACTTTGACTAACATTGCATTATATAACACCCAATTAAAAATTTTTAAGCATATTTGCATCACCTCTTCGGGCAAATAGTGGTTAACCACGCAGAAAAATCTCGCTAAAACCATACAATAATGACGGAAAAAGTTTACGGTTAATCATGAAAAACTATTTAATTGTTGTAATACAAATATATATGAAATTGTTGAAAAGTGACAAATTAATTAAAACCGGATTTTCACACCTTTTCCCTGTAATGGCGAGTAACCAAGCGGAAAAGTCCTACAGTTGATCAATATTGACATTTCTTCATTTTCTATGTTAATTAAAATGCAAAATGAAATAAATTCACACCTCAACTTATTTACACGACAAATAAGCCGTGGCTTTTACGCACACAAACAAGCGTATAAATGGCTGTGTAACGGTATGTTTGTATTTACATATATCAGAGCATGAAAATCCAAACCAGGAAATTTAAAAAAAAAATTAAACTTTTTTTAAATAGAAAGTTCATGATGCATATGCCCAAGTAATGATTGTAATAACAAAAAACCGCAAAGTATAACAAGTAAGAAAGGGCTAAGTTCGGCTGAAACCGAACAAATTATACTTTTAGAACTTACAAGAATTAAAGCCAGGGAAATATTTTATAGTGCAAAACGTTAACCTGAGAATCGAAATCCAAGCAATTTTATATATACATTTACTATATATAACTCCTATACTGAGAGACACATAAGGATTGCTAGGTAAATAAAAAAAAAATATATGTGGTATATGGCAGTTGGAGTAGTATCGACCAGATTTTATCTATTTTTCTCAATACCACATACTAATAATATGTCACATACTAAAAAAATAATCATACTTATAAAGTAAAGTCAGCCGGATGTTCGAAAATCCTGATATTAGTTACATATATGAGGAGTAAGGCAAGTTTTCGCTAAAATTTATCTATTTTAGACACAAAGTTACCAACATGCTAGCTCATTTTCATTGACCGATATGCCTTTGTATGTGATAGAAAGTCACCCGGAAGTTCGATTATCCTTATGCTAGATATATGGGGGCTTAGGGAAGTATTGACCTGATTCAACAAATTTTTATTTATAAGGTGGCACGCACTAAAGGTATTTGATACCGGTATTAGTAAAAGATTCAAGTAGAATTTAAATTGTGCTATAAGTAAAGTAGGCGTGGTTATTATCCGATTTCACTCATTTTTACAACGTGACATAGAAATATGAAAAAAAAAAATACCACAAACAAATTTTGTCGAAACCAGTCAGTCGGGTCTAACCGTGTGCCATTACACAGCCGTGGTGGGTTTAAATTGCGAAGCAGAATAATCGGAGATTCAACCTTCAATTGTAAATGATGTGGTGGCATGCCTGGCGAATCCAATGAATTTAAAAACTCAATTGGATAATTCACAGTCTTGTTGGTATCGGAAACTGCATCGATAGATTTGTATGACACCAAGTCCCTAGGCAACAACTGTTGAATCTTTAAATTTAACTTATTGACGCCCACATTTTTAGCTGCCAAGATTGCTCTTTCTGCCAGCCACTTACTATTTGCATATTGTGTGTGTACGTCGGGAAATATGTGATCGATGAGAGTATTTTGCGAGTCGATGATTGTGCAGAAGTCCCTCTGTCATTTGATGCATCCAGTATTTTCATGTACATCATGTTTTTATATCCTTTAATGTCCTATCTAATGCCTCAAGCGAATGTTTGTGTGCCATAGTGCATTCATCCCAAATAATAATTTTACATTGTTTCAGCACTATGGCCATAGACGATTGTTGTTTTTTATGTTGCACACTGCATCTGGATTATTTTGAATATTCAACGGCAGCTTAAATGCTGAATGAGCTGTTCTGCCTCCATCTAATAAAGTTGCTGCAATGCCAGAAGATGCAACGGCCAATGCGATGTCATTTTTTGATCGTATCTCGGCCAGAAGTAACGAAATAAGGAATGTTTTGCCAGTTCCAACTGGTGCATCCAAAAAACAAAGAATCCTCCTTGTCCTGCCGAAACTGCCAGCAAAATGCGGTCGTAAATAATTTTTTGTTCATCATTTAGTAGTGTCGTCCTCATCCCTACTCTCACAATTAATGGAACTTGAAATTATGAACTATGAATCGTACTACAATTGTAATATTCGATTGCCATCTTGCAACCCTATTGCGGATATGTAGATAGAATTTCGTCAACGATATCTCACGAACAAATCAACCGATTTTGACCCGGTTTGCGGCCATCGACGTGATTTTTCATAGTCGAAAGCTGATTAGTCTTCAGAATTAATCAGTCGAGTCGTTTCAGAGTTATTTAAAAAAAATCGATTTTTGCGATTTCTTTCGTCAACGATTTCTCGCAAGAAAATTAATCGATTTAGTTTTGTGAGGTTGAGTGCTGATTAGTTTATGGAATTGATCGATATAGCCGTTTAGAAGTTATTCCCAAAAACACTCTTTTGAAACAAATTTTTTTTTGCGGTTTTTTTGAGTTTTCTCGAAATCTACCGATCCGAATCGGGTCAAAATTTTTGAAAATCTACGTTAAGTGAAAATCCGTTCAAAAGTTATAAGCGGGTCCAATAACTTCAACAACCAATAACTTCCCGATTTTAGAAAATTTTTAATTTTCTTCGCGGAAAGTTAAAAAAATTTAGGAGTGGACCACCCTTAACATTTAGGAGGATGAAAAATAGATGTCCGATTCTCCACCCTAGCCGATATGCACGCTAAGATTCACGAAAATCGGTCCAGCGGTTTCAGAGGAGTTCAATAACGTACACCGTGACACGGGAATTTTATATATTAGATTGTTTTATATGATATTAAATTTTTTTCCTACATGTGCCCCTCGCTACTGCGATCCCCTGGCCAAATATGAGTTTTATATCTTAATTGAGTGCTTAGTTATGGCACTTTATAGGTTTTCGGTTAATGGCGATTTGATGGCGTGGCAGTGGTCCGCTTACGCCCATTTATGAACTTGAACTTTTTGTATCATCTTAATTTTTACTTGGATTTCAACTTTTCTCGCCACACCAATTATTTATATAAATATAACTCTATATCTAACTCGATTAGTTTTAGATGATACGTACAACCTTTAGGAGAACAAAACTATCATACTCTGTAGAAATTGGTTGCAAGAGTATAAAAACACTGACTCGCCTATGTGAAAGCAAAACGTGAAAATTACGAATAAAATTTTGTACGTAGCTAGAAAAACCTTCTGCACCGAAGCTATACTACTCTTCACAGTTACAATTTGTATAGCGTAAATAGGTATAAGGAGATCTTTATTCGGATTTTGATCGATGAGTTTGAATGACAGTTATAAGCTAGGCTAGTCTGCCTGTCTTTCCATCTGTCTTTATTTTCGCGAACTAATCCTATGAAGTGTGTAACATCTAGAAAGAAAGTAGTAGCTTCTAAAAAATATATATTTAAACGATCAGCATGAAGAGCTGAGTCGACATAGCCATACCCGTCTGTCTGTCTGTGCAAACGCGACGTAGTCCCCAGTTTTGAGAGAGCCAAGAAGCTGCTTGTATGCCGCAACCACCGATATCAGGCCACTCTAGGAAGTAACTGTAATCAAACTGACCTATTGAAATGAAATTCACAAAAAACTTTTTTTATTTGACAAGGTAACTTCTTAAAATTTGATATAGAAAAACTTCATTGTCCCAACAAATTTTTAAATCGGACCCAGCCAAAGATAAAGTCTTTTCTGTTCATTATAAATCAGTAAATATAGTTTGTTACTAAAGTTTACAAATGTGTTGGCATTTTAGTGAATATTTACTGTCAAAGTTGATAGATTTTCTGTGTTGCCTCGTATGTCGCAATATTATCGCTTTCATTTTTGCGCCGACAGCTGTCTTGAGTCATAAAGATCAATAAGAAAACTATCATGCGTGTATTTGTTTCTGTTGCTGACTCTTAAATTGAATTTTTCGCTGCCACTAAGAGGCGCTATGCTTCTTATCTTAAATACAGTACTATTGAAGAAAATTATATTATTTTAAGTGACCTATAACACAAAATGTATAACCTGTCACAAGCATGTGCAAAATGTATTGCGAATAATTGTGAAATTCTTTTTAAATAAATTGTTCACATGAAATGGAGCTCAAGGTCACGATATTGGAATCTGGCTTCGAGGGGGGAGGATTTTTAGTTTTTTTTATAAACACGACTTTTATTTTTATGAAGGTTAATATATGTATGTATGAAGACGGACGGTCCGGAATTCAACTAGTCTCGCCATCCTGATCATTTTGAAATATGTGCATGAATCTATCTACATATCTCTCTTATTTCCAGGTGTTACAAATAACCGTTAGGTAAAATACTCTTCTACACATGTGCAACATGACGCGAGAGTATAAAAAGTAACGGTGTAAGTCCGTTGCAATCTCTCTTCTTATTAATGCTGAAATACATACATAGAATACACATGTGTATGTATTGTCATTTTATTATTCTATTGTTAGAGCTGAAAAATAGTAAAAAACTGTTTAAGTCAAATGAGCTCATTTTACGTATGTTTATATATAATACTTGCTCGAAAAGAATTCCTCTTACGTCTAGTGGCACTTCTCTTAACTCTCTTCGTGTTGTAACGAAGAGTTAGATTCAGTAATGTCTCTTTTGTTTGAGAGTGAGATAACGCCGGTTCTTTAGCACCGAATTAGATCATTATCTCTGAAGTGGTTCTATCTCTTTACTGATTACAATTTGAGTGCTTGTTTACCTCCCACTGCCGGCACAGTATATAAGAGGCCAAACAATGAAATTAATTTCATTGCTATATTGAACGCTCCAACGACGTGTGCATCATTTTGTGAGTACATCTGCACTTATAAAATCATTAAGAATTCTAAGCCATTTAATCGACTTTCGTTAAGGTTGTAAATAAGTAAAGTGATCATATTAGCGATTGGACTGACAGACGGATCGACGAGAGATAGACATCAGGAAATCAATTCACAACGTCATCCTGATCACTTTGGTATATAACAATCCCTTATCTCTATCGATTAGTTCAGGTGCTACAAACAACTGTTAGTTGAACAAAACTTTTGCAACCTGATGCACATATGGCGAGAGTGGAAAAATAATATAACATAAATATTTTTTTTTTTAGAGTTGCAATACAGTTATTATGACACTCATATAAATTTAATCTTTGCAGTTACACAGTGGAAAGGTTTTTAAAAATGTCTCTGCTACCAAGCACATTCGTCAAAGGCGTACACGATGAAGAACTTTCCAAACGTATGGAGTACCGTACACTCGGTCGCACCGGATTACAGGTGTCAAAAGTCTCATTAGGCACAGCGACTTTAAGTGATTTATATGGGTAAGTTTTTACAACAAGATGTTTTTCGGTGAAAGTATATGCCATTTTTGACATGGTTGTTAAAAGTGACCAAAAGCACTGAAAGCATGAGATTGTTAAATGCTGAACGGATAAGTTTATAATTTGTGGAAGATTTTTTTTTGACGGCAGAGTTCAATAGTGGCTATTGGCTGCCCACTACAAAGCAGCATTACAAATGCATTAATTTGTTGTTCTTAGACATTCAAACAGCCTCATCTATTATGACAATTGTATCAATGTACATTTAGAATGACCTTGTTAGAGGTCGTACGTTTATATGGATACAATTTTCCTACACGGAAACTTTTCGGTCATCTTGAATGCGGAATATTGTGACCAAAGTAATGTGACTTTAATGAAAGCTCTTAGGGTTGGGAGCTTACGAAATCCTCAATGTTCAATAAGTGTTTAATATATAGGAATTTTTAACTAAGTTTTTTAAGTAAGTTTCAAATTTCGAGTAAACGAAGGAACATGTTTCGGAAATATTTTGTGCAGAACTCTTGTCTTCTTTCAAAAAATTTTTGCTGCTTATTATGGTTTTGTTTCTATATTAATTACATTAATCTATATACAGAGAACTTGATTTGGACGATGCTATAGCGATGATACACAAAGCTATAAAAGCTGGCATTAATTACATTGACACAGCGCCGTATTACGGTCAAGGTCGTGCCGAGGAGGTATTGGGTATGGCGTTGAAAACTGTGCCAAGACAGGCGTACTATATAGCTACAAAAGTTGGACGCTATGAAAAGGATTTGGTAAAGCGATTTGATTTCTCTGCCAAAAGGACGCGAGAAAGTGTTGAGAAGAGCTTAAAATTGCTGGGTATTGAATATGTAGACATTATACAGGTGAGTGCAGTAGTTCTAAGTTATGTTCTGTGCTAAGAATATGGTGATAAGCTAGTTGCTATGCCAGGACTTTTCTCCCTTTTGCTTTTCTCAAATTTATTCAACTTAAAGCGCTAAAGTTTTCTTATATTCAGATATAGATTTGAGAACATAACATTTGCTGTAATATTATATTTTGAATATAGTTTGAAAAATCTGGAGTTGTGAAATCGTCTAACACACGAAGTACTTCGTGACAGATGAGCAAGCAATTATACAAATAACTGACTCGCTACTCTTTCCAGGTTCATGACATCGATTTTGCCAAAGATCTTGATGTTGTTGTCAACGAGTGCCTGCCCGAACTGGTAAAAATTGTTAAGGAAGGCAAAGCAAGGTTTATCGGTGTCACTAGTTACAATCTGGCAGTGCTGAAGGAGTGCGTTAAACGTGCCCCATGCGTTGATGTAATAAATATTTTCCATATTTCTTTGCACTCTTTATATAATGTTATCTTTTACATTCTCAGACCATACTCTCATATTCGCGTCACACGTTGCTGGATGATACACTGAAGGGATATGTGAACTTTTTCCAACAACATAATATTGGCATTGTTTGCGCGTCCGCTCATGCATTAGGTCTGTTGACCAACGCCGGACCACAGCCTTGGCATCCCGTTGCTGATGATGTGAAGGCGATTTGCAGCAAAGCGGCGAAGATTTGTAAGGATGCCAATATTGAACTTGGCAAGCTGGCTATGTATCAATTTATGCAGTTGGAAGGCGCGAGCACATTTTTGGTCGGCATGGAGACTTGCAAGTTGTTAGATATAAATCTAGCCGCTTATTACAATGGACTTACCAAAAAAGAAATGGAGATATTGCAACAATTACGTGCAACGTAAGTAAATAATATGATTAAGATAGTAAGTATATCTCTGAAAGTGACTGGAGAGAGTGTTTATTCAAAGCCGGCACCAAGCAAAGCCCTTAGTGACTTATAGACTTGGCACTAGAAGCTGCCACAAAAGAAGCTTCTCTGAAGTTTGGAGTTTTGGTTGCAGCATTATTACGGCTTTATAATAAAGAACCTCCCAAGTTCTTTAATATGAAAAGTGGAGTAAGTCAAACTATTTTGCTATTCGCTAAGAAAAGCACTAGTTCACTCTCACACACATCAGATAGTCAAAGACTTGTGTTCATCACAAGGTAGACTCTCCAAAACACTTCTGTGGCATTTTCAACGATTCCATGGCCATAATTCCATTGGAAACGCAAAATTTAGAGAAGTGTGTTCATTTTTTTTTCCAAAGTAAAAAAATCGCCAAGCAAACTTTTCGAGACCTAAACAAACAGCTGCTTCACTGAAATAAACTGTCGTCGATCCGGTTAGCGCACGCAGTTTAAATAGATTAGTCCGGGTCAATTTTGATTTTGAACGTAAATGGATCAAAAAACCGATTTCAACATCGAGCTCAGAGGTGTATTTTCGCAGTTTCTATAGCACCCAACTGGTTAATAAAGTTGAACAATTAAATAGACATTTTAGCTCCACTGAATTTCGACCAGTAATTATTTTTATCTTGAGCTACAACAACAACATATACTCTATTTTCGGCTATAACTGTGCACCTTGGTTTAATTACATTGAAGAATTGCAGAAGAACTTTTTTTATTTAATTATCAGCAGAGTGGTCCACTATTTCCTTGAATGAACACCTTATCCAAGTGAAAGTAAATCCAAATATTTTATTAATAATTAATTTTATGTTGTTAAAGAGAAATGAGTACATCTATGTATATATTATTTATTGACAGCCTTTTCACGAAATCATATAATTGGGATGGCGTCGAAATAGAGGAATACCGGCGTGCATTGTCGAAGGCGAAATAAATGGGAATACACGTGTGAGCACCTGTCACTGATATATTTAATATACAATTTTAACGAATTATTGAATATGGAAATAAAAAACAACTGCAATTTAAATAAAAGCTATCTACGGTTTATTAAATAATATTATATTATTAGAAGAAGCTAAGTAACTAAAGCTATACGTCGTCTTATACCTAATGCCTCTGACAATAGAGAGTTGTCAATGATCTAAGGGTCTGATGTTAAGAGCTTTGGGGTCGAATTTTTCTTCTAACGTTTTCTTAGGTTAAAATTTCACAATCTTTACTTGGAAGTAATATATTTTCAACAGTCTACAGCTTGAATATTAAAAATTTTTGATTTATTATTTCACATTACAAATAAAAATGAGTATAAACACTGATGGAGAAGAAGCAAAATATATGAAAATAAAAGCATTTAATGCTGGAAGAGCTGCTAGTGAAGGCTTTCGCATATACTATAATAGTATATAAACGTTGGAAGAAAGTGCTTCACTCCATTCTAATTAAAGTGAGTACAATTTCCATTCAAAAAAATATTATTGTGCTTATATTTTACTGTGATGAAATTGAAAGGTGAATTTTGTCCATTTCATCTCCTTCAAAGTAATCCCCTCCCGCTGCAATACACTTATGCCAACGAATTTTCCAGTCATCATAGCACTTGGAAAAATTCTCAGAGCCTTCTACTATTCAGCTTTTATACCCTCAATTGAGTCAAAACGGTGTCCTCAGAGTGCTCATGTGAATTTGTTGAATAGCCATAAGTTACACAAGGTAAACCAATTTACTTTAAAATAGTCAAATTCAATCGTTAATGTCTTTTACACGGTTCGGTTAACAGAAAAGTCGATATGCACCTTGATGATTATCTGATAATTGAAAAAAATTTGAAACCATTTGGAGGAGAGTCTTCGCGTTACAATTAAAAGCCCAAACTGTGAGATACTTTCCTATAGATAGTAACAAAGCGAGGAAATGCATTCGTTTTTTCTGACCCACCTTAACATATACATAAATATGTAACATATACATATAAATAAGTAAAAGAGCTTATGACTAAATTAGAATTTCGGCCACTCCCCACGCTCATTTGATGATCTACTTACATTATTAGAAAGCAAACACTTAACTAGCTGGCAGGGAAAGAATTTGCTATTATATCTCATGCGCTCATAGATGATACTGAAACCAGTGATTGAAATGAGAGGGACTGTGCATGAGTAAGAGACATGAAATTAGAAGAACACAGCGAGAACTTTGAATAACTACATTTCGGAATTTATTTCATTTGATTAAACACAACATTCGTGATTTTTTGTTAAATCCGTATATTACAGTTAAGCTAAATATACTGGTAGTAAAAAGGGTATACCTATTTGTCTTTAAGTGACTTATAACACAAAATACATTAAATGCTACCAAAAAAATTTACGATCTTTAATATTTTTTTAACTTAAAGATGCTATTGGGAGAGTTGTGTTGTGGTCAACTAGCATGGATAAGTTCTTGGTGTTGTATTTTGTTATGGTATTAACAGAGTATCTCCTATAGGATGTTGTCTAGAAATCTGCATTACTAGCAATATTGCCAAAGAAGACTGCATATAGCTAACGTTTTGCAATAGTTTCCTAAATAGCTGCCTTGACAACAAAATTTTATCACTTTAACTTTTTGTAAACCCAGGTTTCCTTATTGAAATTTTGCTTCATTTACCAACACCAACTTCTATGGTTGTTCTCTTGTGTTATAGTCATTGTCACTTTGTTTACATATTTTTCTTTTTTTTCCCACAGCAATTTACACTTGCTTTCTTAGCTTTCTTGTTTCCTTTGGTTAGACCTCCGGGGCGTTGGATAACTTCTGTTTGACTAACGCAATTATTTTGCGCTTTTTCCTAGAATTTCCCATCACTCGTAAAGTGAGCTTGCACTTCCCTTTATTATCATGCATAACATCTGTTAGGGAACAACAAAAATCAACGTAATAAACACAATAAACCACAAGTCTCGCCAACAACAACACAGGCCTTTTGTTAGCGCAAGGATTGGATAAATCCACTTTGTCATTGAAGTTATCAAAAGGCATTAAACTCTTAAGACATTTTCCGCTACTCAAGTCATTTTAGTTTGGAGCATGCGAAATGTTTGAATTGGGGTTTACCATATGAGAGGAAGAGTTTAGGCTCAAAGGCAGTATTCTTACTATTCTTATTAGACAAGCGCGAAGCGGCAAAATGTCTTGAAGCATTGAGCCGAATAATATTGAAGTAGCGGCAAATATGGCGAATCATGTGCCTGTTATGTTACATACTTGTACAGCGTCTACCAAGATGGATGACGTGATTTTGACAGCTCGTTGCGACCATGTCTGTTTATGAATTTGTGTCAAGTTTTGTCAGAGTTTGCCAATTCCTTGTGTTCATTTACTACTATAAGAGCTCTTAGCGCAAAACATGGTTTTTTCAGATGAGGCTCAATTCTGAATAAGTGGTTTCGTCAACAAACAAATTTTCGCTATTGGTGAAATGGCGATTGACGGTTAGGTGTGGACAGTGGTGTGGCGGGAACATCAGGTCTTATTTACTTCTTTCGGAATGATTCGGAAAATGCCGTTACCATCAAAAATGAGTCTTAATGCACGAAATTTACCGACTTTTATTCCCGAAGTTTGATGAATGCGACTTAGATCATCTCTATTTCCAACAAGACGGTGCGATGTCTCTTGTTTCGTAGGTAAATCTCAACTTGTAACGCTCGAGGTACTCGATGAGAACATAAAGCGCACTATAGCCAAAATTCCTGCGGAAATGCTGCATCGAGTCATTGAAAATTGGCATACAGGTTCTTATTGAAAGCCCCTCTGTTAGCCGTGAGTTAATAGATCTCAATAACATAACCATGAAAGCGGCAAGTGCAACCATATAGACATACATATTCTGCGCAAAATACCTCATTTTTGATCTTCCGCTGACATAATTTTATATTTCATTGCTTTCGGCTGACGCTGCGCTTCTCTTATTGCTGCAGCTGTGGTGGCTTTTGATGAATCCTTGTAGCGGAAGCATTTAACAATTGTTTAAGTACCATAGCTCGATTGCTGTGGAGAGCGATAAACGAGTTTGAAAAACGAATTCAGAAAAATGTTGGGAGGTAAGTGCCGAAGCGTTTGCTCTCAAAGCGGCCTTAATGCACCGCCAAGCAGCAAACGGATAAGTTTGCAATTTTTTCGACATTCAACACACTTTCGTTTTCATTTTACTATTTTACTGTCATTTCAGTTTAGCTTTCCCCCGCTGACAGACTTTTACTGTTTACTGTACTCAATTTCAGCAGTGATTTTCGCCACAATTTTGTGCCAAAGCAGACATGATAACTGGTTGAAAAAATATGGACGAAATATTTAAGTTGGAAGAGCATATTTGACGCGTTGTTGCTGATTTACGGCTCCAATTGTTACAAAAAGTAATCGAATATTGATCCACTTGGTCCATCGCCCGAAATAATTTTGGAACATAATAAGGGTAAACCCTTATCTTTATAATAAAGCTAAATTCTTGCCACAAAATTAAATTATATGCGTTTTATTTTTTCTGAAAAATGTAAAAAAAAACACCCTATATATATGTAGATATACACCTATTTTATAGTTAGACCTAAAACTGTATATATGTACAATATTTGCAATTCCGACGTGTCACTTTATTCCATTTTCATTATTACACTTTGTGACTTTCTTTTTCGTGCCACTTTTTTCTAGCATTTTATATTGCCAATTATTTTCCTCATTATAAACGCCCAGCACACAACTAGCTGCACGCGCGACCTGCGGAATATGAAGAAAGGGATAGAAGAGTATTCCCTTGGCCAATTGATGTTTCTGCTGGAAATGTGTTGGTGGCATAGGCAATATTTGCGCCTTTCATGTGAGTCCTCTGGGAGTTGTGTGTATTAGGCGATGTATAAGTGTGTGTATGTGGGAGCTAGCTAAGCATGCATTGAATGAAAGTAAGCCAAAAATTAAAATGCCAAGTGAAAGTAAAGCTTAGAACAAAAAATACACACATATAGACACGCACGCAGAAGACGTTCACGACACTCGTGGCAAGCCGTTGAGCAGCAAGTTAGTTTAACACATCGCCAGAAAGTGAGCAATCCCCATTAAGGGTCATTGTCGAGAGATTCAAGAAAATCTTCGGACTACAAATAATGCTGCCAACAACAGCAACAACACATGCAATAATACGGCGTTTGGTGTCGGTAGTAAACCACTACAATAACAATGAGCAAAACTTTAATAATTATTATACTCGTATTAATAGTTAGTGCTGGAACTCGCCTGCGCTTGTCAGTACAAAATTGCAATAGTAATGAGGGCTTAAAGCCACCGAGCTCCCGCCCTGTCGTGCTGCTTCGGCGGTTTCTGACCCTTGTTGAGCTCATTTTCTGCTCAAACACTTTCAACGACTCATTAAATACGCGTTATAAAGCGTCTTTTTTGTTGTCTTTATATTGGATTAGTTTTCTTTCGCGGTTGAGAGCTGAAAATTGATAAATTTTAATGTTTTGGGGAAAGAGCTTAAACTCCTAAAGTGACTCACACATATCTTTTAAGAGATTAAAATAGCGTAGAAATTTTGTTTATTTAGAAATCTATAAATATTTAAGAAAACAGTCTTCTTCAAACAAGCAATAGAAAGATGAAATTCTGATACCGAAGAAGAAAGGTAGGCAATGGTATGATGCTGGACACTCTATTTCTGTAAGGAAATATTATATATATCCTTAAGATAATATGTATATGGAAGATATATAATTAAGGAGATATGATTTAAGAGGTCACATTAAAATAGCAAATTTGGAAGATATAATTTTCAGAAGTCTAAAGAAGTTTCCCTCCGTTAAACAAACGGATCTGAGATGATAGTGTTCTATGTATTGTTCCAAAAATGAAGACAGATAGGCGAAATTTTATAAAAGAAGAAGAAGATGATTTAGAGGACTGATTCGATTTACGCATATTTCGGGTGGTAGATGGTATAAATAAGTATACATACATTCATCTATTTAAATATAGTATGGAAGTTCACTTCTATTGAAGAGAAGAAATTTGGAAGTGAAAGCGAAAAGTATATCATGACAAGCCTATGTGTCTGGATGCCACAATTGCATTGATCGGCTTATCCGATCTTATCGAAATAAAACTAAACTTGAATAACTGAATTGGCGCAGAGACATAACATAATCTTAAATTCATTTTCTGAAATGGCTTGAGCTTTTGGTAGCAAATCCGAGAAATTTAACTTCTTCTTTACTGGTGAAAAATTTAACTTGCTAAGACATTATTTCGGAAGCTGAGAATATCTAGAGTAACCGGAATTGTTGACATAAATACGAGTATACAAAATATTTCCTAATTTTTTACGGGTTGAAACAGCTGCCAAGAGCAAATTAAGTAAAAAGCTCCGACGAAAGTGTTTTGCGAGTCCTTTATTCAGCAAAATCCCGAGCATTTATATTAACATTCAATTTTAATGAGATCCATTCAATTCCACTTATTTCTATTTATGCCACTATATTTTGCATTACGTAAACCATGCTGCAATGCTTTCACCGGGTTTCCTCTTATGGCTAAAGAATTATCCTTCCACCCAGAACTTCACGAATTATAGAGAATGCATTAAAATCTTATGTCATTAATTCTCTTAAGGCTTTAAATTAAATATAATCACGACTTATGATGATGAGAACAGCAACGCATTTTGCATAGAAAACAGATGAAAAAAAGAAAGTAAACGACTAACTTGACAAACCTTATGTTTTAATTAAAAACGCGGGTAAATAAAAGTAATAAAAAATCACCAAGTAACCGCGACAAATGACAATGACATCAATTTTTTCACTGCTCTGTGCCACACGCCACCATCAGCCGGCCACACACAGCTTGTGTTCCAGGCTCTTTCACGGACACAAATATTGTAGCCTTAGTCATTTTTTACATGCAACGACTTAGGAGTGACTGACTATACAAGCGGCAGTTTCTTTTAATTTTTGTTGTTGCAAGGGAGTACATACATATAACGACTTCAGAAGCATGATGACAAGCATGAAAACTAACTAATTATAACAATAAACTCGCTTCATAAAATGCAATAGTGCGATGTTAGTCACTTAGAAAAGGCGATGCAATTTTTAAGGGACATAGTTAGACTAGTCAATCCTTTTATTCTTTTGACGTTCTTTACTGAAGTGTATAAAGCTTACAAAACTCTTGTGAATCGATGTTTAATATGATTGAGACCTTTTATCTGTCATCTTTATAGGAAAGGGAGTATAACGCTATAATGAAGTATAACCCAGAGAATACTTACATAGTATTAACCTAAGCCAATTAAACTTGACCTAATAATATTGTTTAAAAAGTTTCTAAAATTTATGTGTAAAAATTTCTGCTTTAGTGTAATGCATTATTTCGTTGAATCCTAAAGAAAAGTTTATGGTCGAAATATCAAGCCACATTTGTTCGATATACTCCGGTTTTATCAAAAATCTACTTTTCCACAAAAAGAATGAAAATCTTTTATTTATCAAAGACTTATGAAGGCTGGCTATTGTTTTTGTTTCCTGTCATTGCATTTGATGACATTTCACAATGTTTCCTTCCTTCATTGAAAAAGCTTTGCAGGCTTGCAATTAATTCTTCATTATAATAAATTGAACACAACAGGAACATAAGTTGTTGAAATTCTCTTAACTGACAAACTATGAGAGCGTAAAGAGATATGTTTTTTCTATGCTTTTTGCAAATGAAGACCCCTAAAAACGCCTTTTACCAGAGTTGTAGAATAGAAGTTCCTACGAAGCGTCAAAGGTTAATAAAAGTTGATATCAAACGGAGTATTTTATTCTAAAATTGAAACACGATTTTTATTCAGATCTGTACTATATAGAGTTTTCATCCGACAGTATGGTTGAGCATATTTTTGTATCTATAAAATCAGAAATATAATATATTAATTAAACCTTTTAAGAGATATTCAATGTTTGTTTTGGAAGATCAAAATATAATATGGTTCTAAAGAAATGAAAACAAGAAAAAACGTTAACTTCGGTTGCTTGCGAAGCCAATATACTTTTCACAGGTGCATATTTTTTAGTAACTATGTGTTCAGTTTGTATGGACGCTATATGCTAATATGCTAATCCGAGCATTAATACCTTAAGCAGTAATTAATGTCAAACTTAGTGAAGATACCACGTTAAATAAGGAAGTTTCCCATGTAAGCATATGATTCCGATCATTCAGTTTATATGACAGATATATATTATAGTGCTCCGATAACGGCAGTTTCGCTAAATAAGTAGCTTCTTGAAGAGAAAATGACGTTATGTATATTTTTTATAGGATCTCCGACTTAATATACCCTAGTCAGGGTATAAATATTTAGTATGAAGTCAGTGAATAGTCAGTAAATAGACTTTTACAAATTCGGTCACTTTGATATAACCAATACCCTGAATACGATACCACATATGAAGTTTGCCATGATGTTTGTAGAAGCCAAACGGAATCGTCAAAGATCTTATAAAATATGAACCTAAGCGCGAGTTACGCCGATTTAGATTTGCTCATCTGACTGTTGGTCTGCGTTTTCGGAAATTAGTCCGTCATTCGTTTTGAAATACACTTTTACATACGTCCGTTTCACTAAAAGAAGCTGATAGTTTTCAGGAACTGTCGATATCAGACCTCAAGAACCTGCCATATATCACTTTTTTATTTGACTGAAAATCTTCCCAAATTTTGCATGTATTATTATCACAGTTCCTGTTCTAATCTCCAAACATATTTCCAGATTAGAGCACTATAGCATTTAGCTGCCATACAAACTGGCCGATTAAAATTAGGTTATTGTATGGAAACTTCTTTATTTGTGAATTTCTCCAGTCTTGGTTACAGCTTTGATATACATATAAATATATTATACTCGTTTAGTAGAGATCCAAACATAAATTTCAATCAATGAAGTAGTATTTTGAAATTCACCTCATTATTTTTTATCAAATTAAAGATTTGCATTGCATGGCTATGTAATATAGCAAATACTCACAATATGATTAGTCCACAGTAAGTTTGATGCAAGTTGAAATTAAGAATTACAATACTGCAATTTAAATATAATATAAAAGCGAATGAATAAGCTGATGGCATGAATAAAAAAAAAATTGCCATTTTCAAAAAGCATTGTTATAAGAATTTGAATGGCTTTGCATTTCCCTGGTAGTGTTAAGCAGATAATGGAATGACTAAAATATTATTTTTATTATTTATTTAATTTGTTAAAATTTTCTATAAAAGCTTCATGCCGTGTAAAATAAATAAAATTAATACTTTTATTTAAATTATGGACTTATTAATATTCGTATCAAATTTTAAATATGATATGCAGCACTCGTCCTTAAACTCATTCATAATTCTGTACGATACTCTTATATGTATATTATATTAATACACATGTAAATATTTACATACCAGTGAATATATAACAAGTGAATTTACAATATAATAAGTTTTATACAACTACATACAAGCGAAGTACCTAATAAAATACAACGGTGCATAATTAACTTTGATTAATCCGAGGAACAGCTGCGATGCATACTGATTAAAATCTGTCTGTAATTACAACGGTTTATTAACTTTAAAGCTTAATATTGGGGGTGAAACTGGATTACTGAATTTTAAAGGCAATAAGCTGAAAATTATTAAAACAAACTAGTTATTATTATTGCGCAATATAAAAATAGTTCCAGGAATCATGGTTGAAATAAAAGTAAAGGGAGAATAAGAGTATACTTTGGTTATAGTAGTAGCATACTATTTAAAAATTTGGCTGTATTTTATTTCACCTTATTAAATAACAAGAGATTCCATACAAGAATTCTTAGTGGTCAAAGTTGCTCCATTGTTTTTTGGCGCGCAATTCAAATTGAGATCAAACAAAAAAATGACTACTTCTTTTATTTCTTAACGACCTCAAAATTGAGTGAAAAAAATTTTTAAGTTATCCAATTTTATGTAGAAGAATCTCAGCTTTCTGATAAAAATATTTTCAAAATCCAAAAAAAATTTCAAAATCCAAAAAAATAATTTTTTTTCCAAAAATACCGTTTTCTGCGTTTTTTCCCCCATTTTTTTTTTTTTTTAAATTGACTTTTCCATTCGATTCCTCGTCCAATTTTACATAAGCATCAGTATTCAACAATATGGGCCTCTGCTCCCAAAAAAATAAAAAAAAAAAAACGTTTTTTTTTTTTCAAAAAATCTGGGTTTTTGTTCTTTTCCACCAACTTTTTTTCAAAATTTACTTTTCCATTCGATTTCTCGTCCAATTTTACTTAAGAATCAGTGTTCCAAAAAATAGGACTCTGATCCCATGAACAGCAAAAAAATGCAAACTTGTCGCTACCATGTCGCCAATTAATGGATTGGCCCATATATATATTATTTAAAAAAAGACGTTTAGAATCTTCCCACTCAACAGGGTGATATTCCTACATTAATATATAAAACGCTCTGATCCATTAGTCGGTTGTAAATTCATGGAAAATATAAGAATTATTATATTTAGTAAATTTGAGGCAAGGATGGCATAATAGCCAATAAGATTTACACTGAAATAAATTTCATTTAAGATAATATTTTCACAGATTTATCACATATCTCTCACATTGTGTTATTATATCGGTTAATATATGAGAAGTCGAAAAGAACAGATAACCTATCATTGGTAAGTTATTAGAAGATACTTATTTCAACTCTTTTTGAAAAAAACTTTGCACCAAAAACCTTAGCTGTGCCCAATTTTATTTCTTTATCCTTTTTGTTCCTTGATTGAAAAGTAAACAATGGCAGTACGAAGGAGAATTCAGAATGAGTGTGTTCGTGTCATAATTCACTGGGCGTTAATGAGCTTCTCAAACCTATTTAATCTGAATGTGAGTTAAATAAATATATACAACCAAGTTCACATATTGATTGATTGTTTACTTTCTTGATAAGACATTTGTTTGTCATGGCGCATGAGTAATATTTGGTAACGTATAGGTTATTTCTTCTTAATTTTTTTCTTAAATGTTTTATCATTATTGAAAATGTTAACTTATATGAGGCTTTACTATACTCTTAGCTCGTTAAAGTAATCTAAATAAAGAAATTTTATTATTTTTCCGTTTTAAAATAAATAACTTTTAAAAAAATGTCCTTTACTGCGCTGATAGAGGTTGTGTGGGTGTGAAGACTTTTACACTAAAAATCGTGATTCTACGGTGGTTAGTTTTGAGTTTAAAACAAACTTCGAGATTCTCCAAATAATTAAAATTAAGTAATTAAGAAAATTACTTCACCTTAGTGAAGGGTTTAAGTTTTTTTTATATAATTGCGACTCGCTACCAACGATAAGGTGAGACACTACAAGTCTTAACAAGAAAAGTTTCATTGCTTATCATTTAAAATATATATTTATTGTTTACTCAAGTCTTCTAGTTTTAACTAAATATACAATGTATGAAACTATTTTACGCTGTTGTCCCCTAGTGGCTTGGGACGCGTACTAGTTTCGGTGGAAATAAGAGTTACTCAACTGTGAAGGTGTATCGACAAGGATAATCAGTTGATATTTAATTAATCACTACCAGCGTTTGCTTACATATCCTTTAATAGCAAAAAACGAACGAATAGTGCATAATCAGTACAGTATATTGCAAACCTTGTAGTATTTAAATATGCTTGTATATGTGAGTGCTTGTGTGCTAGTGTATATGTGGTGTGGTTAGGTTTGCTGAGGTGCGTGTAAAAAGCGATTAGGATTTAATGGTGTTAATCAATAAGCCAACGTGGCCAACAAGTAATTCAATGTCAGTGCAACCTTCGTGTTGGTTATGTGGCTTTTTATGAGATATACAACATGATTGTGCGTTGATGGCACTAATTGATTCACTTGCCACATAGAAGCCCGTAACTAACTCGTCACCGTTGTCATGTATCAGTTGCATTAATACATTCATGTGGCGTATATTACACAAGGTTATTATACATAAATACAGACTGCCTATGCGTACATACAAATTGTGTTGATTTCAGTAAGTAACTATAAACTGAAACGTTTTTAATATGATTTTCAGAATATTTACAAAGAAAAGCTTTTACGATGATTTATGATACGCCACTCATTAGTGAGGCTCGCCCAGGTATTCCTAAAATTATTTAAATGGAGGATAACAATGAGCAAAAGTCAATGTTCTGGTTTTATCAAGCCGCCGATTGAGGGTTTGTAACAGCCACATAGCTGACTTGATATCCTTCAATGGTTGAAAGCAAAATATGTTTTCTATTAATTGTATGAGTGTTATTTAAAAAGAATCGACTGAATGAATCACCTTGACTGATTGCTCTTTGAATAATATGATCTTTAGAGACTGGCATAAAGCTCGGGTTGAATAAAAAAGACGCTGCCTAATTTATTTGTTAACATTTTTCGTATATCAAAGTTTCAAGCAAGAATATATCATAAAGCGATTTGTGGTAGTAAAAATTCCATATTTATTCTGGTATAAAAGCAGAAAAATATAATCGGCTCATAAAAATGCTCAGCTTTTATGCACTTAAGCAATTTAAGGACGACACGAACTTACAAAAACACGCACGCACATTGAAAATCCCGTTTAGCAGCGATTGACCACAAATCGATAGTTAATACAGTTAAATGCCCTGACATGACAGCATAACACAGACACGAATGCCACATAAATCCACCTGCCAACGATGACAACATAACGGAAACGCCGACGTGAACGCTCATTCTTACTTACGAATCACAAGAAGTGAACATGGACATTCTCTCCGTATGAGAGTTGTTGTGCAAGCTGTGTTGGCGATACTGTAACTCACATGCATAGCTTATGTAGGGGTATGTCGCATCCGTTGGGTCTGCAGTATTTATTGGAGCTCTATGACGTCGGCCAGATACAATTCTTTTACATACTTGCCCAAGTAGCTCACGACTTCCGGTCCTAGACCAAGTATTCTCTGGATAGTCAAAGAACTTCCGTTTGAAGGCGAGCTAAAGCAAGGGGTTGTGCGCATTTAAATGAACGCTCCCAATGAAAAGAACAACAAGCCTCGGATGAGAGACCCCCCCTTCTGATGACGACCATGGCAAACGAATGTCCGGTCTCTTAATTGGAAAGGCGCCGCTGCCCAGCTGGTTGATGTTCTCGTTAGAGTGAAGGCTGACATCACTGCCGTCCAAAAAATGCGATGGACGGGACAATCACGGAAACGATTAGGTAATTATGGTACTTACTACAGGGGCCATATAAAGGAGCGCAAATTTAGTGTGGGATTCGTGCTGGGAGAGAGACTGGGCGACGAGTACTGTCATTTACCCATATGGATGAACGTCTAGCCACAATCCGCATCAAAGCGAAGTTCTTCAACAAATCGCCGATCTGCGCCCACGCCCCGACGGAAGAGAAGGACGATGAGACCGAAGATGCCTTCTAAGAGCGCTTGGAGCGCATTTATGATCAACTTCGCCGGGGCCCGAAATATGGCTATCTGTAGTACTAAATTTCAGCATAAGAAAACTCATCAAGTCACCTGGCTTGAAAAAACACCAAACAGATCGATAATGTTGTAATAGACGAAAGACACGTCTCCAGTGTTTTATTTGTGCGTTCGCTCCGAGGTTCTAACATCGACTCGGACCACTATCTTGTTGCAGCTAAGATTCGCACCCGCCTCTATGCAGCAAAAACACACGTCAACAAACACAAGGAAGACTGGACGTCGAGGACCTGTAATCACAACAGACAGCTTAACGATTTTCTACTCGACTTGCACTCCTGCTCTCTGAGAGCACTCGTCAACAACTTAGTTTAAGAGAACTGTGGGACGGAATTTGAAGCTCCTTACATACAGCTGCAAACGAAACCATTGGTTTTCAGAAAAAGCATAAGAGCAGCTGGTACCAGTACCAGAGAGAACTCGATAAGTGCTGACATACTGACATATATGTATGTATGCTAAAAATTTGCATAGAGGAGGAAATACAACATAATTTTACCATACTTGTGGTACTAAGACTGTTAATAATTGAAAAGTCGTCACCAGGAAGCAACACGTTGAACTTATTTGTTTATAAAATATTAAAAATAAAATTGATTTAGCTTATATAATAAATATTTTCGACATCAAAACAATTTTTTTATGTTTAAAGCTTTTTTTTTTATATTTGTAAAAATTGTCTCAACTTTTTCAAAATTTTACTTAATTTTGTTAATTAAAATAATTCCAAAAAAAAAAACAAAAGAAAACTAAATATTCAGTTAAGAAAACTTTTGTTTTTTATTATTAATTCAATTTTTAACTTTAGTCAGCTTAAAATTTGTATAAAAACACTTAATATTTCGTTGCTTTATTTTTTTTGATACACTGTACGTTGGCAAATGCAACAGATTGCAAAATCCCTATGTTAATAAGAAGACCTTCGCTCCATTGATTCAACATTTTCTCAACATCAATATTTTTGTATATACGTAACCGGTACAGATACCACCACTGTAACATATACATATTTCGATGATAACCAAGTTGGTTCTCTCCTCTTTCATTTAATACAACGGATTTACGTTTTCTGCCATTGGTAGTATATAAAGCCGATTAAAGTTAACACATTTATGACTCGCGTGTCATACATGTCACGTTCATTGCTCCTGTGTAAAAATTCATTGCATCCGTGCATTCTGACGGTGTCTCATGGGCTTCGAATGATAACGCAGTCAGTCATTCAGAATGGATTTGCTTTTAAACTTCTACGTCAAAGATCATCATTCGTGTGCTAGAAATATACATAGTATATTAGAATTCAGACAGTCTTCTTTCATTATGATGAATTTAGTAGCGAAATTGAGGGTTCAGTGTGTTATCAGTTGAGATAGTTAGTATGTTGGTATACAACTTCTAATTATCGATCAACTTTACAATCTCAAAATACGATTAGCTTAATTAATGCAATGCTTAATTAGTTAGCTCATTTTATGGTTTTTTCTATTCCTATATAGCGGTTTATAATTAACATTACCGGAGAAGAAAGAACGATTCTTTGGAGTAATATTTCATTTAATCAGATCGATGTAATCTGTATGTAAAAGTCAGAAGAGTGCTCAATCTTTTGCTAGCCACATATTTTTTTCAATTAAATTATAACATTGCATACAAAAGAAGTTACGGAAAGGAAGAAGACTCTCTGCAAGCGGAAATCATTGACTCATGTATTGACTATATTGAGTGAAAGGTAATCAATTCATGTGCCTGACATGCAGAGTTTAGATGTTAAGTGACTTAGTTACTCGTCTCCTAGCTTACTGCACGAAACAGTTTCAACTTCAACTGTGAGCGGCGCACAATTGCCACACTTAATTAATACAAAAAATATGAGGCAAAAGCAATCAGCACTTATATGACTAACAGAAAGAAATATACAACACTGCGAGTCCTTGAGGCAAAGGAAGAATATCAAGCAACAACAGCACAAAATATTCAATAAACGGCAAACGGAGAGACACTGCCGCTAACTGAAACAATTACGAACGATAAGAATAAACAAACGAAGACCGCAACGAAAAATGAGACAGTGCGCGGGAAAGAACTCTTCGCCAGGTGAGTGGATGACATCTCTTCACATACATATGTATGTATGTCTAAGCGGTGAGTTTTTTTCTGTGTTTTTTTTTTTTTTCTGTTGTTAGCAGGAGGAGATCGCTGGTAAAGCGTGAAATAACCTTGAAAATGGCGGAGAGGACAAAATGTGAATAGACAGGCGTGAGCGTGCGTGTCGACGCTTGCAACATGCAATAACAAACGAGCGTAATGACATAATGTTAGTGCAACAATTTTGTGTGGAGTTTATGGCTTACGTGTATGAGCCGTGGTTAGAAGAAAAGCTAATTGTCGCTCATTCTGGAGGTGCTGTATAAAATTTAGGTTCGAAGATAATGAAACAGGAGCACGGTGAAATAGCAAAGGCAGTACGCCGTGCGGATATTAGCGGAATAAGAGAAAAATAAATAAATTTCACTTTTAAAATTGAAAGGTGGAGCATGTGACGTATAATCAAGCTGAACTCGATTTCAAAGATTTCAAGTGGATTATGAACTTCTGATGAGCTTTCTACCTTGTTAGTTTGTTTTTGTTTTCTAAACTTCAATTAATATTTAGTGGCATATCTAAAGTAAATATATTTTTGCCAAGATATATATTGTGGTCTTATATTTACAATACATCTAAGAAGGAAAGGTTATCTTCTCTTTAACACTGAAGGTATGAGTATATTTGTATTACCACTTCGAAGAGAAATATCTACTATATTCACTCAACCTATCATAATAGACAGGTATGTTGTGAGTACCAGTTGACTTGAACAAAATAAAAAAAAAACATACAAATTGAGTTTCAGTTGTACTGATAGTCCAAGGTGTAAACAAAAACCATCGACAGTTGCACAGTTCCAGATTATAATTAGGAAAATAATACATCCAAACTGTTTTTATCTCCGAGCAAAGTATTGGGGAAAAAATTGATAAAAGGTGTTGGAGTTAAGCTTATTAAAAACTAAAAGAAAAAATACAAATAACAGACTTACTAATCTTGGGCACTCAGAGAGTTGATACTGATAAGAGATACAGAAAAGTTTGAGAATCATTGGTCTTGTCGGTAAGTATTAGACGACAACTTTTTCTAAATGTACACGACTTTCTAGTTGCCGTTAAACCTATATGCGATATGCCTCATCGCTCAAGACCATCTGAAAGTAAATGAAAATCTAATCCTGAATCGTAGAATTTAGTTTCGGACATTTATGTTCCTGATTTCTGAAGAAATAACATAAAAATAAATTGTGAAAGAGGAACAAAACGAAAATACATGTCAAATACCATTATTTACTTCGATAGCTAGCTGGGCACAAATCCTTCCAGAAAATTTTCTAAATATTGGTGTTTAGATATTTATTTTCAATGAAATTTGTATCAAAGTTAAACATTCAAAACTATGAAGGTAAAATTATTTTTTGATATTTAGTATCAGGTCATCTATAGATGCTTGTTAACTTAACGAATTATGTTCTCAAGTTATATCCAGCTCTTACGAGGTTAAGGCTAGTAGACCTTGAGTTGTATATCTTAAACTTCTCGCACTTCGAAGCGCTCTTATTTAGAACTTCTAGTGTATTCATATGGAAATAGTTTTAACTAATAATTATCATAACCTAATTAAGTCCGACTATTAGGAGTTGGCACTTTTGGTAATTTTGTTCATTATAGAAGCATTGACATTCATATTTGAATCTAAAATAATATCATGCTAATGAACGGCATAGTCTTAGGTTACTCTTTAATCAAAATGCGATAAAAATTGTACATGTTATTAGGGTGATCCTTAAAATTATGTAGACGATCTCAAAAATTTGAACCTTAAGCCATTTTCAATTAGACTATAATTGCAATAGTAAACGTGTTCAGATGTGACAATTCATATAGAAAATTTCCTTTGCATATTTATTTATTTATTTAAGGTCCACCTTACTATACATTCACAGTTGGATAAAAATTAAGAAATCGCTAATATTTGATATTGCTTCACAGCATGGTGGGCCTGCACGTACGATATAGTACATAACATAAATTTGCTTGCACAAAAATTTAATTGCACCACCAGAGAAGGCCACGAAATATGGAATTGTACTGTCAACTTGCCACCTGCACACGACAATGCAAAACGCGAAATAAAATGTTAATAAATGAAGCGATCTCAATTTTCTGATATAAAAATTTATGCCTGCTTTTCACAAGGAAACCAAAGCGACGCCAGCGAAGTCAACTACAACAGAAAAGATATCACGTCTACTGCAAATTGTGGCGGCGAATTTTCATTCTGTGCAAATTGGCGAAGAGGAAATGTCAACTGCCGCTGTCGCGCGAAGTGTTAAACTACATACCGTACAGAAAATTCACTAAGACACGGCCTTGCGTTGAAGCTTTCTACGTTTTCAAAGTTTAAGAATTCTAGACGTACATGCTTTTTACCACAAAATTTTCTTTTTAGTGGGTTTTGAAAGCGCAAACTGCAATTTGTTGTGAATTTGTGGTTCACCATTCATGGTTTTCGCGAATAAATTATTTCTTTTTCTCCATGTGGTTGATGAAACCGCAAGATATTCAATTTTAAGCAATGACGTTATTTGCTATCGATACGTACTTTTATACTAAATATATGCTCCTTGCAATAATATATTTATAGTAAGGGCACAGAACTTTGTAAAGAAGAAAATGTATTTGAGAAATTTCGAATTTTCGTTCTATTACGGACGTCAACTTCCACCAATAGGTTTGTTCAGCAGACCGTAAAACATGGAATAAAGGTGCATCTTTGGGGCTGCTTCTCAACGCAGGGATTCGGCACTTTGTACCTCTTTACTGACAACCTAAATGCCGAAAAAATGATAAAAATCTACAAAAAGGCTTTACTGCTATCTGTCAAACGATGGTTTATGAGAAAAAATGAAGATTGGATTCTGCAGGAAGACAACGATCCTAAACACCGCAGCAAGCTCTGTACTCAGTGGAAAACTTAATCTGGCATCGTTACATTGGATTGGCCGTCGCAGTCGCCCGATGCAAACCCTATTGAAAATGTATGGGCATATATTAAACCGAAGTTTCGTGGAAGACGCACATACACTTTGAAGCGGTTGTTTTACAAAATTCGTCAGATCTCGAGATCCTTGCCACTAGAATACGCCGTCAAATTAGTAGAAAGCATGTCTCGGAGATGCCAGGCAGTTATCGACGCCGGTGGTGACTGGACATATTATTGACCGAATTGCATCATTGTTTGTAATGTGTACAATGTATATATAAATATGAAAGTTTCATAAAATAATTTTTTTATAAATTAACACGACCACGCTCTTACTTGACAGACTGTACTTTTTGGAGTGAGCTCGTAAATAAGCATATTTATTTTCAGATACTTTTCACTAACTGTTATACAAAAGTATGTACTTTTAATGTTGTTTGTGACGATAATAATAAACTTAATCCTCAAATCAGCGTAAAGACAATCAGTGCTTTCATAATCTCTCTTCATGCAATGATTTCATAATGACTTTAGCACGCAAACACACGCCCATAAAACGAACCATTCTGCATACATACTCCCTCATTTATATTCATAAGGACTTTGCATGCAAAGTTGATCCTGCCGCATTAGCTAGCTTTGGTCACGTTTTTATTCAAATTGTCTGCGCTTAAGTGGCATCAATTAAATTACAATTGTGCACAATATTTGTTTCAAACATAACTAATTTGGCGCAGTGCCCACATGTCGGCATGCTTTATGAGTCTTCACATGAGCTCGGCATATCTTGTCGCAACGCTTTGGCTGCCACACCTCGTTTATGTGGAAAAAGTAATCAAATTTTAATTTTGATGATTATCCAACATGTGTCTGCGGGCAACCACTATTTCGAACTACATAGCATTCATCTATATCATAATAATATTATCACTGCTCCACCACCATTTCTTTTGCAGAGGCAGAGGAAAATAGATGTAGTATAAAGTAGTATAAAGTTAAATTAAACCCACGTATTCTCTGATTCAGACAGCAAAGCTCACAGCAATACACTTGTCGGCCACATCGCTGGGAATAATTTGCGAAACAGCATCAGTGCTGTTTAAGAAGCTGTTGAAGGCGTGACCTTTATATGTATTTGTTTTTCAAATTTCATTGCGACGATCATAACAAGAAGGCCATTTTCCGAAGAAATTTGATAAAAGTTGTCGGTACTAAATATTCTGATATGGATATCTTTCGATATCTGTCAAGATGCTAATGCTACTGTTTTAAAGTTCTGGATATTGAGATGAATCCTGGAAGCCTTTTTTTGGGAAGTATGTATGTATATAATTTTGGTATAATCTTCCCCTTTTCAATGTGTGTCCAAAATTCACAACAAGATTAGCTTATTTCAAGTTTGAATCAAATATAAATATCGCCACCTGATCTGATCGTTTGAATGAATTCGAAAAATATTTTCGTGAAATCGTGAAGGCAGTTTTAGAGGACTTTATAAATTTTATTAAACATGAAAAGCTTCAATATGTGGGATTTATTAATTTTGTTTCCCTAAAACAGTTTAATTGTTCACCAAAAATAATTATTACCTTACTTATCCCCAAATACTTGAGTATTTTAGTTTCGATAAAAGTAATACTGAGCAAATAAATATTTTTTTTTGTCATGGTTGTAAAGATTGATAAATGCCGTCGCTATGAATATGCACACCACCGTATGGGCACATGCGTCAGGAATTTGATTGCTTTCTTTGCCAATTCATGTACCAGGTGACGCCAGCAACCGTGATCCTTTTGTTAACTTGTAATCAGCACAAGATGTAAATGCGAAATATTTTCCTTTGAAAGTTTTTGTGATTTAAAATTCATATGCCACATGTGGTGAGCAAAATGTGTAACATGCTAATCTCCATAAACCTTCATGTGACTCTTTTATAAGCAAATTTGTCTTACTTTGCAAGAACTACAAGTCAGTCAATCTTAGGTGATTTAAATTACACTTGGGAAAGCAAGCACTTGTCCACACAAACGAGTGAGAATTTGCATATATTCGCATGTTTGAATGTATATATGTGTATTTGAAATATATGACTAAATTGTGGTAACCACGAAAGCAATTATTGTCACGTGTAATAATAAGTGGATTAAATAAATTTTATTCATAAAAGTTAACTCAAAATTCGTAAGGTTACTTTTCAAAACATTCGGTGTGGCGTGTGTCAGGTATCGCGATAATGTTTTCAATTGTTCGGAAGGTATATCCTTGCTTACGAAAAGATAAAGCTTCTTTTTGATGGAATAAAAATCCTTTCACAAAAGGGTATGTAAGGATTACAAAATTTTTATTACCGTTACATTGGCCTTGAGTAGTTCTGTTTACAAGCGATGCGTCAGAGTTGCGTCCACACAACATAACTTCCCGTCATTTCTAGGAGCTGTAGAAATATAATATAATTTTTTTCAAGACTAACTAAAAGTCCTCCTTTTGATTGTACTCACATAAGATGTGCTTTTGCAAGAAAATGGTCTGGGCAAATAAATTTTTTTGAAAAGAATACGCTGCGTATACATAACGATAAAGGAAGTCGGTTAAGTACTTCGGATATTTTATATTTCTACTTCAATAATGTAGAAAAATTAATTAAAAACTGTTATTTTTTTCATTAACCCCTTACTTGTTCTTAGAGTTTTCCATTATTACTATTAAACTAAGTTTAGCAACCCAGGCGCTTCGAAAACCCCAAAAGCCTAGACTTTACAAAAGTATTGAAATTAATAATAAAGTTTAATGGTAAGATAGGTAAATGCAGTTATAGTGCTGCTGAAGAAAAAGTTATACCAAATCCAAATTTGCTCTCGAATTGGGTTGACACGACATCATTGAACTCCTTTAAGAATTATTGTATATACTATATATAAGCGTGTAGTATAAAAACTGATGTGAAGAGAACACGGTAAGTTATATAGAGTAGTTTTTTTCTGTGCAAATATGTATAGTCTGCATTCATAGTTTTTATTCTTTAAAAGACTTTAAGTGTTACTCATAAAACCGACCGTTTTTAATATTATTTTAATCGATTTCATGAAAGTATCCTATACTCTTAAGGCTATCAGGGTGACTACAAAGTTGGAAAATGTTGAAAATTTTTTGAAGAGAATAAACTTTTAATGAAAATTTTAAAAAATATTTAAAATATGTCTAACTTTGCATATTTTCTATTATGAAATTATATTTTAACTGTTATAATTAAGTAAAATTTTAAGCGTTCTCATTTGTATTTTTTTTTTACAAATTTCAATCATTCCTCGAATACAAGATATAGTCTTGACTTTTCGCACGAATATTAGCATGGAAACGTAGCATATTACTTACCGCAAATCAGAAAATATTTTTCTGTTTCAGTTTCAAGTAAACGAACGATATGATATACTGATCGTAGACGAAGAGTAAACATAACCATCCACCGTCATTTCTTATAATCAAAGTATGAACTAATCTTCTGTAAATACGAATTTTATTTATACAGGGACAGTTCGAGGTTGCTTTTATATTAAATCAAGAAACAGTATACACTTAAAACAAAACATAATAATACTGCAGTAATTTGCCTAAACTGGATAACCTGAAAAAATTACGATCTTTTTATGGCGCATCTAAATCACTTCTTTGATTGTACTTTATGTGACAAATATGAGCACTGCTATGTTTATATATCTTACAAGTAGTAACTGGGAAATTTAGCTACTAAAAACTCTGAATGTGACTATAAACATTTTTGTTATGCCATTTTGTGGTTATAAAGGCAAAATTAAATTTGCGCACAACTCACACACCAATGTAGATATGAAAGTAAATTCCTGGGAAAATG
The DNA here is from genome assembly GCA_027475135.1 of Bactrocera correcta. Classification (NCBI taxonomy): domain Eukaryota; kingdom Metazoa; phylum Arthropoda; class Insecta; order Diptera; family Tephritidae; genus Bactrocera; species Bactrocera correcta. The sequence goes on along the minus strand of CM050326.1, from coordinate 64,048,975 downwards.
AGTGTGGAGTAGACAATTTTAAGTGACATAAAATAGAAATATGGCTGATAAACCTGCGGAGTGACATAGCTTCTTAGCATAGCACATATGTACATACTTGATGTGCAAGCACGTATGTTATCTACAAAGGTATTTTAGATACTTATATAAGTAAGTGTATATGTGTTCCTGCTTTCGTTATGAAACGAAATTTTATTTATAGTAAGGTCTGCAGTTTGTAGGATAAGAATTACTTCATTAAGTTAACTGCTAAAATGATTTTTAATACAATATTTTTTCACATTATAAAAGGATTGGTGCCAACATTTTTGACGACTGACAAAAAAGAAAATAATTATAGAATAGAGAGACCTTAAAGTCAAAACTACTTTGACTGGAACCAAAAGCTGTTCACCAGTAATCTCTAAAGAACTGTGTAATTGAGTTTAAATTGTGCTCTTAAAAAAGACACGGCGCCCAAGAATCACACAGACCAAACAGATATAAAGACTTTATCCGCTAGTGAAGGTCATCTGCGTGTGATGTGATAAGGACCATCTCAGAGTTATTTTGACATTCGAAACTAAAACTAAACGATTCTTCGTAACCGACTAAAGTATTTTTAAAATCAAAGAATCGTAATCCGAAAAGAAAATAGCAACTATAGCAAGATCACTGGAAGACTGTTAGGAGAGTGCGCTATATGTGAGTTTACAGGCTTGAATGGATAAAAATATGGATAATTCTTAAACATAGAGCCGAATGGATTTAAGAGGATTAAGAGCTTCGGTTGAAAAAAAATTGTTATCCTTGAAAATGAAATTAAAATTTGTGACACATTACTTTCAGCGAAAGTGAAAAACCGCTGAAATAAAAATGTTTCGCAGTGTCAAAAGTGAATGCCTTCAAGTTAATCACACATACATAAATTTATAAATATAAAGCTAAGATGTAGCTTACAACACTCAATGCCCTCAATATTTCCCACAGTCATTCTCCTGAGCTTCTTTAAAAATACTTTAGTCTGGTAAATGCTCGTTGAGTCAAGTGCATAACTAAGAGCGTGTATACTATATGTCTAACTTGACGATACACACGCTCAAGCCCATGTATTAGCTATGTGCAAGCTGCTGAAAGAGCAGCTAATATGTGTATTATGCTTGTTAGTTTCGAAGTGTCATTTCTTGAAGTGTCGGAAACTTGTGTTTGAGCACACCCGAGCGCTTTAGTGACCTATGTACATTAAGGTGTTCGTTATTTCCCAAGTTGATTTTTTGGAAGTTTCAGTTTACGTCCCAAAAATGAGGATAAACTTATATAAACTAATTTTTTTAATTTTATTCGTGACTTAATCATTTTTTTCTCTTGTAACTTTTTCATATTTTGCATTGAGTAGATAAATCTAATTACATTTTTGAAAAGATGATATTCTTTTACAAAATTTCGCGCCCTACAAAAAGTGTGTGATAATATTCCTTTGAAATTTATACACCACCAAACTGATACATCAAATGAGCTGAGCATTCATACAAGTGATTTACACATTCTGTGTTGCTCATACGACATGGTGGACTATATGAATATAGTGCATTTTATGCATAACATTACTTGCGTGTAACTTTTAAAATGCTTTATGAAACAGTAATAAAACATTTTTTTTTGTTATAATTTATTCCAAAGATTCAAACTCTCTCTTTTAAAATGTATTGAAAATCTAAAATGGTTTGAACAAGTTTTATGTTGAAAATAAAGAGGTTCTGTACGTTGAATCCTTATTAATATAACAAAAACAGAAACTTCAGAAAGCGTTCCAATGAAGTTGATGAATAGCGGATACCCTAATGTACATAAATGTACGCGTGAATAAAGACAGAGTTGTTCAGTTAACGAAAAGACCTATCCACTGAGAATTGTTGAAAGGGTTTGTTGTTCAAAAGTATGAATGCTCATAGGAGAAGTTTAATTATGAAATCTGCATATTGAAGACAAGTCTACTAGGCACACGTGTTATGTTTAGGTGTGAGTACGTGTATGTAAGATTATGCAGTAATATACGGTAAAATTTCCGATCTTCGAACAACAATACCAAAGTCTGTTAAAATGTCTTTCACTAGGAAAACTTGAACAGAATTATTTAAAAAAAAAATATATATGAATTGAGCAGTTACTTACTAGATGTGATAAGTCGATGATTTAGTTGAAAAGCATTTGGGGTTAGATGCGTTCAGAATTAATCAACTACTAGTACTAGCGAACACTAGTTTCTCTACTAGGGAGCGTACGAATACTGTCTCATCGGGCTGGAAGATATTAGCCGCCCTATTAGAATTAGAATTATTGGATGTTTTCCTGAAATGAAAATATTTTGTCTTTCCTTTCTTTCTTAAATATTATCATTTGATAGAGTACATTTAAGAAACAAGCAAATTTGGTTATGGAAAAAAGACATTGTAAAATCAACGAACTATCCATCAACTGATTTACTACTCTCTATCTTTCTTTCGTTTCCATAAGAGAGTGTTTCGTTAAGCCTCTTGTATAATATACGGCCATTTCACATTCATTACATGAAGTTATTCAAATAGCTTACAGACCTTCTCATATAAATATATCCATATGTAGATATGTATACGTATATCCATATGTAGATATGTATACAAGTAAGCATTGAAATTGAATATTTCAGTAGCAATCTACATTTTTGAGAAGCACGCCCAACACCTCAACAACCGGCAAGTGATGCTAACTACCGCTAATTCAGTGCTACGTGCATCCTGTCAGACAGAAATGCTATCTGCGTCTTTGTCAAATATTTCGGCACACATATACTACGAGTATAAAGCCACAATGATGTTGACGTTGTCCCAGTATGAAATTAAATTGTAGAAAGAGTAGTCAGAAACTGGTTGTAAAGTTGGGTGTACTCGAAATTTTATCACGCTTCCACTATATATTATTTATTTCTACTACAATACAATTGTGAAAGGGTACATTAAGTTTTCGAACTAGTTTGAGAAACCAGAAGAAAGCGTCAGAGACCCTATCTTAATGTACGTCTGTATGTGCGTTCGTCCGTTTGTATACATGTATTAGTTCCTCAGTTTTCGAGATATCGATAACTTCTTTTTTTCTCCTCATGAAGCTGCTCATTTGTCGGAACCGTCGATATTGAATTACTATACCATATAAATAACTGCTCTACAAACTGTGAACGATCAGCATCAAAGGCTTGTATGGCAAGGAAACCTTTTCCATTTTACGCGATATATTTTCTAATATTACAGTTTTTTCTTGTTATGTTTTTGTGATTACTCGAGTTGTTTCCATTGCCACTTGATTCAATACCTTATGCAAACCATACACTATGCTTTGTTTCACCGTGTCAGGACCACTACTTCGAACATCAACACATACAAATTCCTAGTCGCTTATTAGTATTTTACTGCCCCGTAATTTTTGCGGTATTCGACTGAAAGAAGACGTGATTGCGCTTTTACACTCGTTTTATGACGGGCTTGCTACACGAAAACGTACGTTATGTATACCTAGCCATATATTAAATTTAAAGAACTCAGTAAAGTGGAATATATGCTTGCTGAGCTGCTGCAAGTTATTGTCAATTTAATTTTTGGGAATTGCTGTGCGCCTCTTTGCTGATGTGCAGATTTTTGGCACACCTAATCGTGGAGACTCAGCTATCTAAATTTTATGAATGTGAGTGTATATATATTTAAATTAGTGAATAGGAGACGCTCTGGAAGAATATGTGTGGAAGAAGCAAAATTAAAATTTGAGAGCTTAAGTATATAAGTAAGTTTATTAATATACTAACCGAAACTGCTAGGTTTTATTAAATTAAATCGATTTAAAAACAGGGTGATATACATATGTCGGAAAACTATTGAATTTAACGAGCACCAGTTTAGTTAAGAAAATAGACAACATGAGCTTTCTTATTTCCGCTGTATACATATTTTATGAAGAATGCATGAAAATGACCTTATATCCGGAAATAATATCTGAACTGTATATTCCCGTCTGCGTTAGTTGAGGTTTTCAAAGAAAGCTTCATGTAAAAACAATTTCACCGACACATTTAAAATTATACTATAAGACTTTATAAAATCTATAGAAATTGCTTGCAGAAATCGTCTTAATCAGTTTTCAATTCGAAATGGTTCTCATAGAAGCTCATTCAAAAATTTGTTATCTACTATTTAATATTTTTGTTACACTAAATTTTACTTGCCTTTAAACAATATAAAGTATCTAGGTAATTATTAGTAAAAAGATAATTCCCTAGAAATCGTACTCTTCTTGCAAGTTCTATGCCACCGAAGTACTGATCAGAATGCAGAGAGCTCCCTTGTCGAGGCATATAAATTATACCACGAGCATCTCATGAAGATACAATGGTTTCAGCATCCTAACATATGTTAAATTAGTGTTAACTAGCTTTCTCATATGGAGCATATTCACTTGACGATTGGCAATTTTTCCATAAAGATGAAGAAAAAGCCATGCTTACAACATTTAAACAAATTCACGAAGACAACATACTGTGGCACAGCAGGGCGACTGTAATCCAAATTTTAATATCTTACCAAGTGTCAGCAGAGCAATTAAAAACGTATTCAATTGCCTTTGGAATGGCGAGGTTACTCGGAAAGTGATGAGAATTATTGCTACTTAGAATATTGATACACGCATTAGGAAGGGATCTCTATTCCTTAAGAAACTGAATGTTCGATTTCCAAGAATTTTGACGTGAAACAGGGCTTAAGAGAGAGATCACTCTTTGAACTCTTCGTATTGTACTATCAGTCTTATACTTGTTTCAGTCTACCCTAATGCATAGAGATGGTTTGTCCTGCCAAATACATTTCCATGTTTATCTTTTACTCAGAGGGTAATTGCGGGTATTGCGGTGGAGCAGTGATTGTAGCATAAACGAATGCTCTGCAGTATGATTGTTGAACAACACAACACACAGTCACTGAGATGACTAAAATAAGCTCATAGCTCTGTTCATGTTGGTCACAAACGAATGAATTAATATATGCACAAAACTCGGACACACACATACAATTATATAATTGCTTATTCACATAAACCGGACACATTTGGCAAATAGGAGGCAAACAAAATGGCAGATCATTTAAAAGGTTAGGATTTGGATCCAATATGCGCACATACATACGTCTATGGTATATGTCTGTAGACTAATATGTTCATAAGTATGTATAGGAGATTTTGGATGGTTTTGAAAGTCGTTGAAATGTGATGTGCCTAAGGCAAAACTTGTTGCACAATATCTTTAATTGAACCTTTGTTCACACTTCTACGCTTCCACAGATTTTCTAAACCTACATTACATTCAGACATATAGTTAGGTGTGAAATCACTTAAATTGATGAGTGTGGGCAACAATTTATAAATGTGAGTCACGAATACGAGTAGGAACTACTGTAGAGGAAATGCAATTGCATGGAAAACTTATGACTTTTTTCCTGTGTTTTAGGCTGCTGAGTTCATGGAAATAAAGGTTTACAAAATCTTTTGAGATTTATTATCTGTGTTATATCATCATGTCTGTGATTGCCCCCTTATGGTAGATGACTGCTGATAGTTGGATAGAGAAATATACTGAATGTTTACCTTTATTTTCCTGGGGTCAATTGATACTGGAATCGAACTAAAGTAGTTCCGTGTAGTGGTGATGTGAGTCCCTGTCAACCACGATTACTCAACTAATCAATCGCTAACCATTTATTCTCTGATAAGTTGTTAATTAAGTTAATTTTTTTAAGTAAAAATTCCACTTCTCAGAATTGAACTATCGGAATTCGTATTCTTAAAGAGACAAGAGCGATAGAAAAATTGCAACTAATTGAGACAATCAAAACAGATTTTTAATTAGTTAAATTTTCAATAACGAAAATTAGATAAGTCCATTAGGTGGCGACATTTGAGAGTCACGCGCGGTAAACAGACGTCTAAAGTAGCCTGGAAAAAATGCAGTTTGAATATATATATTGTTGAAAAGATTGCGATAAATAATTTAAATATTTGTTGCGATTTTTTTCTGTTAGTTCGGAGTTC
>CM050326.1:63964190-64042394 GCA_027475135.1 Bactrocera correcta | reverse complement strand
GACATTATGTCGGAAATGACTATTTTTTATTTCAACGCTCGGCAGCCATAACTTTAGTTCACCTGCAATTTCTTATAATTTGTTTAGGTATTTCTTACTTTGAAATTTTCCAACTTTTTCGCCTTAGACATTGTGCGTGCTGCCGCTTTTTGTTTGTGCTTATTCTACTCGTTGTTTCATTCCTTTAGTCTCCGTGGAATTGAGTGGAATACTTGAGACTGTTGTGCCTTTTAATCACATCTTCATTAACTTCTAATTATGGACAAATTCAGTGCGCAAATAAAGATCTACCTTTCAAGGTTGAGCCACACACACAAACACACACAGCAGTTGGACAGAGAATGAGGGATACCACATCAAAAACTTGACACACTTCTCTCGTTCTCCGCGTTAAGTTTTGCTACGATTTAGGCAAGGTGTATTTTCTTTGATCACAAAGTTACCTTTCGGAAACTTAACCACAAAAAAGCAAGAAAATTATCGAAAAGGGTATAAGTATATAATACAAAGAGCGTTAAGGAGATTTTATAGGACAATATGGTTATTATGTTAAATGACGCTGAATGATAAGCTGACTTCTGTTAAAGCTTTAAATAGCCTTCAATGCTATGAAAGCTGCTGACCTTGTACTTGTGACCCTGAAATAAATACGAGTGCTAAGGCAGATTTTGTTGCCAATTTAAGATGCCCGTTTGTATATGTATATATGTATGTACTCAAAGTGGCATAGTTCAATAATAGTACAATGCTGAACATGCCTCTGCACCAACTGCCAACAGACATTTTCATACGGAAAAAGGTAACATTTTCTGCCATTAGCGTTAAGGAGCTTGCTAGTTGGAACGAGAAGAGTAATGAACATAACGAAATCCTAAACCATGACAATTAATTTAAATAAATCATAATATATCCCCTCAAGGCTGGATTTCTCTGGTGAATTTAAGATGAGTATACCCTCTAGGCCTGGATAGAGAAGAGGTGGAAAGGGGAAGAAAATACTACCTCAATCTAAACCCACGGTCCACTGCACTGCGGTGTATCTAAATATCTTTCCTTCCACTATGCACTCTGTGAGTGCCCAGCTCTATAAATATACTTTTTGAAACCATCAGTTACAAAACGTTTTCCCTTTTCTTCTGCTACCCCCGGCGGGTATTTGGAGTGTTTTCTTCCATTCGAACAACATAACCTTGTCAACGTAGCCGCTGTCACTTAACTCGATGAACTATGTCAATTTCGTCGTTTAAATAGTACAGCCCGTCGTTTCATCGACTGCTGTAGTCGCCGTGGCCAATGCGCAAAGGACCATAAATCTTCCGCATAACCTTTCTCTCTAAAACTCACAACGTCGACTCATCCGTTGTTGTCATCGTCCAAGCCTGTGCACCATACAGCAGGACGGGAATAATGAGGAGGGGTCCTTTCCAATTCTAACATTCCAGCTTTTGGAATGCTCAACCTCGGTTAACACAACCGTATTAGTTTTGTGGGGATACCAAATTCAAACATAGAGGTACAAAGGCAGCTCCTTTTCGTGCTGTCAAAAACAGCTCTAAAATCGACTAAGAGGTGGTGCGTGTCGACTTTCTTTTCACAAGTTTTTTTTTCCAAAATATGGCGTATGGTGAATTTCTGGTCCGTTGTTGAATTTCAAGACCTGAATCCATACTTATAAGTACCAATGAATTTGTTGACGGTGGACTTTAGTCTTTCACTCTATACGCTCGATAAAGCCTTATATGCGATGTTGAGGAAGCTCATCCCGTGGTAGTTGGGCCAGATTGTGGCGTCTCCCCTTTTTTTGGCAGAGTACACTTAAATACTATCGTTGGGCATGCTTTCGTCCAACCATATTTTACAAAGAAGCTGATGCATGCTCTATCGGCCCGCCGCTTTGTTTTTCTTCAGATAAGTAATTGCTATTCGAACTTCTTCATGGTCGGGCAATGAAACATCTACTCCATCGCCATCGATTGGAGACTCGGGTTCACCTTCATCTGGCGTTGTACGTTCACTGCCATTCAGCAGGCTGGAGAAGTGTTCCCTCCATAATTTTAGTATGCTCTGGGCATCGGTGACTAGATCACCTCTGAAGGCTTTACAAAGGTATTGTCCGGTCTTGAAACCTTCTGTTAGTCGCCGCATCTTTTCGTAAAAATTTCGAGACAGGGGTTCTGTCGGCCAGCTTGTCAAGCTCTTTATAGTCACGCATTTCGGCTTCTCTCTTTTCTTGTTTGCAAGTGTGTCTCGCTTCCCTCTTTAGCTCTCGATTTCTATCCCATCCCGCACGTGTTGTGGTCGACTGTAATGTTGCGAAGGAAGCTCAGACTTATGGAACCAAAAGTCAGATTCAAGAACAACACTCAATTACACTACTTCCAAGCAATTGCAATTAGAACACTAAGGATAGCGTACACATAAGCTTGCAATACGAGTATTAAAGTTAGCCTCTCATTTAAAATGATTGCGCTTTATTCTCCAGTGCGCTACAAAATTGCAAACTAAGCAAAACCTTTAACTCCAAATGTGGAAATAAAGAAGGATATCACAGGAATATAGAGTGTTTACTTACAAAAAAATAGTAAATAATGTCAAAAAGAGATTGTACGACAAAAGAATAAGCTCTAGATTTAAAAAAATCTATATATGCATTAAATGCTTGCAAGCAATGTGTAAATTTTTATTGCGGCTACGGCTTTTTCTTCTGTTTGGGTTCGTCACAATAATAACTACAAAGAAGTAAGCTTCGATAGCCACCGAAATCCCCCGCAGTACGCGGAGGCAAACGCTTTGGCAAAGGCAAATGTACAAAAATGGTAAGGCAATAAATTTTGAAGTCTGATAACAAGCGCTCACTGTCTTTAGAAGCTATTAAGCTAAAGTACGGTTGAAACCATAAAGGATGCAATAAATAAGGTAGGAAAGGGAAGTACATGGTCGTAAAGCGAGCTGGTTTTTAAGAAATATCTTCAATTTTTTTAAACCACCGCTGTCATGAAAATTAAATTTTCATAAAAAAATTTTATTTTCTGTGACTGAGAAAATAATAACGAAGAGAGGAGGCACACAGGATGTATTGATCTGTACCTTGTATTGATTTTTATCTTTTTTGTTGGGTGATATTCTTTCAGCCTATTATAATTATTGCAAAGCAAACAAGCACAGCCATGAGGCAATGCATTGTGTCTAGAAGTGGCAAGTGCTAAGCAGGCAACAGTCCCACAAGTAGAAATAAAATAGTCGAGCTTTCGGGCAGATTATTTGGCTAGCGTACATTTTAATCGGCTTCGCCCTAAACCCATTTGGCGAACAAACAAACGACTAAAGGCTCTTTAGCTTCAACTGTTTACTGCCAGAAGACATGCATGCAGACAGCCGAAAATGTAAACTACTAAAGCATCTTTCGTTCCTTTTTCTCTCTCGAATATTTTGTGTAAATATTTAACAACAAATCGCTAAACGCTTCCCATACACCACCGAACTATTTCGGGAGCAATGCTGGATGCAAATGCCAGTGCAATGCACAATCGCTGCCTGGTTTTCAACACAAACACTTTCTGCACCAGCAGCAACATGATGGGCACTTCCGTTCCTTGGCGGCTTTACACCCTTCGTGTCATGCTCTTTTGGCGACTGTGGCATGCAACCAAACATAAACAAACGTCGCTGACGGGTGATGGGTGTGCGCTTGCAATTACGCTTCTAGCTGAGCAGCATCTGCGACGGTTGTGGCACGAGCAATATGAGACTATCACTGAACATTAACTCGAATAAAGTTAGATAGGGTTAAAGTAGAGTGTTTTTTTGAGTATCGTCATCAATCGCATTCAATGTAATAAAGTAGTACCAACTAGTGGTGCCGAAAGAGCCGTTTTAGCGGGCGGAGTGTTGAAAGTTGCTGTCATTCCCATTGATAAGCATCTACGCCCAGCAAGCAAGATTTTTATAGTCAATTTGCGTTGCATTTCAATTTGTGCGTGTGTATTTTTGTAGAGAAAGTGTAAGCAGCAAGGCGCGATTCAATGGTTATGCGCACGAAAGAGTACCAGTAAAAAGTCCTAAAACATCCGAAGGAACAACACGCCAATATTAAAGTGACAAAATGTGAACGGCGAAGAAAAGTGCCAAAGAAGGCAAAAAAGATGCCATTATAGCTGGTGTAGATAAGCAAAATCACCTAAAGCTATTTCCGGCGGTAGATAAGCACCGATAAAGGATTGCGACGCATTTCAGGCGTGTCTGCGAACAAACTAGACGAAAACGCAACAAACAAAGACTAAAAAAATAGTATCACATTTATTTACACACAACAGCCACTCCGAGAAAGTGTAAATTGGTGGAAATCCAGCATCCTTTTCTATCCATTTGTAAATCTTGATGTTCTGGTTTGTAATTGCAAATTGCGCTCCTTTATTTAATATCTCAGCAGTTGACACTCTGCTATTAGGACAATAAAATAGCGTTAGAAAACAGAATGATAAATGAAATGTAACCACTGCTGAGTTCTACAACAACAGCAGATGTATACAAACGAACAGATGAATTTATATCCGGAGTTAATAAAAATGCTTAGAGCCACTGAATTGTTTAGGAGGATAAGGAATTTAAGATAAACATTAACTGAAATAAGGTTATTTTCTTGTTATACAGAATGAGTGCGTGATCTTTTTTAGACTTTGGTTGGAAAGGAATGGAGGTAAATTATTGGGGCAATCTTTCCTTAAACGGGTTACTCTTTGTTGATAATTTTGTTTTTATTGCAACATCTTTGGCCGACGGAAATAAACTAGCTCTTCACCCATCTTTGAGCACTCTTCAAAGCGCAAAAATGAAAAATGAGAAGATATTTCAGCTCCTCCATTAAAATTGAGCAGTCATAGATGACCTGTAGGTATATATTACTAACCAGAGTAAGGAAAAATATTAAGAAGAAGAATGAAGACACAATATGACAAATCGACATGTTGTGCTGAAAATTTTCAGCATAAAGATAAGTTTTGGTATAATGAACTCTTCTTTTCGGCCAAAGTGTACATATCAAATGTCAATTTAATATTGTCGTGAAAGCAGTTAACGTGAAATAATCGTTTGATATTCTATCTCATTATGATTATCTAGTTTATGAGATTTACTATTGCTTATTCCAGTCGCTTCTATTAAAAGCTTCAAGAATCGATGAAAACTAAAGGTGTGTATTACTTTTTGCTAGATATGTTATCCTACAATCACTGATTTTCATTCATTTAACTCCGCCAGCAATACTTGTAAGATTATAACGTTTGATCCAAGTAGAGGTTATTTTTCAGTAGCCTTTTTTCACAGATCACGCTTGAGTCGTGTCAAGCTGTCATGTTAATTTTATACAGTATTATTTGGTTCATAGAAAAACTTATGCCTGAACAATGTACTATTCGCAACACCATCACTTATCTTGAGACCCAACATTCATTATTGGATATTAATTGGAATAGAGCATGTTCAGCACGCAGGGAAGGAAATATACCTGCAATTGCTGAGAAGAAAGGCCATGGGTTGTCGATTGGACGCCATTCGCAGTAACCCTGACTAACGTATGGAACGATTTGGCGCATTTTAAGTTGAGGAAAAATCAAGAGCTGTTGTTGTTTGAAAGAGATAGTCTCCAAAAAATAAACGCCTAAAAATACTCTTTCGAAAAAATTCTTTTTCTGCGGTTCATGGACCAGAGTTCCATATTTTTGAACATTGAAAATTTTCAATTTTGATAAATAATTGGTAGAAACGCACAAAAAAATGTATTTTTTTTTTGAAAAAAAAATTGTGTTTTTTTTTTAGATTTTGAAAATTTTTTTGGATTTAAAAAATATTTTCATCGGAAAGCTGAAGTTTTTTTACATAAAATTTTCAAAATTTTTTGCACTCAATTTTCAGGTCGTTAAAAAATAAAAGAAATATAGTCAATTTTTTGTTTGATCGGAATGCGGGTACAAAACCATGTCACCAATTGATGGAATGGCCCATATGTACAATATGTGCAACTCCGAGGTGTCACTTTATTTCATTTTCATTACAACACTTTATTACTTTCTTTTTCCTGCCACCTTTTTCGAGCATTTTATATTTGCCAATTATTTCCCTCATTATAAACAGCCAACGACAACTAATTACATAGGAGAGCAGTGGAATAGGAAGAAAGAGAAAATCAACAAAAAAGAATAAAAGTATTGCCTTGGCCAAGTGTTGTTGCCGAAATTGGTGGTGGCATGGCAATATTTGCGCTTCTTATTTGAGTCCTTTGGGAATTGTACTATGTATATGTGTTGGGCGGTGCGTAAGAGCATGTTTGTGGGCGCTAGCTAAGCAAGAAAATTAAATGCCAAGCGAAATTAACAACAAGCAAAACACACACATTCATACACGCACGCAGAAGACGTCGACGCCAGTCGTGGCTAGCAATTGAGCAGCAATACAACTTAACACAACGCCAGAAAGTGAGCAATGGATAAGAATGATTTAAACAATACACGTAATAATTGTGCCTTTAATCCCAATAATAGTAACAGTTAGTGTTGGAACTCGCCAGCGCTTTTTTTGCCTTTGTATTGGAATAGTTCTTTTTTGCAGTTGCGAGCCCTTAACTCATAAATTTCGGGGTTGGGATGCAACACAAAAACTTAAGGCTTTACTTTTTTAATATCTGCTGGTAGAGCAGGTTATAATTAATATGTTGTGGCAATCAAACGCAAAAATCGGTTCGCATATAATTTGAGCAGTTAACGCCCTCTTGGGGAGTAGCTTACTTTCCATTTTGTGAAAGAACTTATACCTCTAATGTGACTCACGCATATCTTTTAAGACGTTACAGGAGAGTACAAGTAGAAAATTTATTTATTTAGAAATCTGTAAATATTTTACTGAAAAGAACTAACAAGACTTATAAAACACACTTTGAAACAAGAGACAGAGAGATGAAGGTTTGACTCCGAGAAAGAATGGAAGAGAATGGTAGGAAGCTAGGTTTTCACGCTCCGTAAGTGAACTTATATTTTCACTTTGCATTAATGTGTCATACCTACCTTTAAGATAATTTATGAAAGATATATTATTAAGAAGATGTGATTTAAGAGGTCACATCAAAGTAAAAAATTTGGAGGATTTTAATTTCAGAAATCTCAAAAGAATTTATCCATAATTAACTAACATGAAGGCGTTAAAGTATATTTCCAAAAATGAAAAAAAGGAAGAAAAGGAGAACAAAAGATAATATTTTTTACACTGATTTGATTTACGGAGGTTTTGCAAGGTAGGTGGTTTATGTAAGTATAAATTCTTCAGTAGAAATTTCTTATTGAGGTTGATTTCTATTGAACAGATAAAAGTTGGAACTTAAAGCGAAAAGTATAACAAGCCCATGCACCTTGATGCCACTATTACATTGAGAACTAATACGATCTTACCGCAGCGCACAACCCTAAGGGGGTATAATTCGCCTTCTCACTTTAGCTCGCCTTCAAACGGCTGATACTTCCTCTAAGACCGGAAAACGTTGTAAAAGAATTGTTTGTGGCCACTTCCAAGTGAATGGCGCTCAGAGAACTTTCCCCACTTGAGTGAACTTTCACACAGTCTTTTTAAATGGATTTAATTTTCTTACAGTTCATCAATAGCTGCAAAATTCTTTACAATATACCTGCAGAAGATATTAGGAAGCCTCTTATGTACAATGGGCGTTCCAAAGTAAAACGGACTTAAAAAAAAAAAAAAAAAAAAAAAATGGTTTTTTCGGAAAATTCCATTTATTTTATTCAAAATAGTCTCCTTCTGCTGCAAAACCGCTTTTTACTCGGTCCAAAAGCATTTTGAACGAGAGTTTTAGCTTGTTGGACGGTATGGCCGCTAGTATGCCGGTGCAAGCCTTGTCAATGGCCTCTACGTCTGCATAACGCTTTCCTTTTATAGGCAAATGCATTTTTCCGAAAAGGAAAGGAATCGCAAGGTGCCATATCAGGCACCACGGCGAGTGCTTAAAGGTGAAAATGTAATTTTTTTTTCAAATAATCGTCCTTCGAATGTTGGATTCTGAGCAATTGTTGATCGTCAGTCAATTTGTGCGGAACAAACCGTGCACACACCTTTCGTAAGCCCAAATGTTCAGTTAAAATGCGATATATCAATGTTTTGGAGATGTTCAATTCTATTCCATTCCATTTCCATGATTTCGGCTGACTTTTGATGAATTCGAGCACAGTTTCGATGGAATTTCCGCTGATCATGGATTTTGATTGACCCACATGTTGATCGTCATTTATGTACTCACGACTTTAAACATACATACACCATCTGTCTTCCTGCCGCACTTCTGCTTTAACATTCATTTGTTCACATACGCTTTTTTTGCTTCTTTCTAGCGCAGTGCCTTTGTCTTACATGTCTGTTGGAAAGGCCGAAGTCATTATGTAGGTTATATTGAGTGCATAGAAATCGGGTTGTTTGCATTAATTTGACCACCGCTGGGGTATTCTTGAGAATTTATGTATTTTCAAGAAACTTTTTAAATTATATATTTAGCAATATAGAAATACTGTTCTCAGTAAAGGATTCTCTTCAAATTTCGCTTATATATCCGACCGATCGGAAAAAAACACAACTATACAACACTGGTTCCATAAATTCAGTGTCGACGGGTTTGAACAGTTTGGGTTCTATTTGGAAAATCTTTGATCATGGGGAGCCACGTATCCAAAATATGTAGCAATAAATCTTCTTTTGATACTAGCCACCTCTTTGTATGCTCTTCCAACATCGCTTATTCGACACTCTATTTCCTTTGATTTTTCCCCGTCGAAAGATCACGTTTCTTGGGCCTTCCGTTGGATGACGTCGATGAAAACTTAGTCTAATCCTTATCGTCCTAATTGGGGTTAGGTATCCGTTACAAAGATAACAACGGCACAAAACTTTGAATTAATAATTCCTTTGAAGTCCAATCGATCAATGTATGGGATAACAATTGAAATTCAGTGAGAATTCTCAGCTGATTATGGTATTAAAAATGAGTTGAATACAGTCAATACTTCCCTGAGCCCCCATATACCTAACATAAACGTGTTCGAAAATATGGCTGACTTTATGCCGCATATATGTGAGTTATCTCAGTGAAAATGAGAGAGCTTATTTTACTCATAACAGTGTACTTTTGTGCCTAAAATGGATAAAATTGGACGTAAACTTGACCAAGCCCCTATATAACTAATATCTGATTTTCGAACATCTGGCTAACTTCACTCCATTCGATTAGTATTGTATGTGAGGTACCTTAATGAAACCCAGGGATCAGTTTCTTAGTATGTGGCATGTTAAAAGTTGGTGTTACTAGCAAAAATTGATAAAATTGGATCAATACTACCCCCAAATCACAAATTTTTCCGAATAAATTTCCCAGAATTTGATTCTTGCAAGTTGCCGCAATATAAAATATCAGTAACCCCCGAACTTAACTCTTCCTTGTTGCAAAATGAGGTTTGATCCCGCTCAGTCTCATTCCCAGTCTTAAATTCGGCTTAACTCAACTAAAATAAAAAAAGTTAGGAAGGTAACATTCTGAGTTCGTCGGCTATTGGGCTATTGGCATTCACTGCCTGCAGTTTGAGACTTTTTGTTTTTTGTTTCTAACTTTCGCAAGTGAACACACAAGCAGACAGTCATATATACATACATATTTTCATCAAAAATAATACGTATTTCTTGTACGGCTGTGTTAGAAAAATATTCCAACCGTTAGTGATCACGTGCATATTTAGCCTCTAATTTCCCCTTACTCCCACTATTTATTATAATTACTATTGTCTACATATGTTTAATATAGCCTTTTGCCAAGCAATTCGTATTAGCACGCAACAATGTACGTCGCAAGAGCCACAACGATTGTGGGTACTCCACTGCGTATGAGTGCTCACCTCCTGTTAGCGCCTCGCAAACGCTTGTTTTCCTACTTATATTTACATTTATTACAATGTTATTATTGGTCTTTCGGCCTGTCGTTTTTTTCTTTTTCAATTATAAGCATACATACCTATGTGCGTTTGTGCAAATATTTATGTCATTACATATACTCATAATAATGGAGTAATCAAACGATTATTTGCATACGAGTATGTGGGTGGCACATAGGCTTGGAGCACTTAATAAAACCGCTAATGCGGTAATAACGCTAAACTTCTCAGCTCGTTAATAACAAAATTACACGCACTTATGCCAATGGATGTATGTCTATACACAAGATGGCATGACAGTGGAATCCATAAAACAATTCAGCGAATCGTTTAGCCTTCTCAGAAACCATGAAAATATTGGTATTTCATAGGGGAAGAGGAACAAGAGTTTTTATAGCTTTATTGTTAAAAAATTGTTGGCATTCCTGCCATTGAAATAAAGTCTTACAGCATTGACTCTTGAAAAAAATGTAATTTTTTGCCGACAACATGAAGAACTCTACGGCTTGAAGTTTTTTTGGATAAAAATGGTCAACGACATAACCTTCTATCATAAGTTTCCAGCAAAAGTTCAGTCAAGAAATCGGTGGTCTGATAATACTTGTACGCCACAATGAACAGAGTTTTGATAATGCAAGGCTAGGACAAGCCCTTCGTGTTTTTTAGTAACTCAAATTTTAAAACAAAAGATAAACAACGTAGTATAGTACATAAAACGAAGAAATAAAAATTTCCATACATTGTAACCTATTGAATGCGAAGGCATATGAAACAACAAAAAAATATTTTTACGCGCCAATAAACTCGAACGACAATAACATCAATTGTAAAGAGAATCACATCTGAAGCACACTGCCGGCCGAATAAATGACGCTGCTAATGAGGCACTCACCTGTGCGTCAATAGTTTGCAGCATATCAACTGACAACATCGATTGAATTACTCAGTGAGCAAAAACTAAATTAAGTTCATTGGTGCACTGTTGTTGAGTCAATCCACGTCGTAAATTATAAAAAATAATCGCGCGAAAATGTTCACAATTCAATTTAATTTTTAATCGAGGAGAATGTTTTAAGTTACATTCGCAACAAAAATGTCCAAACTTTACGATGAAGCTTTAAATTCTCATATTGCAACACTAGGGTTGCCAAAACCCGAAATATAAAAGGCAATTTATGTACAACATACAAATATATAAATGAAGTAACTTGACTCTTTCATGAAAACATTAATTATCGAACCGTACAGAAGCAATGCGAATTGTTGCCAAGATAGAATTGATGGTCGCAGAGGTTTTGCTATGTGTATGGTAGGAATAGGCAGGGATTCAACTAAAGTGAGCTACTTTCATACGACCGAACTCTTAATTCGAACTTGTGGTATGAATAAATGGTCCATCTGAAGTAAGCAATCGCCAAGAAATGCTCAGATTCGGCAAGCAGGAAAAGAAAAGTTTTCAGCACAACGCCAGGCTAAGCATATCAATAGTAATTGGCCAGAAGATCTGGAAACTAGTACAGGATGTTCCTTAACACACCCTTTAGTTAATACTTCACAACCTGTTCCTGTCTTTTAGGGTAATTTCAGTACCAATTACTTTCCAATACTTTGCTAAGTGAACCCGATAGCATTCAAAAGAAGGAAGGGTGAGCAAAATACGGGATATGGCAATTAAGTAATGAGACTGATTATATAAAAACCGTATATTTGAAAATTATTCTACAACTCTGCCATCCCCTTCAAAGTAGTTCCCTTGGGCAGCTGTACATCGATTCCAGCGCGTTTTCCATGCTTCGTAACATTTCTGGGACGCTTCGACTGGGATGTTCGCGAGTACCCTCGTCACGGCCGCAGTAATCGACTCAAAATGGGTTCCTTTGACCACCGATTTTGTTTTAGGAAACAAAAAAGTCACAGGGTGACATGTCGGGCGAATAAGGCGTCTGTTGCAACACGGAGATCCCTTCAGAGCCAACGCAGCAGGCGAACTAAACAAACTAGAGCGATAGTACATATATCAATGGAGAGGGAAGAGATGCCGAAAAAAGAGAAAGGGAATTTCAAGGTCACAGGCTTACCACAAGCGCGGCAATAAAATCAGTCTCATTACTTAATTGTCAAACCTCGTAATAGTATGCTCAATATTTTAATTATATATATGTATATTTCTGTTCGCTAAATTAGAACCAGAAATTGGCTTTACGTAGTCATTTATTTGCCTCTCCTCTTTGTTGAGCTTATACTGTTGTTAATTTATAAAAAAAACTAATATATGTAGAATATTATAACCATGTGTGCTTTGTCATACGATTTATCAAAAAGCCTGCAATGCAAACACGTGCACCACACACTTTCAGTTAACCCACTCTCAACTCAGCTTAATTTTAATTACGTAACTCATTGACTGCGCTTTTGGCTTATCATCGCCTGTTAACTTAGCGCTCATGCATATGTAAATGTGTGTGTACATTTTCCCGAGAATAACCACACCTGACGCGGCACTCGCCCATGTAAGCCGAATCTAACAACACGCACGACACCCACAAGCCTCTTTGGCGATCAGCACAAGCGCCACAACAAACAGACCACAAGCTGTCCGTACGTCAAGTGCAGCAGTCACAATAACAACCAACGACATGTCATGCAACAATTCTCCAAATAAAAAGAAAACAAAAATTTTTCTGTCGCTTTCAGTTTTTTCGCATGTTTCATTACAATTTTCCGCTATTTTTGCGAATTTTTTCGTCGCACCCATACACATATCATAAAAGGCGTGCGCTTTTTGTTGCAAATGACAGCAACTTGTTGCAAAGTTTTTTTTCTCTCTACTAATCATAAAAGTTTTTTGGTACTCGGCGTGTTGTTGGGACTTACTCGCTGCTAGTTTTGGTTTATGTTGCCGCAAGGTCTTAATGAATTTTTTCGCACTGATAGAAAACACTTCACTTCTACGAATTTTTATATAAATTTTGAAGTTTTCACACACTCATTGTGCAGAACTGACCGAACTTTAGTTGATATGATGTGTCAATATGTTTGTGTTATCGGTTATCGGTGCGAAAATGAGCTTCGAACAAAGAGCCAACATTCAATTTTGTTTAAAAATTTGTAAAACTTTCACCGAAACATTTCAATTGCTGAAACAAGTTTATAGCGATGATTGCCTATCCCGTAGCAGAGTGCACGAGTGGTTTCAACGTTTTTAAAGTGGTTGTGAGGACATAAATGAAGATCACCATGTGGGCCAATCAAAATCCGTGATCACCGGAAATTCCATCGAAACTTTGCGTGAATTCATCAAAAATCAGCCGAAATCATCATTGCAATTCATGGAAATGAAATTGAAAATCTCCAAAACATCGATTTATTGCATTTTGACCGAACATTTCCTCTTAAAAAAATAGCAATCCACTTGCACTCTTTGATTTGATTGTAATTGGAAGACCCGGTTTCAATTTACGCTAGTTTAATTTTGAAAATAATGCTTTTAAAAATATCGTTTATTCATATCAGAACATAGTGCATTGCATTCTTGCTTTGTAGAATTTCTATGCGGTTCGGTTCGATGACGAACATAACGTGTGCAAAATTGTATTTTTGTGCATTTTTCTCAGGTTTTTGAGTCAATTGATTGTTGAAAAGTTATGCTTTCTCTTTGTCTAAGCTTTACCTAAAAATCTAATCTAATAAAAATACAACAAATGTGTTGAATGGGCCACGTCAGTGGTATGAAAATATGATCATGAGTGGACAGGAGGAGCAATAGCCCCACTCTTCATATGGGAGGGCCAAGTGCATAGCAACCTATCTGCACTTGTGATAAAAAGTTAAAAAGTAATTACAATATCGTGCACTTTTGTCACGTTATTCTCTGAGCCATTTGCGAGACATCTGTGTATGTTTTTCAAAAACTGACATGTAGAAAACTTGATACTTGTTAAAATTGTTGATGGTCGTCATGGCAGGACAATAGTCACCATACATAGCATTTAACAGCTCTTTAATTTTTGCATATTTCACCATTTATTATAGAATAATATTCGACCAAATAGACCACGTCCAACACGCAGTGAAGAAAATATAGCAGCCGTAGCTGGCAATGTATACGAAGACCGTGGAGAGTCGATTCGGCACCATTCGCAGCAACTCCGACTGATATTTGAAACGAGTTGGCATATTTTACAGGTACTTGAGATTTTACATTTAAAGTGTACAAAACACGGCTTGTGCAAGAAGTGAAGTCGCTCGAACTACCCAAGCGACATCGCTTCACTCTATTGGCTCCTGAAAAGTTCCAAGAAGATCCGAACCTAAAAAGATTCTAGAGCTAACCATGATAACCATCTATTTGTCTCGATCTCGTGATCTCGGCGACATTTTGCTTCAATAAGACAGCGCCACTTCCCACACATCGCATAAATCAATGGATTTGTTGTAGGAACACATCGGTGAGCAGATAATATCACGTTTTATGCCGGTCACCAAGATCGTGTCATATCACACCGTCACACCTTTTCCTGTGGAGATATGTAAGGGATAAAGTCTTTGCAGACAATTTCGCGTGTCATACACCAGTTACCACTCGAAATGCTCGAACGAGTCATTGTAAATTGGACTCAACGGATGGACCATATGAGACGTAGCCGCGATCATTATTTGAAATATATAACTTTCTTAAAATAAATGCCAACAAATGTGCTTTCAAATGATAATAATTATGCCCCATTAAATGAGAAATTTTAAATCAGCTCTCTCTGACCTGATGTAGGTGAATTGTTATTCGTCATATAAGATTTGGTCAGCTAGAAAAGTGGTTCAAAACATAACCTACATTAAGGTCTTCATAATTTTTTAGAGAATTTATTATGGTAGCCCTCATTTCTTTTATTCAAATCTCAGAATATTTTCAAACCCTTTTAACAAAAGGAATAGCTATCACTAACAACAAACTTCATATTATTTTACCTCTCCTCCAGCTTTATATGTCACAAAGTAAGATATTCCAAAGAAACACACGAAAAACTCCTTTTTAGACTTGTGACCTTGATTGGCTCGTAAAATGTTGCTTCTAGGGTTAGGTTTTAAATTTGTCTAAACCATTCGTTTAGTTTTAGGTTAATGCTTTAATCAAACTTTATATAAGGATATCTGTGCATAACAACGTCGCTGTACATTCATGTGATCACACTTGCAATTCATTATACGATTTTTTTTATACTTCTATAAATCTTCTGCATATTTTTCTACAATACTCCACTTGAGCTTATTCAGTACATTCTACGCTGCTGCAACCATCATTATTCCAAGAATATCTCGCTGTTGTGTATTCTACAACTCAACTTAATACAGATGTGTGTGTGAACGAACGTTGACAATTGTTTTTTATAGTTCAACAGCAATAACACGTGTTCAAGTAGTTGAACAAAGACATCTGCAACAATACCGCTAGACATCGAAGACAAACACTCGGCGTTGAGTTGTGTGGTTCATTGAAGTTCAGGGCAAGTGCGTTTGCGAAATCCATCGGGTAGCTGCATGTGGCTATGTAAGACAATATATGAAATGTACACGCATATATAAAACACAACCTGTCATAATTGGTGCATGTGTGTGCTTGCAATTTGAATGTTAATTTTGAAAAATATCAAAAAAGGACGGAACTTGTAAGATATTGCTGTGAGGATTTCGTACATTGAAAGGTGAGTAAATTGAAAATTTTGTACGCAGATGTCGTAGTAGCGAGTATATATGTTATTTATATAAATATCTCTGTACGTGCTTATGCGAGCGTGCTTACTTTGTAACAGTTAGATGTTGTTTCCCTTTTGCGTACGATGGAATAGCTCGACGATACAATTCAGCGGGCACGCACAGTTGATATTTCGTCGGGTAACGAAATCACAAGTACGTGTAGTCACACATGCATACATTTATACCTTACAAATGTGCTTGTGTACATAAGTAATTCTAATCCCATTACTTAGCCCATTAAGCGTGTGTACACGCGTTTATTTGCCAACATATACTATACTATAGGTGTTGAGCTCGTGTGGAGTAGAGTATGTTGAAAATCCATGTACACATACTCATACGCACTGGCAAACACACAAGTGCGCATAAGATTTGTGCCACAATTTCTTCAATTCTTTGAAATGGATATATGTGTGTTCATGTTTGTGTTAAGGACTTCTAAATTTCGAATAACTCACAAGTTATTCCCTTGAGATGTGTGTTGCTTGGTCTTAAATACATATAAATTTATACATATATTTATATATATGCATTTAAATTACCAACATTTTTTTGGCAGTTTAACAGATTTACTAGTTTAATTTTTCATAATTGTCACTTTCGACGAAATCATATTTGATCACATTTGAATGTAAAAGTTTTTGACTTTAAAATAATTCTCTAAGGATTATATTATGTTGAAAAAACAGCTGGTTTTTCACATTAGTGCAGATTTAACACTTACGTCTAGCTTGTTTTGATGACAGCACAAAGATAAAGCGAAAAAGCTCTTCTGAGCCAACTTCTTGTAAATGACTTATATTTTTAAATAATCCAGAACACGTTCTTTGAGCCAACTTCATACTAGAAACTAACTTCATATGATTCATATGTATATAGTTTCATCGATACCATCCAATGAAAGGAAATCAACTCTATAGCATTCCGTGATGGTGTATTTGGTCAATTGAACACCTCTCAATTCCATGTCATAACATGAAATTAATTTAACGCCTGAAGATTTCAGTAGTAGGCATCATGATAAACTGAGTCGTTAAACTGAGTTCGAAATATTTTATATACTATCTTTCGGAAATATCTAACTTTTAGAGGAGTATGTATAATAAAATTGTAATCAGCAAACATACATTCTTATTGTCATACTCTGAGCAATTGCCTTTCATTAATTACTCTCCACTCCACTCTCTTCGAATAGCTGAGCCGAAAATCCACCGGCATCTCTTCTCTTATATGCTCAAAATAATTACTATTATATGAGCTGCCTCAGTTGCCAAGAATTTTCTCTAATTCTCATAAGTAACTCTATGTATCAGTGATGGATTCAGGGGGGAATGGCTTATCACAGAAATATAATCCAGAAATTTACCATTTTATTTCTAAAATAAAATAAAATAGTGTCACCTTTTTTGAATATAATAAAAATGCTGGTATCTTAGCAGAAGTTACAAATTGCAGATTTAAATTGTTAACAAATCAAAATAAAAATTAGTTACTGGAAAAATAAGGAAACAGCGGGAAAAGCAACGATGTTGAAGTCGCGCTTTTCTGGAGAAGTATTGGATGTATTTCAAGTGAGTTTGCTGCTTCAAGAAAAAGTATGTGCTTTGAAAGAAATATTAAAACTTATTGACAGCTTGATAGATAGGATATATGACAACTTCATCCGACGTTTGAAGCTCAAAGATGAACTTGAACACTGACAGTGCCATTGGGGCGAAGAAAAAGTCTAGAGACGACAAGTTACTAATCAATACATTATTGGAAATGCCGAAGAACTACGATGTAGACCTATAGCACATAATTCGTCGTTTTCTTCGCATATTCTGCACACTTCCAGAATATTAAAGCGAGCTCTGAATGCTCTTTTTTGACACTTCGAAGCATGAAAACCTGGCTGAAGACGAACATGCTTCAAGAAGATTTATCGGCCTGGCGTTGCTGCACACGCATCATCATAAATGCCTTCTCATTACTCAATTTCAAATCGAATATTCGCACTTATTAATAATAATGGAAACACAATGCATTATTCGGAATAAAGAGACATTTTTTCTTTAATTTTTTGTGGTGGAAGGACTGTCTTTATAGCAATGAAACTCCGTTTTCAGTACATTCCACTTATTGCCTATAATAGCAGGAAAAGTAAGTTAGAAAAAAGTTGCTTCAATAGAATTGTTAGAGTTACCATAGAACTTTAAAATAACATCAATCTTTTTTGGAATGGGAAAACATTTTTTTCAGTATTTTACTAAAATGTAATATGCTTAGTAATATGCTTATAGCAATGAAGCGAAGTGTATATGACCATCATAGATGTCAACGAAGTAATCCAAGGAAAGGATCTTACGTTTATTTATCTTATTCTGTCATAGTGGTATTCTTTCGTAAAATATTTAATTAATTTATTATTTAAGGGAATTCAGATTGTGTCACCACTAATAAGGAAATCGATATCAAAATAAAGAACCCATCATTTCAAACTCTGAGTATTTTACAAAAGTTCACTTACAATCAAATCTTTTATTAAATATTTTTTCCCGATGCAATTGGACATACGAGTATAATTCAAATAAATAGTGTATGATTCCAGCTCTCTTGGCTGCTGCTCGGTATAATCTTAAACACTGCAACTGCAGGCGCAAACATAATTTCATCCCCACATAGACTTGTGGCATATATTGTAAACATATTTATCAACTTACTTCTATACACTCTTTTAAATGAATTTAAATATTTGCTTGCCCACTAAACAGCAGAGCTCCAAACGTAAATAGCACTCAAAAGCCGACTGGAGAAAGGCAAATCCTCTAAAACACAGTCTAAAGAAAGTGAGACGTTTGGTATAAAAAATTGTAATTAGTTAGCTTATTTTCTTTTCCATTTATGCAAATTATAATGAAATTTAATTTAAATTGGCTATGCCAGTGGCAACAAAGCAATAAAAGTAGAACAAGAATACAGCGGAAGACAACAAGTAAAGCAAGGGGAAACCACAAATGAGGCATATAATTATTTAATTAACCGAAATAAGCTCTCCTTTATATCGCTCAAGTAGTATTTGTGTGTATCTGATGCTTTCCTCTCAGCTATAAAAAGGGGAGAAATTTTTGAATCCGAAAGCGAAAGCCAACATATTTATTGTTATGCATGTATGTATATTTAAAAATTAATTTATGTTGGCCTCAGATATGGCTGAAGTAAGAGAGTTGTATGAACAACCCAACTAAACTGGAGAGAACGATTTTCCATACTACATATTTACAGCTCCGTTAATTGCATAAAGTCATATAAATATAAACGTATTTTAAGTATTGTTGTAAGCATTGGCTATGAGCGAATTTAAGCTAAAAACACGATGAAGAAAATTTTGTACACTTATAGGCAAACAAAATCTTTAAAGATGACACAAAATTCGAATTCTCATCAAAAAATAGCTCCCTGAGTGACGCCAGTCGATCCACTAAACTTGTTTATTTGTAAACTAATATGGCACATTTGTACGAGTTGTTATATGGTTTACACATTTAAATATGTATGTATATATATGTATGTATGTTGAAAAATATATATAGTCGACTTTCACTTCCCACTGACATAACACCTTTTAAAACAGCAACAAAGGCAGGGAATAAGTCGAGTGGCCTTTTGCCATTAGCATAATTGAAATCTTATTAAGGCTGGCAAATGTGCGACATTAATCGCGGTTGAAATTCTAGCCTACTACATAAATAAGTATCATTAAGAGGGCCTTAAGTGCTTGGTATTCAATTTAAGTAGAGTACTTTTTTTGTATGTTTTTCTCAATTAAATAGCTAAATTTTTTTAATTTAATTAGATCATTCAACTTAATGCCAGCAGAATGATGATTACGAATTATCCAGTGCAATTAGCAATTACATGGAGCGGATTCAAATAAGTCTTTGGTCCATCAGACATTCAAGAGTATATCATTTTTATTATTAAATAGTGGTTCCTAGTTCTGAGATAGTGAGTAGCAAGAAGATTTGGTTGAAACGGTATGATGTGAATATATTAGAGTGTTCATTAGTTTCCAAGCAAATTCTTCTCCTGAAGTTTTTGCTCTAAAAATGTGATAAACCTAAAAAAACTAAATAGTTTTATGATATTTTTTGATAGCTATGAACTGAATAAACTACAACTTTTAAAACAGAATATTCTAGTACAAAGTTTGACGCTCTACAGAAAATAACTGATTGATTTTTCCATAAAAATATTCCTTGAGCATTCATACAGTACTCGTTAACCCTGTCGGATGAGCAGCATGGAATGTACAATGCATTTTCTCAATCCTTTTGAAAAATCTTCAAAATTCAATTTTGATGTCCGTATGACGTAGTAAACTATAAATAATTAATTTTATCAAAAGAAAATTTAAGGTCGAAATTTTATTCAAAAAGATTTCATAGACAGGCCAGTATAAATACTTTACACATCTTCACAGGAAAGAGTCTTACAGTGTGATATCACATGACCTTGGTGGCCAATCGACCGGCCCCAAATGTGATTGAATTTGGCTCAAAAACGTCGGATCTTCTTGGAACTTTTCAAGAGCCTATAGAACAAAGCAATATCGCTTGGGCAGGTCCAGCGGATTCAGTTCTTGTACAAGCTGTATTTCGTACGCTTTCAATTTAAGATCTCGAGGTAAAATGCGCCGAGTTGTTCCATACGTCAGTCCGAGTTTCTGTGTTCGGCGCCGAATCGACTCTTCACGGTCTGCGTGTACACTCTTAGCTACGACTGCTATATTTTCTTTAATGTCATTAGCAAACGACCTAAATATGAACTTAGACGACATTGCAAGTAAAATATAACGAAAGCAATTCAATTTAATGTAATTGATAAAATTGACTTAAAGGAAGCCGATAACAGATGCATTGATAAAAAGTTAGAGATTAATAAATAACCGTTCAGAATTGACAATTATCAACAGGTTGCTTTGTATGCATTGAGTTAAATCTATATTCAGAAACCTAAATTAATAGTATGAAAATACATCTATATAAATAAAAATGCGTCGTTAAAATGTATGTACGCTCATAACTTTCATACGACTGAACCAAATTTGATAATTCTTTTTTTAAAATGTTCGTTGAGGTTCAGAGATGGTTTCTGCGGAAAGAAAAATTTTCAATAATTGCCGGAAAACCCCTAAAAACAGCCATTTTCTTTTTCTCATACAAACGAATGAATGTCTGTTCGTTAACAACGCCAAGAGAACGGCTGAACCAATATTGATGAAACTTTAAGAGATTGTTCGTTGTGGATCAAGGAGGTTCTAGAAATAAAAATATCTTATACTTTTCATTAAAAGTCAGCAAATTGGATAATTCCAAAAAGTAACTTTTTTCCAAAAAAATTTTTTTTTAATTTTTGTTTGTTTTGTTTTTTAATATTTTGATTTGTAAATTAATTGAGTACTGCAATTTCGGTCGCTTGCTTTTTTATTTCGGCTATTCAATAGAAAAATTATTGAAAATAATTCAGTGAAAACTTTACATGTGTTTCACACAAAGGGGTCAATTGCAGATTGAAATTTGTTAAGAAGCGATTAAGAAGTCGCCGTAATATCGGTCGGCGTTCTTTTTGCCATCAGCGTATGGCAGCCCAAGACCAGACAAGGTAAGAAGTACTCTCAAGATGCGATGACATACTTACGTGCGGAATTATGGATCGCGGTCAATCAGCAAGCGATAGTCACGATGTCACAGCACGACTTTTCAAACAACGGCTTCTATATTTGATGGACTTTATCTTGAAGCAATGTACATGTGGTGCTGTTAGATGCTAGATATATTCTGTTGAGTGGCAAAATAGAGGTTTTCCGCACGTACACATTCTTCTTTGGATTACACCAGATCAAATTGATGAAATCATTTCTCCAGAAATTCCTGATGTAGAGAAATATC
The DNA here is from genome assembly GCA_027475135.1 of Bactrocera correcta. NCBI lineage: Eukaryota > Metazoa > Arthropoda > Insecta > Diptera > Tephritidae > Bactrocera > Bactrocera correcta. Next base: position 64,020,742 of record CM050326.1, on the reverse strand, counting down.
CAATATTATATGAAGTGGTGGAAACCAATATGGTGCATGGACCAATCCCTTTTCGGTTTGTATGTCTGACAATATATGGACGAAACACTATCCATGTGCTTTTCTTTCGGAAATACAAACTGGAAATGGTGGATATCAACTCTATCGGCGTCGCTCACCAGACGACAATGACAGAACATTCAGCATTCCACTTAGAAAAGTGAATATCGAAGTTGACAACACATGGATCGTACTATATTCACCATTATTCTTTTATTCATATTCTAAACTCATATCAATATTTAGTATTGCAGTTTGGTGAAATCGATAAAATACGTTTGAAAGTACGTCACCAAAGGAAGCAACATGGCGGTTATTGGTCTTAAACGATACGGTCGATACGTGAATTGCAATAAAGCGCTTTGTAGGATATTAACTTTTGCAATTCATGAACGTTTTCGGACTGTTTTACGTCTCGCAGTTAATTTGGAGAATGGCCAAAGAGTGTATTACAACCCATAGAATACAGTATAGCCAGTGGAAACATCGCGAGCAACAAAATTAACATTGAATAATTTTTTCTCAACTTTCGTCAGTCATCTGTTTGTGAGATCATTGCTCTATTCGGAAATACCTTGATATTATGCATGGAATGCATCGTCGAAGAAATAGTTACGCAAAAAGCAAGGCCCACCAGTAGATTGACATCCACGTGTCTTATCAAATAATGGATTAGGACGAATTTACACAATCCACCCGAAAAACGACGATTGTTTCTACCTTCGGTTGCTATTGATTAATGTACGCGATTCAACTTTATTTGAGTCATTGCGTAATGTGAATGGTTCGATGTGTGCAAGTTTTGGAGAAGTAAGCCAGCAATTACAATTCCTGGAACACGTTAATCACTGGAATGAAAATGAAGTTTGCACAGCTTTCGATATAATCATTTCAACATATCAGCCTTCAAATTCGCGTCTATTTTGCGATACGAAGAAAAATGAAATTGCCGAAGACATTTTACATCATCTTCGCTAAGAATTGGAAATGGATCAATTCCGGATGATACTTCCGGTGGTTCGATATCAATTCCATTTTTCCTTTATCAATTCACGAAAGATGAACTCATCACAAATGTTCGGACATTGGCCAAATTATCGTAACTACGATTCCTTAAGTGCACGCGCAATGTTAGCTGCCAAAAATACCGATGTTGTTGACTTAAACTGGAAGTTTCAAAGTCAAATTCCGGGAGACTTGCGCTCATACAAATCGATCGATCATCTCGACAATGAAGACGGCGCCGTGAATTATCCAGTGGTATTTCTAAACTCTTTAGACCGGCTTGGTATGCCACCGCATCATTTGCGTCTCAAAGAAGGATACGTCTTTATTATGTTGGAAAACCCTCTTTTCTGTACAACGGAACAGAAAACCAAAAACGTTCTTTATAAAGCTGCGTTACATTGAAAACAAAAAAAAAAACACCAAAAATTAAATGATGAATTTAACTTTATTTTCATTTCAAAATACATAATTTCACGCAGGACAACGGCTGTGGGGTCAGCTAGTTATATATAAATAATTATATATAAATAATTCTTTTATTAGAAGATGAATAAGCATACTTTTGGTGGAATTTCGAAGAAAATTAAAGCAATTTTCTTCGTCTTCCAACACAACCTTTACTTTTTGTTTCGTCAAAGGAAAATGTTGACATGTCTTCACGAAACAAGTGGTTGTTAGCAGTCAAATTTGATAAATCAATACCTGAATATTCTATCAAACGGAAGCCAAAGTATCACTAAACCACATTTTTAATTATTCAATTATTATTCAATTCATTCAATTATTTCGAAGAATAAAAATAGTTTATTAAGAATTCTGCATATCCAATCACATTTTATTTTAACTTTTCCAATCGAAATGCCATCATTGCCCAAAGCATCTGCGGCAAATTGAAATAAACGCCGGCGAACACTATCACATAGTCGAATAGCTTTCGCTGCATAGCTTTCATAATTGAATTCTATTCCAATTGACAGTTTGCAAAAAAAAAAAATTTAAAAATTTGGATTTTTATCTCACTTTTTGTTGTGAAATTGATTGCCTTTCATCTCAGAGGACAATGCGGTTGCCTTTAACTCATCCCCTTAAGCACTTGAAAGCTTTTTCTCAATTTGTTTGTTTTATTGTTAAATTGCTGTTCGTACAGCTGTTGCTGCGGTCAATTTATTGATTGCTTTATGGCGTTAATAATCGGTGATTGCTTGCTGTTTTACTAGAAGCGGATTATGTATTGGTGTTGAAGTTCTGCTTAATTCGCTGCTACTAATTGCCACTTCGGAGTATTAATTGCTTTGCAGTTTGCCCACACTTGGCCATAATTCCGATTTACATGCCTTTCTGTGATATTCGTTTAAGATTTAAACTTCTTGTTCTACAATTTGTTATATAAAAAATCGCTGAAATGGAAGAACATTTAAAATAAGCTGTCATCTACCACTTCACCTCCTATTACTACATAAAACATCAATTAGTCCTAGCTTCCTAGATAATAGCAAAACTTTGACTTTATTTTTGTAGCGAAGAAAGCTTCTTATAAACTCCGGAAGTCGACCGGAAGCGACCCAAAGTCTGCTAGGTCATTCTTTTTTGGACTAACATACCATAAATAGGAAACGAAAATATGGACTAAATATTTAGTGGGGAACTAAAGTTAATTAAAAATATTTAGGTGTGGATTTGGTTAGTGAAAACGAAAAACTCCTTACCATAATCTTCCGGAATTCAGGCAGTAAGGTTCAATTAAACTAAATTAAGCCACAACTAGTACTAAATAAAAATCCAACATTCCACCTTATCAAGTCTCATTTCTTCATACTTCTGTACAAAACGATGAAGTCCATACTCACAGAATTAGGGTTCCAAGTATTCGCTTTTTTTGATATTTTCTGTACATTTTGTTAATCATTCTCATTTCTATTTTTTTGCGAAATTTTACTAAAGCATCAGCTGATCCACTTTTCTTGCATATATGACGAAAAATCTAAAAAAGTCTCTGGGTTCCTCAACAAATGTCTTTCTATTGCATATATTGTGACAAAGCAGCAGCAGAAAATTGTAATTAACTTCCCTCGTAAATAATATTTCAAAAAAAATACAGTTTTGCCCTTAATTATTGTGCCAAATATCAAACAGTTTGCTTACAGCACTGCCTAAGTCGGTACACCTTAGTAGTTCGTTGCGATTTTTACAATGGATAAAAATATCGAACAAAGAATTTCTCACAAATTTTGTAATTCTAAGCAAATTTCGTGTACAGAATCATTTCGAATGTTGGAAAAGGCTTACGGGGATTCAGTTTTATCAAAAACACAAGACTACAAGTAGTACAAAACCTTCAAAGACGGTCGAGAGATCGTTGAAGACATGCCTCGTTCTGGAGACCTTCGAGCTCTTCAACTGATAAAAACTTTAAAATAGTAAAGGAAGTGGTGCTTGGAAAACGTGAGGCAAATGTTAGCGATCAAGGGATATCTCAAAATAAACATCAAATAAATATATCAGCACTACTTCAAGAGCTGTCACTTATAAAACGCATCAATCGAAATTTCTTCTCCCTCAAATATAACAATACATTGATAATAATGAAACACTTAAAACTATCTCACTTCAACACATTTCATTAGAGTAAGTACTATCCTTCTCTAACGCATACCTCTTACTTATATTGAAAGTTATGTTGAAGGAGATGAAAAGTGAAAGTCAAATATACTCTAATCGAGTGTCTGCGCTCACGAGCACGTATTTTTATGTTAGCCCATGGCAGTATGAGTCACACTTTCTTATTATCTACTTTTAGGCGCTTGAATTACAATGTTTAAGTCGTGTTATGGTACAATGTTTATAGGAGCAATCTCTTAACTTTGCCTCAAAAATAACAAAGAATCAAAATTATGTTAAATAATTTCAGTCTACATGTTTTGCATTATGTTGTTTATATATATATAATAATATGTAGTATACATATTTATCGTTGTTCTTGTACTCATTGGTTTCTTTTAACTTTAGCCAGCAACTTTTTGTGTTATCAGTTCATTATCTCTTCAACCAATTCGTATTATGCAATTTATTCAGCACAGTCACTGACCACTTGAACTGATAAGAGCGAAAGTAATTACTTTGCAAAAGCAATAATTGTAAATTGGCAATAAGATAAAAGTCAGGTTTATTTAAATTTAAATAATATAAATTTAATAGAGAATGCCGCCCAACTCACATGCGAAAATAACAATATTAGAGTGAATCTAATTTTATATGCATTTCCATGTATGTAGCTAAACTGGGCTCCATGAAATCAGCTGCTGACAAACCAATGGAATTAACTTAGCAAAATAGTTTACGAATGATTAACACGGTTGTTTTTTTTAACGGTTCTACTTAATATCAAAAATAATCGAGTTAAATATTGGGCTAAGTTCTTGTGAAAATTTAAAATTTTGAGGTATGGAAATGGAAAAATTGTTGTGGAATTAATAAACAATGAAATTAATTTCATGTGATATCTCTTAAGATACGAGCATCTCTTAAGCTAATTCATACGCACATTGTAAAAAAAGGGACCCGGAAATTGTAAATAAAACGGAAAATATTTGATTATTCATCAATATTTATTTTGTTACCTTCAAAGTAATCCCCACCAGATGTAATACACTTATACCAACGAGTTTTTCCGTCCTTGAAACACTTTTCAACGATACTTTTTGGGATGGCCTTCATCTCCTTCATCGAACTTTGTATTCTGTCTTCTATCGACCGAAAACGGAGTTCCACGGAGCGGCAATTTCAGTTTGGGAAACAAGAAAATTTAATACGAAGCCAAATTTGGTGAATATGGTGGTTAATTGTTGATATTCATTGCGTGTTTGGTTTTAAATTCGGTCACAATCGTGGCTTGATGCGATGGTGCATTATCATCATGTGAAATCCATGAATTGTTTTTCCACAATTTCGTCCGTTTTCGACGGTTGTTCTCATGCAAACGCCTCAATACGGCCAAATAGAACTCCTTATTAACCGTCTGTTCCTACGAAACAAAATTATGATGCACTAAACCACGAATATCGAAAAAATAATGAACATCACCTTAATTGTTGAGTGACTTGGGCGAAATTTTTTTGGTTTCGGCTCATTTTTTCTATCCACTCCGATGATTGCTGACTTGTTTGTTTGTCAAACTCATAAACACCATGCTGCCATGAATATGGGATCGGAATTCGCACGATCAAGCGTATCCAAAGAGACCTGTTCACGATACTATATTTGAATAAATTCAATTTTATTGAACGGGTCGAGCAAGAACGCGTTTCATACCCAAAATATCCACCAAAATCATTCGAACGGACTCTTGAGAGATGAAGAGAGAAGGCTCTCTTGCCTTCAAGCACCATATATAGGTTGCTATATATATTTCTGGCCTAGGCAACACTAAGTGTTCACAACTTTTGACGTGGATTATCACGACAAGAGTGCATCGATGAACTAAAATCTTTGTATGGCTATGAAGCACCATCCTATAGCACTGTGAAAAACTGTTACAACGAATTCAATCGTGGACGAATTCCGGAAGGTCGTCCAAAACAGCCGTTATGCCAGAAAACATCGATGCCGTACGTGAACTGATAATGCAAGATAATGTGGGTCTTCCAAGACGATCCAAATGCAACGAAACAAAAAAAAAAAAAAAAAAAAAAAAAAAACATTTTCATTGATGCCTATTTTTTTCTAGGCCAGAAATATATATAGCAGCCCTCGTATCCTTGCCTTACTATGAACCAAGCATGTCTTCAACAATCTTTCGACCGCATTTAAAGACTTTGTATCACTCGTAGGCTTGTGTTTTTGAATCACTCTTAACGAAATTTGGTTATAAATACAAAATTGGAGACAAAATTCTTTGTACGATATTTTAATTTAAGTATTGTAAAGTCACAACGCACTACTGAGATGTATCAATTTAAGCAGCTGCTCTAAGCAAACTGGTTAACAAATCGCATACAATTTTGACATAGAAATTAAGGACAGTCCCAGCAACTTAACAAAATGCATTTTTTTGAAATATCATTCACCCGAGGAATTTAAATTACAATATCCCGATCATTTTTTGTCACAATGTATTTTCCATTTCATTCCATCTTACTTCCTTTTAAAACCTAAACCCTCTTCTTAGCATCTTTTTCCGGAAAATATTTTCAATATTAAGTAAAATATAGTTTTACATCTTGTTAAACAAGCCTCCGACCATTGAATTCAGCTAAAAGCCGTTTAAGTGAATCTATTTCAGTATATTTAAAAGCATCAAACCCAATAACGTAACAATTTTTCAAATAAATTGGATTGTTTGTTTAAATTTCTGAACAGTAAAGCCAATACTAAATTTAAGAACTCTTCGGTCCAAGAAAAATATATTAATCGCAGTTGCCTTCTTAGTTCAGTTTCCTCGATTATTTTCCGGTAATTTTTATATCTAAGATGCACCAAATTCTGGAAGGCTCAATGTCAAAAAAGGTGGTAAAATAATGGAAATTTCGACGGTCAAATAACCGCACTTTGAGTGAGCGGTTGCACCAAAAACGATTTGGAATCATACAAATAAGTCTGGATACAGAAAAAATGCATGGGTGAGACGCGAGTGGAGCGGATTTCCATTTGCGCATCAGTGCTGAATGGCAATGGGGATTAACAGGGAATCATCTATTGAGAGTTGCTCAGCTACGGCGAAAGTCTTTATTCGAACCAGCATCGCCAAAATTACGACTGTCTGAATATGACACCCACCCAGAAGTGGTGGGTTTGTATCATTGATCGATTGTATAGAAATTGTCTCCATCGGAAAATTACAAAAAAACTTGCTGGAGAATTCAAATATGTATTTCAGTGAAAACCTGATTTCCTTCAATATGGAAGTATAATTTTAGATTTATGCAATATTATTCCATCTTATAAGGCGTTATAAAAAGTTATATATCTTTTTTATCATTGAATATTTAACGTTTTTCAAAAACGTATGGCTAAATGTCGGTTCAGTTCGTAATGGAGTAAAATCTAGCAGTGGAAAATTGAAAATCTTGAAGATCTTCACTAAACCTTCAAATGCAATTTTTTTTTTTGTCATAAAATGAATTTATTTCATAAAGATAAAGTTTTTGATGTACATAGATAAATCGTTGATTAAATTAATGAAATTCGGCACTGTTCATCTTTTTAGGTCACACATCTTTTAGCATAATTGAGGCAGCGCTTCGTACAACAATCATCGGCCAAATTGCAAAAGTCGCCAACTTTGCCACATTCTGTGTTGCGCGAGGGCGGCTGAAAAATAGTTGAAAATGTCAGTAAGGAATACGACGATTTCATACTTGCAAAAATAAATGAAAATTTTCCGATAGGAAGCATTAAAATAGTACAGCAACAACATATATTGACATAATCAATGTAATGAAAATGCAAGATATAGACAGAGCTGCTCGACTAAAAAGTTTTTCACTGTAATTAAATGAAGTCCACACAAATTGGCAATCAATTTTACCTCATCCACTGGCATCAACTGCGCCGCAGCAGCCGCAACTTCATCGCCCAACGACACCGCACTTGTTTCGTCCTTGTAGACTTCGTTCACGCCCGACTCAGCTACCACTGCAACTGCTGCCTGTTGTTGGCTTGGCAACTCCACCGCTTGTGGCACCATCAACGATGCCTTCGGCAAACTTGTTGCATGCTGCAAGTTGCACAAACGTAATTTTATAGGACATAAGTGACGTTGTTTTTGTAGTATATATGTGCATACACGCCCAATGTCGCGATTTCATAAAAACATTCATTAAATGCGTGTTGGAAGCAATAAACCGCCGCGGATGTTGGGAATTGGTATGGGCGAAAGTATGAAAGAAAAGTTTAATTAAATTTTTGCTCAGTAATTTGGAAATGTTTGTTGTAAATAGGCGATATTGAAGCAACTCAGTACTACTATACATATACATGTACACACATAGGAGTGGGTGATCATAGGCAAGCATACCCACACACACGACGAGGCTAAGTGGAATGACTTTGGTTGTTGATATGAGTTTTAAAACACTTTAAGCTGAACATTGTGGAAGTATAAAATACGAACAGCATAACTCTCATTTCTCTTTTAATTAGCTTACTGCATTTCTTATCAGCTTATTAAATTTCAGTAAAGTTTGTTCTTTGTTTTCAATATTTCGAACATTCACCTTTGAAATTCTTACAGCTTTGCTTTAACTCATGAAATAATTGGGCGAGTCTTTACTATTCTAGCTTATTTTTAGCTTAGATAGATGACTCCAGCAACTCGGTATAAGGAAACTGTGGGATGGAATTTTAAGCTCCTTAAGTACAGCTACAAACTATACCATTGGCTTTGGTAAAGGACCAGTTGATACGACGAAAACTTTCATGTCGCAGTGGAAAGAAGGCAGACAGGCTACCTCGCACTGTTGCGATCGACCACAATACGAGCGAGGTGGGACAGATACCGAGATTTGATAACGGATGCGTCTCCCATTTGCAGAGGACAAAAGAAAAAGGCCGAAATCCGGGAGTAAGCTGGCCGACAAGTCACTGTTGACTGTCACAACCTTGATGTCGTAGATCATTTCGCCTATCTTGGAACCGGCATCTATATTATCAAGAATATCAACTTTGAAATTTAACGCAGAATCGCAAGTACCAACAGGTGTTACTGTCTTCCTCTTCGACGAACACAGGCCAAACTCGACAAGTCCCTCATCATTCCCGTCCTGTTATGATGCGGAGGCATGGATAATGACATCATCTGATGAATTGACCTTAGGAATGAACGGAATATTTATGGTCCTTTGCGCATTGGCAACGGCGTGTACCACAATCGATGGAACGATAAGAGATATAGGCGACATTGTTATAGTCCAGCGCATCAAGGGAAAGCGGTTGCGCTGACTAGGCCATGTTGTCAGCTGGAAAAAACACTCCAACTTTGAAGGTTTTCGATTCAGTACCCGCCGGCAGAATAAAAAGAAGAGGAGACCTCCGCTCCGTTGGAGAAGTCAGGTGGAGAAGGACCTGGCTGCACTAGAAATATTGCTATTAACTTGCCTACAACCACCTAAGCGGTGTCTACGCCAATAAAAAAGGAGGATAAGGTAATTTCAGTGACCACGCACTCGGGTAAGAGCTTGGTATTGTGCCTCTCCTTTAAGAACGTTATTCTTGACATAGTAGAGATTTCTAAACTTTTCATTTTCTAGATTTTCGGAGTCCAACATTCATATAGAACCGGCGTGAAACCCTAGATGTCAACTCTATTCAGATAATTTGTAACATGTTCACAAATAATCTCTAGTTTTTGGCTGATAACATTTCTGATGAGTTTAAAATTTATAAATGGCAATGGGAAAAATTGTACCATGCATAAAAGTAAAATAGGTTTCTGGCGTAAAACACGTGTAAGTGGAATGATTTTGGGTTGGTTGATTTTAAAACCTTTGAGCTGAAGTGGAAGTATAAAAAAACCTTTCAAAAGCCCCAGTTCCATTGTATTAGCTACCATTTCTATCAGCTTATTACACAAAAATTTGTTCTTTTTAATATTCAAGCATTATTTTTAAAATTTTTCAGAAAACCCACCCTCTTAAACGGCTTGAACCACTATAGGTCATTTACCCTCCTTTTGGGTGGAAAGAAAAACAGAGCATTTGTTCGCCATATTACACGCTGATGGGACAAAAATTTTAACTTCTCCCTTTCAAGAAAAAAAGAATAGGCCTCCGGAGTAAGCTCCACAGATTTTGACACTTTGATTCCCGTAGACAGCTTTTTTAAGGCTCTAATTATCAAAAATATAAAAAATTTTCTTCGCAGATTGCTCCCAAATGTTTTTTTTAGAAAAAATAAAAATCCACAAATTTCCCCGCCGCCAGATGCGGGGGATGGATGATGACATCTTCTATACAATCCCCTTGGAGTAAAGGAAGTGTTCAGGTTTGGGGTTAAAAAACGGGTTTTAATAAGGATAGGGATCCGTTGTCGGAGTATATTAAAACCCGGGGACAAAAATTTGAAAACTTCCTTTTAAAAAGGGAAAAAGGACCGGGGTTTGCAAAAAATTTTTAAAACCTAAGAAATTTAGTTAAAAAATGGGGCAAAAATCTACTTAGCTTGTCATGCTGATCATTTATGTATATATTTTATAGGGTCTCCGAAGTTTCCTCTCACGTGTTATAAATTTAAAGAGCAGACTTAATATACCCTGCATAAGGTAGGTTAAGGGAAATAAGCTTTTTGATTTTTGGGAGAACTATGTAGGTCAGTTAAAGGACAAAAAACCATAGATATTTTTCTTGAAGTATACTTTAGAGCCCTCAAATTATTTTTCAATTTAAGGGAAAAATTTTTCCTCCCTCATTACAAATACACCATTTGAAGAAAAAATGATAAATCAGACAAAAACATTCGTATTTTACAAAGCAAATCTTGTATAGATTAAGATCCCGCTTAGAAAGTCAAAGAATTGACTTTGCTCGTCGATGCTCTTTTAAAAAAATGTAAAATTCGAAGATTGGTCCTTTGTGCGAGCCAAAATTTTGTTTTTCTTTTAAAAAACTTTTTTAAAAAGGGAAAAAACCAATTAATTTTCAAAATTTAATTTTTACTTTAAAAAATTTTGTCAAAAATCTTTTGAATTTTCCTTTCCGGGGGATTAAAATTCCCAAAAGGTTTAAATTTTGGGAAATTCCTTTTTAAGAAGGCAAATTGGAAAAAAATTTTAAAACACAATTTTTTCCTTAAATTGAAAAACTTGGTCGGTTTAAAAAATATCGATTTCAATTATTTCCCTGTGTTCTAGAAATTGCTTAAAAGGTTTTTAAAATTAAATCAAAATGGAGAAAAAAATGTTTAACTAGGATTCTTGATAAAGGGGAAAAATATTTTTTTAAAAAAAATACTTTTTTGAAATAACAGATCGTTACTTGAATAATTATTTGCTAATAAAAAAATATAGCCGAATACTTCGTCGTAATCGATTACCCAGTTCTCTGCTTGATATCTTCGAAATCTCTCTCTCTCTCTCTCTGTGGTTTGAAACTAGCTCTTGTAACGAAAAATTAACCAAACTACATTTATTCCTAATAAATTTTTGTTTTCAAATTTTTTCATGTACCTTTATTTAAAAAAAAAACAAATTGGGGTTTAAGCCAGTGGTGCGTTCGATTCGCCACCCAACAAGCTTGAGCGAAGCTATAACTGTTAATATTATGAATAAGTATATGAGTACGCAAGCACTTATGTTTCTTTGAGAGCCTACCATAACACACAACGAGACCAACAACAATTGCAAAACCGTTATTTTCATTATGCTCATCATATTGGCCAACACTCCACTTCAACTTAATTCACTCGTATAAACTTTCGTTTTAATTACAACGCGATTTAAATTAAAGGCAAGTAAGTGTACACTCCTGTCACTTTCAATTTTTGAACTGTGTCGATAATGGGAAATTTAGTGCTTATTATATGTTCGTTGGCGAAAATTTTCACTTTATCTTCATAAATGTAAATAAGAAAGTTTAATTCTGTAGACGATGTCAACAGTGCCCTAATTATTACTGTCAATATATGAAGACGAGGAACAACTTTATCACTCTGACACATTTTCCTGATTTTATGTTTATCAACAAACTTGCGAAATTTCTCACTTCTTCAACTACATACTAATACGTATCTTACTTGGTGTCCACTTGAAACTTTGTTTTTATTTTGTTTACTCAGCATGCGCTAATTCTTAAGAAATAATTCAGTATTTGTGAATAAATCTGACTTACTTCCTGAATCATACTGAATTGCCTAAATTTTAATTGAAGTTTTAACGGTGTTTACATTTATTGTTGAGATTGAGTTTGAAAGGACTGATAGGATTAGATTGACATTCTGTGGACAGTAAGCATGGCTGTGTTCGACTTCTATTAATTTTTAAACCAAATGGGGCTTAATATTTACATGGGCTTAATATTTACATGTTATTCTAAAAACATTTGTCTTTTGTTTCAGAATTTGCATTAAAACTATTATTTGAGTGACTACTGTGGATATTACCAACCTTTTCTCAGTTTCAGGTCATAAAAAATACAGTACCCTGCAAATTTTAGACTAAACTGAGCTCTAACGATTTATTAAAAACATTTATTAAATCTTGTGCAGAGCGGTATCGCGTCCAACTTTCAAAAAATTTAAAATAAACCGAAACCCGCACTTTCACTGGAGATTAAGGGGGTATTCTAGTCTAGAAGCATGAATATGATTTCAGGTAATTTTTGAAGTGTCGTAAAAAATAGACAATTAATATTTTTACTATACATTTTTTTATTGGTTATTTATTATTTTTTGAAGAGTACAAAAAAAAATTAAAAACTAAAAAAAGTAAAAAATTTCAAAAAATATGAGCTGACGAAGTGGGTGTCTCTAAAAATTTCCACGTGACCATGCCCATGATTTCAACCCTCCTAGTTATCTGAAACCAAAAAAACAAAAGATTGTTAATCTAGAATAATGTTGCAATGGTCGGAACTAAGGCAAAGTGGGAAACATTTTTTTTTAACAAAAAGGCGACTGCCTGAAAAAAAAAAAAAATTTTATCACTTTTTCTGACTATTTCGAATTTTTTAAAAATTATAAAAATAAAAATTTTGGAATAGGGCTAGTTCCAACCATAGACAAGCCTATAAAGAAGACTCTATAAAAATTTCAAGTAAATCGGTCCAGTAGAACCTGAGAAACCGTGGGTATCGTTCCGAGAAAGTCAGTTTTGAGAAAAACGCGTTTAAAGTTTCGCGTTCCGGCCGAACCAGTTTGGATGTCGGGTCAGAAAGATGCCTATATCTCCGATGATAATTTGATTTTGAAAAATCCTCTTGTACACATAGGTATTGAATAGTTAAACTTTGAAAATATAAAAAAAATTTCGATTTTTTTTTAATTTCTAGACTAGAATACCCCCATGAGTCGATTATGTTGGAAAATATATTTTAAATAATGCGATCGGAGCTTATGGGCAAAAGCTAAAGTTCTTTGAAACCAACCTGGAACATTAAAACGTCCATTTATAAAAATTATGTTTTCAATTATAACATTAAAGGTGTATGAGATATTTCGAAAGTTTAATTTTTGGTATCATCCTACCTTGTATTACTTTAAGTTATATGAAGGTCGTCATATCGTTTATCTAATTTGTTTACCAAATATCTTTAGAGGCAATCCGTTTAATAGAAATTACTTAATTACTCAGTGTTGGGGGAAGGAATAAACAGATATTCCTTATCTTCACAAATTTTATTGAAATATCTTCCCACTAACCGTAAGACTATCAACAGAGAGACGGAGTTTATTGTTATAGAGGGTAGAGGAAAGTCTTAAGAATATCCGCTTATTTCCACGTCAAATCACTTATTGTTTTTGAAATGCTTCCTGTACCAAAATCTAGCTCTTTAGCTTAAATTGTCTTTAATAATGTTATTTTGTAGGCGGAACAATGAACAAATTACGACCGAAATTCCAATCTGCATAACAAACATGCAAACAGCAAGGAACTCGCTTAATAAGATATCTCAGTTCTTACTCAACTTATCGCCTAAGAGAGAGCAAGAATCGGACAAATAAACGAAAATGAATATCTATAACAAATAAATTTAACTCAGCATCCAAATATTAATTATAAACCCAAAGCAAGTTCTAAACAGTTAATATCAGTCTAGAAAGAAGAATGTGAAAATACAAGGAAGATCTCTAAAAATTCGCGACTATGTATAAAGCGCTACAGAGCTCGTATCTAGCAACACTATACATCTTTGAAAGGTCATGATATAACTTACAAAACGTTTTGATTAGTTTGGATATTGCGTTCAACAGTTATAGGCGTGTAAACATGGAGTTCACTAACGCCGAAATTCGCGCTATTTTAAAGTTTTCCGTGAAATTAATCTTGTTTTTGGGGATGGTACTCCATCACTTCGAACTGCGGAGGAATTCCGATGATTCAGAAATTTCGATTTCGGCAAAAGACCTGTTGCGACGAATACCGATCAAATCATAGAAAGCATCGAGTTAAACCAGCATGTGGCATCTTGTGATCGCCCAGAAGTTGGGAGTTAGTCACTAAACCATTTTAAACCATCTGAAGAAGGATGGATACACAAAAAAGCTTGAGGCTTGACTGCTGCATGATTTGACGCAAAAAACCTTCTGGACCGAATCAACGCCTCCGATAAGCTGCTAAAACGAAACAAACTCGGCCTACTTTTGAATATCAAGCGAAAACGGTCGTGGTCGAAGGCTGGTGAATTGACGGCCAGGAAAGTTTTGCTATGTGTTTGGTGGGATTGGAAGGGAATAATCCACTGTGAACTGCTCCCATTCGACCAGACGGTTAATTCTACCATCTACTGCGAACAACTGGGATGGGAGGTTTTATCGCATCCACCATATAGTCTGGACATAGCGCTAAGTGATTACCACCTGTTCCTGTCTATGGCGAACGCCCTTGTTTGTGTAAAGTTGAACTCAATAGAATAGTTGAAAAAAAATGGCAATTAGAGTTCTTTGCAAATAAGGAGGAGGGCTTCTACGAGGGTGGTATTATGAAGTCGCCGTCTAGATGGAAACAGATAATCGAACTAAACGGCGTATATTTGAACTAAGTCCGATCACTGTAACACTTTTTATAAAGCATTGAATAAAGGGCAAAAAAGCGGAAGATATTTGACAACAAAAGTTTAAAAATAATAAAAATAATAAAGGTGGCTCACGGCATTGGCACTATTTGTGAAAAGTTTTATGCTGATAAATTAATATTCCCGATTTGCATACTGGAAACTGAAGGTTTCAAACGGAATTTAAAAACACGTGATATATGTGGAGGCGCAAAAATAACCTTCCGATGTTTTTTGGCCTTCAGCATATTGGTTGTGGCACGTGCAGTGTGTACCGTTGCACCGTCCTGTTGGAACCACATGTTTTCCAATCTCGATTAATCAAGTTGCGGCAAAAAGAACTCGTTGATCATTGCTCGCCCCTCACAGTAACCGTTTGACCCGCGATGTCTTCGAAGAAAAAAGGCCCGATGACTCCTCCAGCGGAAACAGCACACCATACAGTGATTTTGAGTGGGTGTAATGGATCTTCGCGGGTTACACGTGGATTTTCAGTGCCCCAGAAGCGAAAATTTTGCTTACTTACGTACCCGCTAAGATGGAAATGGGCCTCATTACTCATGATTATTTTTAATGAAAAATCATCTTCCTCTTGGTGGTGATTAAGGATGGCTTGAGCGTATGTTAGACGCGATTAGCGGTCAGCGGATAACAGCTGATGCACCGTCTGGACTTTGTACAGAAATATCTTCAAACTTGTACCAAAATTCGCTGTAAACACCGTCGACTGATACCCATTTGCGTGGCACGTCGTCTGGTCGATGTCGACGGCGCTTCCATGAGATTCTCGGCAACAGCAGCAATATTCTCTGCAGAACAGCTATTCCGGGACCTACCACGGTAACATCTCGTGTTATGCCAGTCTCTTCGAGGCGAGCGGCTAAATGTCTCAGTGTTTCACCAGTAGGCGTCGAACGGCCAGGAAATCTGCGACGAAATTCGCCTTGTGACAAAGTCACCGACCGATTATTGGTCAAATAAATAGTCACAAATAACCCGCGTCCTGTAGCTGTGTAGCTACACAAATGTCAAAACAAAACTGACATTAGAAGTCAATTGCAAAATTTATAGCATCTTCTGATAGGAGGATTACTATTGAGCCACACTGTATTTCCCATGGGCGTGGCTGAAATCCGTTTTCGCCAATTTTCATACTGCGACATAAAAATGTTAGACGAATGTAACCTGCTTTACCATAAGTAACCTCTTTATCAATATTGATGCAAAGAACAGGTTGTGTACAGGATACAACAGTATCTGCGTTAGTGTCTGTTGCTTGTTCGAATAATTAGTTTTCGATACGGTTTCAATGAGTTCAATGTAAGTTCTGACGATCGAACCGGAAAGTTTTATGATTGAAACGGATTGAATTATTAGACTCATAGATTTTCTTAAACTCTTTTATGCTGAAAAAAGTGTTTTTTCTTGCTTTATATATTTTTGAGTTTTGAAGATTTTGTACCTTAAATAGACTTGAATAACATTCATTATAGTATTTTTGAAAACGAAAATTTTATTTCTGTTCTTAAAAACTAAGCCTAAAACAAAATCATGCAGTTGTTCATTTGATTTAATTAACAAACTGCAACTCTATATATGTATCTCAATTTATTCTAAGTATTACAAACAACCGTTACATGTTGCGAGAGTATAAAAATAATTGGTTAATTGGATCGTCGTGTCTCTGCCAAGTAATATTTACGAGTGTGACGAGAGTGTATATGAGAAAAACCCAAAATTTGTAAATTGTGCTGCTGTCATTCAGTTGTTCAACAGTTATAATAGATGATTGATATTTTGCATATTCATACTGAAAACTTTTTACGACGCCATAAAAGCTTAATCGTTTCTTAAAATAAATAAAAATGTGCATATGATAATTGGCCGCGCTTCAAGGGGGCCCTATGTAACGCACTGGTGTAAGAAGCCATGACAGCGTTGGGTGCAGCACTCTTCGTGGCGATAACACTGAAAGCAAGAACAAAGTAAAACAACGATAAAGCCACAATTATTATGTGTTCGTGTGTGTATTGATATGTTAACTGGTCTTGTCTTACCTTCTCGCCAATTGCTTTGCACTGACTCGTTGTTGTTTTTATCGGCTCACCATCAGCTGTAGCTGCTTTCTCATCTTCTGCTTTCACATTTGGCGTAGCCTCAGTTGATACAGATTCTTTTGGCGCAGCCTCGGTTGATGGAGATTCTTTTGGTGCGTCTTGGCCCGTTTCGGTTTGCTGTTCCAATTGCTTCGACTTCGGGTTTCGTGGCGCATCTTGCGGTTGCAAAACAAAAAATATGAAGTCTGGCCCATTTGAAGTGGCAGCATCGCCGCTTCGCGTTTGAATCGCTGCGAAACGTTCTTGCAAAACTGGCTCCGCCGTTTCAACGCCCCACTCACGCCTGGCGTTGAGCAAATTTTTCAGTGTCAGCTTAGATTTTCCTGCATTGCCACTGCCGCTTTGCGGTTGCGTGATCGCGTTCTCATGCACCATGTTGACCTCAGCTAGGCTTTCTAGCAATTCCTCGAATGTCATGCTGGGACGCTCGTAAAGTGGACCAGGGCGCCGCTTGCCGACGCAACGGTACGAGTAAGTTAAACAAGTATTCGAACAGCATTCCCAATGCTCTTGACACTAGAATAACATTTAGGTGTAATTGTTTTTGTAGATGCTTTTTAAAGTACAAAAACTGAACTTCCACTTACATATTCATTGTATTCGGCGCATTTTCTTTGCGCTCCCAAGGTGTTATCACAAATCGCCAAGCACAAAACAACAAAGAAAAGAAATTTTACTGAATCACTCATAGTAAGCATGTTTACTGTTGTAAAGCCGGCATTCAACTGATGCAGTAAGCAGCAGCTCAGCTTAAGTTATCGAAGCGCTTAGCTGAAACTGCTGGCAGGGTTGCCGCATGACTTTCAACTGACGGTGCAGTAAATTTGAAAGATTTGAGCAGAGTAGAGAAACACGAAGAACATATGTACATATGTCAACATTGTCAAATGACATGAAGGTGAACACAGACAAAAAAAATTTCTGACTCAAATATTAAAGGGTTCTCAAGTGTGGAGCTTAGCTCAAATCATCGGGGTCATCATGTAGGTTTCACCAAGTCATTATCAGGTAAAGAAAAATACCGTTATGTGTTCGAATTCCACAACTGTTTTATCGAAATAGTTTCCTTTACTTTCGCACTAATTTCGATACCATATTTAATTCTAATCCTTCTAAAAGATGCTTAAAAAAACGGAATAAGGCTTTGATATGTTGAAGTCATCAAAATTATGGTTTTTTGAAGATACAGTGAACAGTTAAAATATGAATTTAATGGGTGATCCCTTAGAGATTCCTTACTTTTTTAAAGAAAAAACATAAACT
Organism: Bactrocera correcta; assembly: GCA_027475135.1. Lineage (NCBI taxonomy): Eukaryota > Metazoa > Arthropoda > Insecta > Diptera > Tephritidae > Bactrocera > Bactrocera correcta. Next base: position 64,002,618 of record CM050326.1, on the reverse strand, counting down.
TTAAATTTATTGGGAAATGTTTTTTATCAATCGAAAGAACAATCTTCGGTATTTATTTTTTAAAGATTATTTCTTTTGAATGTTGGCCGCGGTTATGTCTCAGATGGTTCATCCGTTGAGTGCAATTTGAAGCTACAATTTCAGGCACCAAATAGTCGGTTTTTACGGCTCGATAACGATCGCCATTGATGGTTGATACTAAAGGCCTACAAACCACACCAAAGCTTTGTTTTTTCTGAATGAAATGGAAGTTCTTGAATCTCTTCAGGTTATCATCCCAAATGTGCCAACTTTGCTTGTTTACATACCCATTGAACCAGAAATGGGCCTGAACCAAATTTCGGCTGAAAACGTCGGATCTTCTTGAAACTGTTCAAGAGCCCGTAGAACAAAGCGATGTCACCTTGGAGGGTCGAACGGCTTCAGTTCTTGCACAAGCTATATTTTATACTCTTTCAATTTAAGATCTCAACGTAAAAGCCAAGTCATTCCGTACGTCAGTCCGAGTTACTGGGAGCGGCGCCGAATCGACTCTCCACGATATTCGTGTATATTCTCAGCAACGCCTGCTACATTTTCTTCATTGGTCTATTCGGGCGAATGTTATCCAATAATGAATGCTGGGTCTCAGGATGAGTGATAATGTTGCGAATAGTAAGTTCAGTAGGCCGTTTATATTGAGTATAAGGTGAGCGAAGCGCGCGAAACACATTCTTCAGAGAATTTGGAATGCTGGATACTAGGCTAGCCCTTTAGCAGTAGCCGCATTCAGCAACTCTTGAAACAGATCAATATCTCTTCTTAAGCGAGTTTATTTAACATTTATTATATTAATTGAGTGATATTGCCATCAGACATGACTGATCTGCAAAGAGATCACGTCAAACTAAAAAATATGACAAGTAAACTTTAAATAGCCATCAAAACTGTAAATCTACTATTTTTGAACAAACCAAAAAACAAGAAAAATAGTTAAATTTGCTTGCGACGAAGCTATAATACCCTTCACAGGCGCAATTCTTATACAATTTCTTATATAACTGCGTAGCAGTGTCTACGCCAGTAAAGAAGAAATATATACACTTTGGTTATCTCCGACCTTTCCTTAGATGTTACAAACTCCATGGCAAAGCTATTATACAGATACAGTATTCAGGGTATAATAAAACAAAAGCGAGCGAAACTTTCGTTAGTAATAATTCACGTTGATAGATGTCAAACACGTCACTTGCGATATCGACAGAATTCAAAAGAAAAAATAAAAATTGTTTGCCTCACAAAAAATTCTTTAAAATATCTACTATATACTAACTACTAATCATGCAATTGGCAACTCAAAGCCTAACAAATCAGAGAACTAAAACAAAACAAATAAACAAACTTTTGTTTTGCTAATTTTTTCGTACTTCCCATCAATATACTATAAATGGAATACATATCTATATATACGTACATACAAACGTACACATGTATATACATATGTGAACAAATTAATCTCAGCCTAGAGAAGCGATTAAACAAAACACAAAAACACCGAAATGAAATTAAATTGTAGTAGATATTGTTTTTTATTTTGTGTTGTTTTTTTTTTTGATTAAATCGAGAATTTGATGACTAATAAGCTGTAAACAACGGCAATGTCTGACTGCTGGATTTACGATGTAAAGTTTGCCAAATATACAAATATAGACTTTTGTCAAAACCAAAATAGCGTGTTTTAATAATTTTTTAGTTACAAATTGTATAAGTCAGAAAAAAGTATTGTGGCACATACCAGGTAAACAAAGCGCTCCAGTAATTAAGGCCTACCAGTTTTGAGCACTTTTCGAATACACAAGGTGTGTTCCAAAGTAAACAAGACACTAAAAAAAAACTAACAAATGGTTTTTTCGGCAAAATCAATTTATTTTGTTCAATAATAGTCTTATTCTGCTTTAATATAGCTTTTTACACGGTCCTAAAGCATGTCGAACGAGTGTTTTAGCTTTTGAATGGCCTCTCCGTCTGCATAACGTTTATAGGCAAATGCATTTTTCCGAAAAGCAAGAAGTCGCAAAGTGACATATCAGGTGATTACGGGGAGGGGTTGATGGTTAAAATGTGATTTTTGGTCAAATAATCGTCCTTCGAATGTTGGATTCTGAGCAATTTTTGGCCGTCAGTCAATTTGTGCGGAACAAACCGTGCGCACACCTTTCGTAAAACCAAATGTTCGGTCAATATGCGATAAATCGATATTTTGGAGATGTTCAATTCCATTTCCATGAATTACAATGATGATTTAGGCTGATTTTTGATGAATTCATGCACAGTTTCGATGGAATTTCCGGTGATTACGAATTTTGATTGGCCCACATATTGATCGTCATTTACATAAAGGGTGATTTTTTAAGAGCTTGATAACTTTTTTTTTAAAAAAAACGCATAAAATTTGCAAAATCTCATCGGTTCTTTATTTGAAACGTTAGATTGGTTCATGACATTTACTTTTTGAAGATAATTTCATTTAAATGTTGACCGCGGCTGCGTCTTAGGTGGTCCATTCGGAAAGTCCAATTTTGGGCAACTTTTTCGAGCATTTCGGCCGGAATAGCCCGAATTTCTTCGGAAATGTTGTCTTCCAAAGCTGGAATAGTTGCTGGCTTATTTCTGTAGACTTTAGACTTGACGTAGCCCCACAAAAAATAGTCTAAAGGCGTTAAATCGCATGATCTTGGTGGCCAACTTACGGGTCCATTTCTTGAGATGAATTGTTGTCCGAAGTTTTCCCTCAAAATGGCCATAGAATCGCGAGCTGTGTGGCATGTAGCGCCATCTTGTTGAAACCACATGTCAACCAAGTTCAGTTCTTCCATTTTTGGCAACAAAAAGTTTGTTAGCATCGAACGATAGCGATCGCCATTCACCGTAACGTTGCGTCCAACAGCATCTTTGAAAAAATACGGTCCAATGATTCCACCAGCGTACAAACCACACCAAACAGTGCATTTTTCGGGATGCATGGGCAGTTCTTGAACGGCTTCTGGTTGCTCTTCACCCCAAATGCGGCAATTTTGCTTATTTACGTAGCCATTCAACCAGAAATGAGCCTCATCGCTCATCGGACGTAAAGCGCGAAACACATTTCGAACCGAACACTGATTTTGGTAATAAAATTCAATGATTTGCAAGCGTTGCTCGTTAGCAAGTCTATTCATGATGAAATGTCACAGCATACTGAGCATCTTTCTCTTTGACACCATGTCTGAAATCCCACGTGATCTGTCAAATACTAATGCATGAAAATCCTAACCTCAAAAAAATCACCCGTTAGTATGTCCACACAAACACTTTGAGAACGTTGAAACCACTCAAGTACTCTGCTACGGGATAGTCAATCATCGCCATAAACTTCTTTCATCTGTTGAAACGTTTCCGTAAAAGTTTCACCAATTTTATGTGAAACAAAATTTAATATTAGCTCTTTGTTCGAAGCACATTTTCGCACCTATAACACAAATATACTGACACTTAAAACGCAATAACTTCACTTCCAGTCAATGAAATGTCATGAAGTTCTCACTGGACAAACGATAAAGATAAAAGATTCTAACGCACCAGTCGATGAGTCATATAGATGGCGCGAATGTTGGATTCTGAGCAATTTTTGGCCGTCAGTCAATTTGTGCGGAACAAACCGTGCGCACACCTTTCGTAAAACCAAATGTTCGGTCAATATGCGATAAATCGATATTTTGGAGATGTTCAATTCCATTTCCATGAATTACAATGATGATTTAGGCTGATTTTTGATGAATTCATGCACAGTTTCGATGGAATTTCCGGTAATCACGGATTTTGATTGGCCCACATAGTGATCGTCATTTACATATGTCCACACAAACACTTTGAGAACGTTGAAACCACTCAAGTACTCTGCTACGGGATAGTCAATCATCGCCATAAACTTCTTTCATCTGTTGAAACGTTTCCGTAAAAGTTTTACCAATTTTATGTGAAACAAAATTTAATGTTGGCTCTTTGTTCGAAGCACATTTTCGCACCTATAACACAAATATACTGACACTTAAAACGCAATAACTTCACTTCCAGTCAATGAAATGTCATGAAGTTCTCACTGGACAAACGATAAAGATAGCAGATTCTAACGCACCAGTCGATGAGTCATATAGATGGCGCCACCAGGGGCGCTAGATTCAAAAAGTTCTGTTTACTTTAGAACTTAGAAAGGTTTGTATGAACATGTTCGGTGTAATACCCGAGGAGTTTCAAACATACAATACGATTGAAGAAAAATATTATTCAAACACCCAGGGATATTTCACTTTCATCCTATAATAATAATATCATGAAAAAACCATTAAAGAAATTTTAATAGCAGTTGCTCTTCAGTTACCGGAATTGCTTTTTCTAGGTTACAGAAATCGAAAATTGCAATATATAGTCGAATTTTATTATTTTTTTTTTTTTTCAAAGAGCTCACTTTCATCTCTCTGTCACATATGTATACTATACTCGTATATATAAGTTTGACTGGAAAATGAATGAAATAAGAAGATAATGAAAGGTGGAAAGGTTGTTGGAAAGTCCCCGGCCTTATACAAAGATGGCGCTAATCAAATTATATTCATAATTTAGTTAACCCTAACCTTCAGAAGGCGCATACCATTAGTTTGAGAATTATATCATTTTGAGTGAAGTAACTTTTGATATTGTGAAAGAAATGGATGGCTTAGGGAAAACAACCACCAAGGATTGATATGATAAGTTAAAACGTGGTAAAAGTAGCACCGAAGACGGTCAACGCAATAGACGCCCAATAGAGATTGTTACCGATGAAAACATCACAAAAGTCCACAAAGTAATTTTGGAAGATCGTAAAGTAAAGAAAACAAGCACTCTAAAGATATCAACTGAACGTGTACACCATATTATTCACGAATGCTTGGTTATAAGAAAGCTATCTGCTTTCGACCAAAAACAATGACGAGTTCGTGATTCGGTGCAGTGTTTAGAGATGTCAAGCATAGTAAACCCAAGTTCTTGCATCGATATGTGACAATGCATGAAACATGGCTCAATTATTTATTTCCGAAGTCCAATTGACAGACGTTGGCGTGCACTGCATACGACTAACCCGCTCCACAGCGTAGAGAAACGCAATAGTCGCCTGGCAAGAAGGTCTGTATTTTGGAATACGCATGGAGTTTGTATTGACTACCTTGAAAAAGGAAGGACCGTCAACAGCGGCTTTACATATTGAAATCACCTTGAGGAAAAAGATAGTGTTATTTCAACAAGCCAGTGCAAACGATGCCATAAAACCATTAATTGTCTTCGAATTCGTATGTTCCAGATCTGGCTCCCAGCGGCTATCTGCTGTTATCATATCTCAAAAAAATGCGCGCTGGGAAGAAATTTTCGTCGAAGAGGTAGTCGCCGAAATGAGCCTTATTTTGAAGCAAAGTACTGCAGAAGTGGTACCGAAATGTTGAAGTGTCTATTTTATTTTGTGTCTATTTATTTTTCTAATTTTGAAGACACAACGTCTTGAGAAATTTTTAAACACATTAAGAGATGTTTTCTTCTCTGTTCTCAGATTAATACTAAATATGATTCAGTTAGTTCTGAAATCACTTTACCGAGATCTAATCGGACTAAATATCGGCATATCATGCAACATTTCCCAAATATGGTTTTGTTCTTCGATATGATCATCTTCTGGAATAAAACATTTATATTAACTGTCCTCCAATATTACTGCTGCTACTATGACATAATAGGAAGAAGTAATAAGAATCGTATTTTTTACCGGGTATTTGAATTTTTTTGGCAAATCCATCAATGTAATGTATATATTTTTAATACCATCAGGGGTGGGCCATATAAAATTTTAAATTTAAAAAGTCAATAAAAAACAAACGGCTTGATATTTTTCAAAGGTCTAACATTTATTTAAAAGATTGTTTTATGAAATTTATTTGTGGAAAACAATTTTAGACAAATGACCACCACGGCTGAGTTTACAGTAGCTTATCCGATCCACCCAATTTTGGAGTACTTTCTCGATGGTTTCAGGCTTTATGGCAGCTACACCAGCTTGAATCTCGTACTTTAGATCTTGAATTGTTTCTGGATGGTTGGCGTAACATTTATCTTTAACAGCTCCCCACAGCAATAGTCCAACGGAGTTAAATCGCAGCTCCTGGGAGGCCAATTCACATCACATCTTTTGCTGATTATGCGATTTTCGAAGATAGAGCGTAAAAGATTAAGTGTAGCGTTTGCTGTATGGCACGTAGCGCCGTTCTGCTGGAACCAAATGTTGTCCAAGTCTTCCTCTTCAATTTGCTTGAAGAAAAATTTGGTTAACATTGCGCGATATCGCTCACCATTGATGGTTACGGGGGTTCTTCTTCATTTTCGAAGAAAAATGGACCGATGATTCGACCAGACCAAAATACGCACCATGCAGTGATTCGTGCTGGGTACATTGGCTTCTCGACGATTACGTGCGGGTTTTCTGTGCCCCAAATGCGACAATTCTGCACCATCGAGGTGGAAATGAGCCTCGTCCGAAAAGATGATTTTTCGGTAAAATTGACCATCCTCGGTCAACGATCTTCTGCCCAATCTGTCAATATTTCCCAGTTTTCTTCTAGTGAATAGCGACCCATTTTGTAAATTTTACACTTTTTACTGAATATCTGTCACTTTCCGAATGGTATTTGACGTTTCCAATGTCGAAATATAGATAATTCAAATTTAAAACGTTAGATGGCCCACCCGTTATCTATCTGAACCCCTAAGAGTGTTTGCGACATAAAAAGGTAAGTTTGCACCAAATTTTATGAAAGCAAATAATTTTTCGTACAAGATAAAGATTTCCCAAATCCAAAATTGTTTCAGTTGAGGTTATGTGAAAAAAGTTGGCATACAAAAGTTATAGATGGGTTTAAACCTACTGTAATTTTTTTGCTTTAAAGAATTATTTGCCCTTTACTAGCCGTTTTTTGAATCTGGTAAAAGAGAGATGAAATGAAAGAAGACGTTATATACATATGTAATGTTAATTTATAATTTTATAATCTTCGGTGCTCGAAAAAAATTGCAGGAACTTTATCCGTCACGAAAAACCGTTTCAAAGTTTATCCATTGTGACATATTGGAGCAGAAACTCGTTCTTTTTGCATTTTATTAGTGTCAGATTGTTTTTTGAACGGATGTCTTGTTGATCGATCGATCGTCCAAGTTATCTTACTAGAAAAACTCCCTTCTGGAATGACAAGTCATTTACGTAGTTAAAATTATATAAAAATCAAATTAAATTGTATATCATAATTATTTACTGTTCAACAGTATGCCTCGCGAATAAAAAAAAACTCTAACTTATCAAGATGATAGTGCATTTTTAAACTCTATCTGGAGAATGACAGTGGTGATATTCGGTATTCTATTAGCATTCGAAAATAATGTCATTGAATATGGAACATAATGACTACCGACTTTCAGTTCACACAGTTCTTGAAATGCTAAAAACTTAATATACTTATTCAATTTAATTGATCTATAAATTAACTAAACAAATAATCATATCGATGACAGTTTTGTAGTTGTTTGGACTCATCGTCTATAATGTACACATATTTATGTATGTAAGTAAGTATATATTTTAGCATTAAAAAGTAAACTAGTCATTCTCAAATCAATTTCTTCAGTAGCAGTAGACCACGCGCCATATCTATTGCTAGAACAACGAAATACCTACAAAATATTAAAAAAAAAATTTTTGCAGAACTCCGAATGCGTCATCAATGCGTCATTTTTTTTTTTTTTTTTTTTTTTGTAAACAGTACATTTTTACATATGCAAACATGATGAGGAGACTGAAAAACTGACGTAAACTGAAGAATGTTTGAGAATGTTAGGTATATATACATATATATAGATATATAGTATATAGTGATACCTGTTTCTAACTCAGTTTTATTTGTCGATTATTTTTGCATTTGATCTCGGTTTGTTAGTTTGTTGGTTGAAAAGGAAGGCCACAACATCAACGCGACCGTAAAGAAACTTTGTAGTGTTGTCTGTGAGTTGCTTGTCCAAGATCCAAGGTGTTACTGTAGAGGTCATCGCTTTAAACAACCCTTAAAGGAGCTGAAAGGCCTGGAGCAGCTAAGGGAATTGCGTCTCCAGTTGTCCCGAGCAAGCCAGCTCGTTTGATTTTTATTCCAATAAAACCGGATACCCAAATGATATTAACTGGGTTATCTAATAAAAATCTAGTCATTGCCTGCTGGCCCAACTTAACGCAATGAAACCTAGGATTAGCGCTACGGTCCAATCTTATCTGCTGGGGAATAAAAGCGATGTGCTAAATTCCTCGTGGGTTTCCTTTTCTTGATCGCATTGCCAGCTTAGCTAGAGTTCATTGACAAGATTGGTGTCATACTCGAGTGCTCGTAGTGCCGCCTAGGCTGGCTGAAATTACTTAAAAACATGAGTCGACTAACCGTAAACCCTGCCTCATGCCTTACTCACCTCTCCAGCTTAGTTTTTTATCTCGGTAATTCCAAGAAATCTGAGAGAGCTCCACAGTATAATAGTTCTACTTTAAAGAGAGGAGATTATATTGCAACCTGCTTGTGAAAAGACAGATTTCTGTTTTCTCCGGATTGACAGCCAGTTCGTAACCCTACGTCTAGTTGGCGGCGATCTCAAGGGTTCGTTCTAATGGTCGGGATAGGCGATTAAGATTCAACCCTGAACACCAGACGACTATGATGTTCTCTGTGATAAAAATTTCTATACCTTCTGTGTTAAAGATTTCTATACCTTCTTCATCGTATATAGCTTTTATATTGCTTAGATTATAACTTGACCAGTCAGCAGGTTCTGATTAATGTCAAAAAAGTATTAACCGATACCAGTACAGCCGCATTAGTGTTATTAAATGCACCTCCACGTTAATGAATGCCACTAGAGGGAATCTGATTTGGACTTAAAACGATACAAACCAGTGCTTGACTCTGATTCTTGGACTACAGGAGCAATCAGGACTGCGATGAGTCGAAAGAGTCCTAATTTCTGGTTGGTGGAATTGAAAAAAACTCATCATTTCCTCTTTTAATATGAAATTTGATTTTCGGGCATTAAAAATTGGTTGACCACGAAACTTGACTTCGCACAAAAAAATCCCCAATTCGACAAATAATCAAATTATTGGTCAAACAGCGACACCTTGTACTGATCCATACCATAAATTCATAAACAGTTCACTCAAATTGTTGAGAAGCGCTTCGAAGTACATTACGCATATATAAAAAATACTCAATTCGTTATCTTATCAGTCTGCCGAAATGTATGTCTGTCTGTCTATATTTGCCGTCAAGTGAGCAAACAGACATGAAGTCTTACAAAGCACAAGAGCAACCAAATAAAGGCTAAAGGCTGAATATATGTACACAAGTAAATATGGAACTTGCGGATCACTCAATACGGATTTCAGTTACGGTTTAAAACTCGAGACGTGTACAAGCACATAACGGTTTCGACGATCGCACAGTAAAGACATACCACGAATGATCCAAGTGCTTGCTAAAGAAAGTTTTTTAAAGTTAATAAAAAATTCGAAGATAAATATACAAAATGTCAGAGACTATAACCAGAAAGTGTGCTTTAAAGCCAAGCTTTCTGTACCGTAATAAACTCAATGTGTTGTGGTTCGCGCTTGTGCTTTGCCACATAAGTGTCGGTAACGCGACGGAAACAGATATTGCTGTCGGCCCCGAAAATCCACGCTCCTTCACAACAACACCACCACCGTCCATAGAGGTGGGCGCTGCAACAACAAATCACACGCACGCTGCGAAAAAAATAACACGTTCGCTACGTCTGCCGAACACCACATTCCCGTTACATTATCACCTACACATTACAACGCATATACATCGGGAGATTTTCGAGTTCACGGGCAATATGACTATTGACATTGATATACGCGAAACGACCAATGAAATTGTATTGCATGCAAAAAATATTACCGTTACGGCGATTACGATGCTTGAACTGCACACAAACGAAAAGCTGCTTGACCTCACCTACACTTATGAGCGGCATGGCAGCTACTTGATCATACATCCGATTGAAAACTATGCAGCTTTCGAAGCGGGTCAACATTATCGGTTGGAAATTTTATACAAGGGTCTCTTGCGCGAAGACTCTTTCGGCATCTATTGGATGACCTACAGTGATGAGAAAAATGCCACAGTGTAAGTAGTGTGCATATGAATAACGGGCAACTGCAAAATGGCGGGAAGGGCTAAGAAGAGTGCGCCATACATATGTATGTACATACATTTGTGTGTATGTACAATAGTTGGTAACAAATGTGGAAGCTTGTGCGCGCTTTAATGCGCCTGTAGGTGTGCGTGTGCGCAAGTATTTGAGTAAATATTGATATGGTCAAATGAAATCAGACTATTTGATTAGCACAATTATTGATTGCTGGCTTTATATATATGTATATAGTATACATACGTACATTGCATATATTATACATATGCATACATATAAACAAATAAACATGAAACCTCAGCTAGACAACGCGTGCTTCGCAACTGTGTGCTGTTGTCGTCACGGCTACACTTTGTCTTCGGATTATTATCAAATTAACTTCACAGGCACAAACATACAAACACACATATAATTATGTTTACATATGGCAGCGTGTCGCAGTATATACAGTGTACGAACATACTCGTATGTATAGCGGGTGTCTCATAGTTCAGCGCTGATGAATTGCCCCCAAAACAAACAGACCACTGATAAGTTCTATCAATGAATTTGTGTGTGAAAGGAAATTGAGCTGATAAGTGTGCATAAAACTAAAACAAAAACACTAACAACAAATAAAAATAATAGTAATAGTTGTAGAAGTGAAAATTATAAAATATGCAAACAAAAACAATACTTTTACAGTGAAATGAAAATATAAGCGAGAGTTATTTATGTGTAAATAATATTGTGCTGAATTCAACGGAAGTTTAGTTGCCATGACACAAAAATGCTTGTAATAGTTAAAATAATTCGAATTTCAAAAAAATAATGTTGAGGTTATGCTCTCGAATACTTTACCAATCGAAAAATGAGACACAATTTTAACTTCGATTGCACAAAAGCTGTTATACCCTTCACAAATAAAAAAGTTTTCACACAAGCACTTGATTTCGATCAGTTTGTATGGTAGTTATATGCTAATGTAGTCCAAGTTTAAAAACAAAAATTCTAACATTGTGCCGTTGAAATTTTGAAAAAAAAATCTAACATTGTACCGTTGAATTGAATAATACATTATGACACAAAAAATAAGTAAAACGCAAAATATTTAATTAGTCATCAAAGTTTATTTTGTCGCTTTCAAAGTAATATCCACGAGATGTAATACACTTACTTGTGTGTCAGTTTTCGAGACACTTTTCATAAGCACGTTTTGGCCTTCAGCTCCTTGGCCTTCAGCTCCTTCAGCGTATTTAGTTTTATCTCTTCTGTCGACTGAAAACGGATTCCACTGAACGACAATTTCAGTTTGGGAATGAGAGGAAATCACACGGAGCCAAATTTGGTGAATACGACGGTTAATCGATGGTATTTATGGCGATTATGGCTTCAAATTCGGTAACAATTATCGTGTCCATTATCATCGTGTAAAATCTATAAATAGTTCTTCCTCATTTCCAGCCGTTTTTTACGGATTTTCTCACACAAACGCCTCAATATGGCAAACTAGGAACCTTTGATGACCGTCTGTTCCTACAGAACAAATTCATCTTGTACCGAACCTCGAATATCGAAAAAAACAGTGAGCATCATCTTAATTTTTGAGTGGCTTTGGCAAAAAGTTTTTTTGACTACGTCTTGTTTTTTCTTTCCATCTGGAATTTTTGACTTATTTGCATGTCAAACTCATAAACATATATCTCATCGACAGTTATAATCTCTCCATGAATGTGGAATCGGAATTCGCACGATCAAGCATATCCAAAGAGACGTGTTTGCGGAACTCTTTTTTGAGAAAATTTAGCTATATCGAGAAGAGTGATCTACGACCTCAATTTAATTCACCATACCATCGATAAACACTGTTCCTTGATGGAACTTCATCGCCAAAAATTTAATTGCTCTCTTGATGAGTTAATCCACGTCAAATGTTGTAAAAAATAATAGCGGGAAAATGTTCACGATTTAGCTCCACTTTTGCGCTGAGATGAATATTTTAAGTAACTGTCAACAAAACAAATAACGCTAATGTGTCAAAACGTTCGGAGTATGTTTTTGCAAATTCCGAAATATAAAGACAAAAAAATATATTTTTGCATTGTCTGTTCAGTTTGTGTGAATACTCAAAGGAATATGCCAACAGCATTATACGATTAACTACAAAACAATTTGGTTGCTTGGTGTGAAAGAAATGATTTGCATTGAATCTCAAAAAATTTAAGACGATGTGCTTTTCCCGTAGACCTGTTCACACCTTCCCTATGAAGAACTATAGTCTAAAGCAAGTTTTTAATTTGTTGATTTGAGGGTTTCTATGGAGCCTAAGCTCAATTTTTATCTTTATATTGATAATTAACTTACTATAATCAGCTTTCGCTTCAATAGCAGCGGTTTTGTTCATTTTTTATTGATAACAAGTCAAAGCCAAGGAGGTACCTAAAGGTGCAAAACGTCAACCAGAGGTTCGGAATCTAAGCAATTTTATATACAGACACCTTTACTATTTAACTCATACACTGACTGACATAGTAGAAATACGAAGATCATTATAAGAAACATATGAGGATCAATACCCCACTATTACTATGTCATATAGAAACAAGTAAGGAAGGGCTAAGTTCGGGTGTCACCTAAAATTTTATACTCTCGCTTTTTAAAGTGATAATCGAGATTTCATTATCCGTCATTTACATATTTTTTATTGTGCTGTAAAATTAATTAGATTAGTAGTTCCCGAGATATGGTTTTTGTCCATAAGTGGGCGACGCCACGCCCATTTTCAATTTTTGAAAATAGCTTGGGTGCAGTTTCCTTCTGCCATTTCTTCCGTAAAATTTAGTGTTTCTGACGTTTTTTGTTAGTCGGTTAACGCACTTTTAGTGATTTTCAACATAATCTTTGTATGGGAGGTGGGCGTGGTTACTATCCGATTTCTTTCATTTTTGAACTGTATATGGAAATGCCTTAAGGAAACGACTCTATAGAGTTTGATTGACATAGCAATAGTAGTTTCCGAGACAAAAAACTTAGTAGGGGGCGGGGCCACGCCCACTTTTCCAAAAAACATAACGTCCAAATATGCCCCTCCCTAATGCGATCCTTTGTGCCAAATTTCACTTTAATATCTTTATTTATGGCTTAGTTATGACACTTTATAGGTTTTCGGTTTTCGCCATTATGTGGGCGTGGCATTGGGCCGATTTTGCTCATCTCGAACTTAACCTTCTTATGGAGCCAAGAAATACGTGTACCAAGTTTCATCATGATATCTCAATTTTTACTCAAGTTACAGCTTGCAGGGACGGACAGTCGGACGGACGGACAGACAGACATCCGGATTTCAACTATATTCGTCACCCTGATCTCTTTGGTACATATAACCTTATATCTGACACTTTTAGTTTTAGGACTTACAAACAACCGTTATGTGAACAAAACTATAATGCTCTCCTTAGCAACTTTGTTGCGAGAGTATAAAAATTTCCTCGGGTTTCATAAGGCGTCTCAGATAAAATCACCAGTAAAGTCAGACAGTTGTTCGAAATTCCTGGTGGGGAAGTCAAATTTTCTATTGTGAGGAAGGGTTTCTCTCAGAATTTCAATTGTACAGATATATCTCATTGACCGATATTTTCGGGCAAAAGTCAACTATAGATACTGGGGTTCACATATACGTTACCTAGGTGCTTGAACAGTTTTGGTGGATTTTAGAAATTTTTCGTATACGGGGGCATACTTTAAGGGAATTATCAGTGCAAAGTTTTAGTCCATTATTTCAATTGCTTCCTGATTTATGTACTGGAAATTGAAAAAGTTAATTGAAGCTTAAAATTCTGCCATATGGGAATAAAACTTGTTTAACTACAAATTTAATTAAAACTCACGATAAACAAAAATACTCTTCCACGCTTTGCAACGTATACACCTTCATGTCCAGACAGCAAACTAATCACCATTCTCTCTATCTCCATTTCTTTTCAATTTAATCACTAAACTACACGCAGTTATGTGACGGCGACGCAATTTGAGCCGACAAGCGCACGCTTGGCCTTCCCCTGTTACGATGAGCCATCATTCAAAGCGAACTTCACAATAAGCCTCACGCACAGCAACAAATACACGGCCATCTCGAACATGATGGTGCGTCAAACTGAACCGAGCATTGACGCAAATGCTGCACCCGATGACAAGTAAGTACTCTGTAGACACAATTGAGTAATACCACACTCTCTAACATACCCTCGCACATACACTTACTCACATGTTGGTGGCCTGTGAAGGCCAATTAATAAACCGCAAATTTACACGCATTCAACAACTGCTCATCAGTTTATCCCATCCGCCAAGCCATTCACTTACATAAGCAGCCACACATACATACATACATATCGGTTCACCTTTCACTAACAGCACTACTTGCTTACTTTTGTGTGCAGCAACGTCGATGCCACAATGGTGACAACCACATTCCACACCACTCCACCGATGTCGACATACCTGGTCGCATTTGTCATCTCCAATTTCGTGTATATTTCGGAGGAATATCGCGGCGTTCAGCAGCGCATCTTCACCTCACCACGTCTCGCTGATAGGGGTCGCAAGGCTTTGAAGAATGCCGTTCGCACAGTCGCCATGTTGGAGGATTACCTTGGTGTCGATTATCCGTTGGCGAAATTAGATCATGTCGCGCTAAAGAATAACTTTGGTGCCGCCATGGAAAACTGGGGTTTAATTACCTATAAGGAGGACAACCTGGCAAAGCCGGATGACGCGGATATGCATAAGAACTTGAAGGATGTGATAACACAAAATCACGAAATCGCACATCAATGGTTTGGCAACTTAGTATCGCCGCAGTGGTGGACATACGCATGGCTGAATGAGGGTTTTGCCACCTATTTTGGTTATTTGGTCACCGATTTAGTAAGTGTGTAGTTTGTTGTTTGGTATCATAAAGTATAACTGTATTCATTTTTCGTTTTAATACAGCTTTATCCCGAGTATAAAATCATGGACTTCTTTTTGATCGATATTGCTGAACGCGCCTACAGTTACAACTATATGACCGTACGTCCGATGACTTACTATGTGGAAAACGAGACTGCCATTTTGTCAACATTCGACATCATATCCTATCACAGAGGTTGGTTCCTATATTTCTGGTATCAATATGTATCTTGGTTTCCAAAAGCTTTAACCTTTAGTTTTATCAAGCCTCATGTTCGGCATTCCTTGCAGGTTAGAGATTGCTTAGTTTAGGTTAGATGGCTGATCAAAGGTCGCACGTGGACTGCTATATGTAGTTCTTTCTAAAGCCATAGAGAAGAAGAAGTCCTGTATTCAAGCAAAACGCTTTGTAGCCAATACAAATTTGGGCAATCGTTTAATTTCGACACCCGCCAGTTCGGTGGGAAGTCTGAAGGTATGCGCTTTCAAATATTTAAGTCTTAACCTCCCAAACGCACTCCCGCTCCTCTATCTGAGTGAATAGTCACTGCTCAGAAGGAGGCTGCACTCCGGAGCAGTAGATCTACTGCTACCTTAGATACTGCAACCTCGTCTTGAGATTGCTTAAGAAGAAGTGAAAACTATTCCAGAAATCTCTTCCATAATAACAAATTTTAAACACGACCATGTTTTTCTTAACAGTAAATAACTTTTGGTTCTCATACCGATTCAGATTCAGTTCAGTAAACTGTCTTTTGAATCGATGTAAGGATTTTTCGATTTGACGGCCAATCTTTGATACACGGTTTTCATATGAACCGTTTTCCTGTGAGGACGTTCTACATAGACCGGAGCAAATAGTATTCTGAATAGTTAAGATCTCGGCTATGAGGAGAGTGAGGCAAAACTTCCCTAACACAGTTTTCCAAATATTTTTGAACATGAGATCGAGCGTTGGCATTACGGAAAGTACTATATAGTCGCAAATTCCGTGCGTTTTTTGGCAAACGCTCCCATCAATCGGATGAGTTGTTATCGATAGTGATCCTTATCAATGGTTTCACCCTCTTTTAGAATCGCATAATACAACAAGCCCTTCTGATCGCACTAGATACCTTGAATATTCGACTTTGCCGTTTATTTGGCAGATTGGCCAGGTTTCAAATATGTTATTTGCCGTTTATAGTTGTCGTATTGTTTCCATTTTTCACCATCAATCACAACTCGATACAGAACTGCTGCTTTTCTGATATGCAAAATCGTCTTTCAAGGAGTCTTGGTTTCAATTCTTATGGCACCTGATTTCCTTGCTTTAGAATGTATCCGGTTGCCTTTAAACGTTTTGAAATGCCTGCTTGAGTGACTCCCAAAGATTGTACGAGCTCTTTTTCTATATCACAACAATATCGATGGAAGTCTGCGTGGAATACTCTCGAAGCTTTCATCCATTCATTTCACAACATGACCTAGCCGGCGTAGCCGCCGTCTCCTAATTCGCTGAGCTAAGTATGTCAATGTCGTCTTATACCTCGTACAGCTCATGGTTCCATCGAATGCGATATTCGCCATTGCCAATGCGCAAAAGAAAATAAATCTTCCACAGAACCTTTCTCCCAGAAACTCGTAACGTCGACTCATCAGATGTGGTCATCATCCATGAAATTGAGGAATAGGTCCTCTTTTCACAAGTCTCTTCCAAGAATTGACGCATGATGAATATATGGCCAGCTATTGTTTATCCAGGCCTAAAGCCACACTGATAAAGTCCAATCAGTTTGTTGATAGTGGGCTTTAATTTTTCACACAATACGCTCTATAGAACCTTATATGCGATGTTGAGGAGGCTTATCCCACGGTAGTTAGCGCAGATTGTGGGGTCTCCCTTTTTGTGGATTGGGCAGAGCACGCTTAAATTCCAATCGTCTGGCATGCTTTTGTCCGATCATTTTTTACTAAGAAGCCGATGTATGCTTCTTTTCAGTTCTTTGCCGCCATGTTTGAATAACTCAGCCGGCAATCCATCGGCCTCCACCGCTTTGTTGCCCTTCAGACGGGTAATTGCTATTCGAACTTCTTCATGGTCATGGCGTCTGCCTCATCGTCAAAGATTGAGGAATCGAGTATACCATCTCATGGTGTTATGCTTTCACTGCCATTCAGCAAGTTGGAGAAGTTTTCCCTCCATGATTTCACTATACTCTGGGCATCAGTCACTAGATTTCCTTTGGGGGTTCTAGAAGAGTATGCTCCAGTCTTGAAACCTTCTGTTAGTCGCCGTTTCTTCTCGTAAAATTTTCGAGCTTTACCCCTGTC
Source organism: Bactrocera correcta (assembly GCA_027475135.1). NCBI lineage: Eukaryota > Metazoa > Arthropoda > Insecta > Diptera > Tephritidae > Bactrocera > Bactrocera correcta. The sequence goes on along the minus strand of CM050326.1, from coordinate 63,985,077 downwards.
CAGCTTATCAAGCTCTTCGTACTCACATAGTTTGGCCTCTCTCTTTTTCTGTCTGCAAATGAGTCTAATAAGAATAAAGGATTGGGGTTTTGTAGGTGAAGATCAGATCTTTATATGGTTTGTTACAGTAAGTGCAATCTTAAAGCCTTCACCTATGTTTCAGATACAAACTACTTTATAGAAACTTACCAATAATAGTTCTAGCAAAGCTCTTTAGACTAACCTCATTACCTTTATATGTAGTATTGGGATGCAGAGGTAATTTTTTCACGCTGAAACTCCATTAACTTTACAGTGTTGTCGTTGACTATTTTAAAGAAATTATTGCAAGCAAGTTTAGATCTTCATTCAATCAGTTCTGTTTTTCTGTTCGATATTGGGACCGATTCCATAGGATTGCCTTTGCCGAATTTCAGGTATACGAAATTACTAAAGGTGGAATGTTGTAATTCATTGCTCAGATCTAATTTTTATTGGTTAAGACTATTCCGAGAATTCTTTCTCAATATTAGTAATTCATTTTTAAGGCTTTTAGATTAGTTTGTTGACATATTCGAAAAATGGGATGATTTTACAATTTCAAGTCTCAAGTCAAGGGCTTTATGTTTACTGTAGGAAACCTTTACGTCGGGAGCTTAATGCTTCCATGATCTACCTGAACGTCTAACTCTCATTCTTCGCATGTTGCAAAGTTTTCTCTCATTAGTAACTGGTTAAACCAGAAATAACAAATACTGACATTCAAATTTATAATTATACTTGCAGCCGCTTGTGTGATCAAAATGTTCCATCACGCTTTCAATCAGAAAACTTTCGTACATGGCATCAGTCAATATTTGCGCAAATAGTAAGTACTACTTCTGTAAACGAAAGTTTCAGTGATACTTTAAAAGAACTGTTCAATAACATTTAATATGAAGAAATTTTCCCCCCTCTCTCAAGTCAGTATACTTTTGCGAACGAATTCAATCTTTTCGATGAAATGCAAACAGCTGTGGCTGCGGATCCCACCTTCAGTCAGCAGGCGTGGAGTCAGGACGCCGTGCGCGATATCATGCTCTCATGGACGCACAGTGAATGGATACCGATCGTGAGCATAGCACGCGATTACGTAAGCAATACAATAACAATAAAGCAACGTTCGAAAGATCAGCACTCGCGTGAACACTGGTGGATACCGTTGAACTTCGCAAGCGCATCCGCAGCAGATTTCGAGAACACACGCGTGGATTACTTTATGCCACCACTGGAGGAGGTAACATTGAACGCCAGCCAATTGGGTATTGAGTTGGGCATACACGATTGGCTCATCGTGAATAAACAGCAGACGGGCTTTTATCATGTACTCTACAATGATGCGAATCTCTGGCTGATCGCCAAACAATTGCACGACAATCACACGGTTATACATCCACTTAATCGTGCAGCTATCTTTCAAGACCTAGGACCACTAATCGAGAATAATGAAATACAATCGGTGGATGTGATATTTGAACTATTAAATTATCTGCAGTATGAGGACAATCTCATGCCATGGAATCAAGTGGCGGACACAATTACCTCTCTTGGCAAGAATCTCTTTGGTACACCCGCATACAAATTGTACACGCACTTTGTGCGCCAACTAATTCGACCAATGTTTCGACGACTCTACGAAATGCCGTTGGCTGAGAATCTTACAAACACCGAAACGTTGGCTAGACAAAAGATTATGGAAATGGCTTGCTTCGTCGATCTGCAGGAGTGTCTCGACTACACCCACAATTTAGCACACGAATACATATTCGGTAATGCCAAATTCGACAACGATATGAGCTACTATGCCATGTATGAAACCATTCTCTGTTTGGGCGTTAGATATCTGAGCGATGAGGAATTCAACGCCATACTGAAACTATTCGGTGAAACGCAACGCGACACATTGTGGTATGATGATCTTATTTACTCGTTACGTTGTACGCAGAGTAATTCGCATCTGCAACAGTATCTCAATTTCTTGCTGGGCGAGAACTCGACTAAAAGCGTTATGAACGACAACGAATCCATGATGTATTTATTCTATTTGTTCAAAAGTAATCATGTCGCACGCCCCGTTATGTGGACGTTCTTTGAAAGCAATTATCGCGTGCTATGTCGTTCTCAACTGTTCGTCGACAATTTTAACCGCATTGCGGAATACCTGAAGCGTTCGAATTACGAACAGGTAATTTATACAACAGCATGTTGAAAATATTTGAAATATTTATAGAGTTACTTATATACATATTTAAAGCAATACAATTTATTCATTTTCTCTTTACTATTTAAAGTTTCTCAATTTGCGCAATATGATTGCCGCTGAGCTAGCGAAGGAGGGCCGCGAAAAAACCCTCATTGCTGCAAATTCGCCGCGTATTGGTCGGAAGGTAAAAATCAGTGAGACCTTTCTGGACAAATTCAATAATCAAATTTACGAGTGGCTGAGGCGACATCAGCAAGCCACACATGCGGCATCTTTGGGTGCGCGCAGCAGTGCCACACAGATTGGTCATCTGTTTCGTGTGGCGGGGAAGTTCCTACGTAAAGTGCTCATCAAGAAAGGCAGATGAGCCATTAAGTTTATTGTTAACTTCTTTTATAAAGAATGGATTAAACACTAATTAAACTTTTATTTAAAAAATATAACAGTACTTTCAATTCTATCAATGGCAACTGATCTGCAGGGAACCGGTGATCTGGAGGACTATTTATTCGTTCTTAAGGGTGTATTTTAGATATTTAGTTTTCAAGATAATGTTAGCTATTATGTTTTAAATATGATTTCAGACAATTCACCGCCGTGGCTGCCTCGAATAAATTTTAGGGGGAAGCCCAATTTTCCACTACTCTCTGCTCTGCATGACTCAATTGCATTTCCCATTGACTGAATATTGTGTCTTCAATTTTTGAGGGCGCAAAGGCGTCACAAGTGAGCGCTGTCTACGCTAACAAAGAAGAAGAATGACGTCATAACAATGGCTTCTGAATTTTAATCATAAATGCGACGAAGACTATAAAAACTAACACAACAAAGGCTCTGGAGGTTATCATCTGTATCCGACAAAACACATATCCAAATGAAGTATGATGTAATACTTATGATAGGTACTGCGTCACAAGGCATTGGAGAAAATGAACGCGGCGGCTCCAGTATTCAGATGAATAGAGGCTTTACTGAGTACCCAGGATAGTTAAAATCACTGTAAGGAAGAGTAAGATTCGTCTTGGTACTACTAGGGGCTGCCCACAGGGTGGAGTTCTATCCCCCCAGCTATGGAGCTTAGTAGTAGATGAGCTCTTTGAGTTACTCACTAATAATGGAATTCGATGTAGGATTACGCCGATGGCATTGTCCTAATGGCGCGAGGTAAATTTGAGAACACTCTCTGCGACATAGTTCAAAGAGATGCTACAGAAATCAATCTCCAACGCACTATCGCAACCAGCGTATCGCTAACTTAGCTATAGTCAAGAGACACTAAATACGATCTCAGCGTATGAGGTTAAATCGCGTTTATTGGAGGAGTGTTTTGAAGGCAGAACTGCCTATCAGTGAGCAACCGGGTGCACCTAATCTTCGTGCTGGGCTTAAAGGGGTAGCATGCAATGAGCTGGCCGACGTACTAGCCCGCTCTTCGGAACCATACTTTGTAGTGGGATCCCACACTATAAAGGAACAAGTGGGGAGTAAACTGCTTTGGCAGAAGGAATGCCCCATGCTAAGATACTTCTGATAGGGTACAACCTTGTAAGGTTTAAGGAAATATTAAACCTTCCCTGAGACAAATTTCGCCTCCTTGTCGCGCTCTATGCAGAGCGCTGTTGGCTCAGGAAGCACTTTTCCAACATGGGCATAGTCTCTAGCGTAAAAGGGCGACTCTGCAGCATGGAACAGGAAACTCCAGAACACCTGATTCTGGATTGACCAGCAGAAGCAGACTCAAGGACCTAGGTTCAATCTAGGTGTACTGGGTGCACATCATCTCATTCACGCCCAGCAGGCTCTACGAATTATTCAGGATACTGAACCTTTGTGACCGTATGTTATATAGGGGAAGGCACAATGACCATAGGTCGCCATGCAAAGCTTCAATTTTCATATCTATCTATCTATAGTTTTATAACGGATCTTGTACTGAAAAATGGACTAATTGGTCTGTTATCGATAGTTCCAACAGCGAAATGAGAAACATAAACAGGCTTATTTAGTACCTGCACAGAAGATAGTTACAAACTAGACAAGTTGGTTTCTCCTCTAATGAGGCAGTACATAACGGACTAAAGGGTAACCAAGCGCAATTAAAGCTATCCGCAGCTTAGTCTTACTGCTTAATTTTTTGTTAGGACTAGACTTTCAGTGAGTAACACGGTAAAAAAAATTACTAGGTACGATTGCGTTCATTTTTAAATTTAGTCAAAAAAATAAGAAACACAAACAGTATTTTGTTCCATCGGGTACTTGGTCAAATATAAAATAAAAGTGGCTAGTGCCTTCATTCATTTAGCTAGATTAACTGACAACAAAATTATACTATTACTGTGATTCTTTTAACATATCAATACCAAACAATGCGTTGATCGGCACCTCCAACCAGGTGGAAAGGGCAACTGAATTTTCTATACCTGCCTCTAGGTTTAAACTACAAAGTTAAGTCCCCGATCAGACCTTGTAGCTTTTTCTACTACCAGTTTAACATCTATCAAACTCAATGTTTGTTGACATTTGTCCCTTGAACTTCAAATGTCTTTTCATTTGAAGAATCCTCATTCAAAGTCTATAATATCAGTTCAAGCTGAGTATTACATCACTATTTCTGACAACACTATGCTGATATTTCAAGGCAAGCCAAATAACAGACATATGTAGTGCGTATTGTATTTTAGTCGCCTCTTACGACAGCTACGAGGTATGACAATTAAGTAATGAGACTGATTCCATAAAAACGTTATATTTGAAAATTATTCTACAACTCTGCCATCCCCTTCAAAGTAGTCCCCTTGGGCAGCTATACAGCGATTCTAGCACGTTTTCCATGCTTCGTAACATTTCTGGAACGCTTCGACTGGGATGTCCGCGAGTACACTCGTCACGGCCGCCTGGAAGTCCGTAATCGACTCAAAATGGGTTCCTTTGACCACCGATTTCTTTTAGGAAACAAAAAATGTCGGGCGAATAAGGCGGCTGTTGCAACACGGCGATCTCTTTAGAGGCCAAATACTAGGACACGCTGAGGGCGGTGTGGCGCGGCGCGTTGTCGTGATGAAGGATCCAGTTACGAGCTATATCTGGGCGCACCCTGTTGACTCGTTTTCGCAATCTTTCCAGTATTTGACAATAGTAGACTTGATTTGCAGTTTTCCCCGGTGGAACGAATTCTTTGCGGAGGATTCCACGGCTATCAACAAAGGCAATAATCATCGTTTTCACCTTCGACTTGCTCATGCGAACTTTTTCGGGCGGGGGGCACGCGGAGACAACCATTGTGAGCTTTGGCGTTTAGTTTCCGAGTCGTATAGGAAAAACCAGCTCCCATCGCCTGTAGTATTTCGATCAAGCAGCGTGGGATCATTTTCCACTTGTACCAAACAGTCTTCTGCGACGGTCTTTCGATGCTGCTTGATTTCGTTTTTCCATTTTCGTGACGAGCACTACAAACACACGTCTGCTCAACTTGACGCAGCAGGCGAACTAAACAAAATAGAGCGATGGTACATATATCAATGGAGAGGAGAGGAATGCCGAAAAAAGATAAAGGGAATTTGAAGGTCACAGATTTACCACAAGCGCGGCAATAAAATCAGTCTCATTACTTAGTTGTCAAACCTCGTATACCTTACCGCAGGCAAACTCTACCACCTGTCCGCTGAGGGAAATGCTGCCGACGGTTGAGTTGAACATTATTTCGAAATGTTTTCTGTCGGCACATAATTATTCTGTTTTAGCCATTATTAAGTGGATTAAACGCCCATTATTTGACTGCACATTATATTATTGACTTTATAGTAAACATTTTCATGTCTTATCGGGCATTTCATATGGAAAATTGTCATGTCTTATCGTCTTACGTTTATTACAGCAACTATTGAGCATTTATTGCGACAATCATATGGAACAACTACTGTCCTACAAGATACGCCTATAAAAACGTTTTACATTTTTTCTTCTACAGGTGTCATTGCAAAAGAAAATAATACATAGATTTTGCAAAAAACGGTTATTGGAAAGTGTGGTATATTCCAAACAATGTACTATATATAATAGTATAAGACATTAACCGTTTGTATTGTTTACAATAATTCAAAATATTTATCTTGATTTTCGACACCTAAAGCGACGGTTGATGCGTTCAGAAAACATGTTTTGGAGATACCTCAATCAGAGTGGCAAAACTGCTTCGAGCATTGCATGCAAAAATGTACAGATATTAATGGAGAATATTTTGAAAAGTAATAAAGCGATTGGCGATGATTAATATTTGTTTTTTTTTTTTTTACTTTAATCCCAAAATATAAATGGCAGTCCTCGTTTAGTTACTTAAAACTTTGACGCGTTTTTCTTGAAGCTGTGTTTCAAAGTCGGTTGTCAAGTCTTCAAGAAACACAGGTCTTCGAGATAAAATTTTAAAAAAGGGCTTGAACGAAGTATTTTTTTTTTTTTATTACAACAAAAGTTGAGAATTTGCATCACAAATTTTTCTTTTTACTTCAAATAATCCCGCAAGAAGGCTTTTGGGCCGAGCTTTCAATATTTTTCTTTGAAAGTTTCACAGATTCTTTGTGAAATTGTATTTTGGAATAATAAAAAGTTTGTACAAAATTTGCAATTTTTTATATAAAAAACATATTAAAAGTAGTTCATTTTTTGCCCGAGGAAACCCATGTAACCTCCAAAGGGCCCAAATTTAAAATTTTATATAGAAAGAGTGTTTGAAAAAAAGTGGCACATGTCGTTTGCACTCCGGAGTTTTTATTTGATATTTTTTGTTTTGTCTTTTATTTCGAAGATCGCGCAGACGTTGCCCTCAATTGATATAGTCAAATGATTCACAGTTTTTCGGTGCTCCAAGTCTATTGTAAACTTCTATGCACTAAACATTTCCGACAGAAGAAATCAACAAGCCATACACTGTTTTGATGACCGAACTGTTTTCAGAAATTAATCGCAGTCATGAGATATGACTCTGTTACACTCTAATGGAGATACGTAATCATTCGCTGACTATTTTGAAAATCACCATTCGGCACGTTAAGCGATACAAGTTTGGCTAGACTGAAAAAGTGGTCAATAAAAATGCAGAGGCTGCTAAAAGTTCAATAAACCAGCCGAAACCAATTGGCCTGTCTACAGTTGAAGTGAATTTCAAGCATTTAATTAAAATTCCACAATGAAACACTTTTATGAAGCTCTGTTATTGTAACTGAAAACATCGCCACAAACTTATTTGCAGAGTTATAATACATACTTTATATAGCCGAACTTAAGGATATTATAAATCAACACACATAGACGTTCAATTAATCGAATTAATTAAGCACTTTGCCATGAATTCCTATCAACGACAACAGGGTATTATAAAAATATAAATTCAGGCGATAGTTCGATATTCCGTATTTCTAAAATCATATAAATATTTCACGTATATCAATTATAAGCGTGACCGGCCATAAAAACTAGTTTATAAACCCAATACGTGACGATTAACTGAGGGAAAAAGATTAGATATTCTTAATTATTGCCATAATAAGCGCACACGAAAGCTTTTCAGCTAATTGATAAGAAATCTAGATAGACCAATCTACATAAGAGTGTGTGTAAAGAAACTCCCAGTAAAATTGAATGAACCGCAAATTTCATGCCCATAGATTATTTAACATTATGCAACAACAAGATATTTAGATATTAACCACCAGGGTTTATACGGTTAGGTACCCTGGGTTTGTGGATCAATAACAGAGAGAGAAAAAGAGGCACTTATTTCTGTTCAGGGTTCATAATTTTTTCTAGTGAAGAAGCAAAACAAATACAGAAAGAACGAATCATTGGATAATACATATGTATTCGTAAGTTTACGATATTCGACGAAACCCGTAATGTTATTATAAACAAACTCACTTATTACTTTATCCCACTAGGAAGGGTTCCGCTGGCCATGGCGCGGCGGATAGGTTCTAACAATATTTCGATCAGCTCATTCAAGATTTTTCAAATAGTTATCGGCACTCGGAGCATTACTGTTAAGATAAAGCTCCGACATCAGCCATTCAAAGTCATATATCAAAGGGAACCATAACCCCTAAACTTACACCACAAATTGAAAGAGAAGTTCGATCGGAAGACTACCCCTAAATATACATAGAATAACTCTTCTTCTTTTTTATTGGCGTAGACAACGGTTATAGCCGAGTTTACAACCTCGGGCCTGTAGTTCTTCCTTTTTGGCAGCTTGGCGCCAATTGCAGATTCCAAGTGTAGCCAGGTCTTTCTTCACCTGGTCTTTCGAACGGAGTGGAGGTCACTCTGTTTCCCCCGGCGAGTTTTGTGTCGAATACTCTCAGAGCTGGAGTGCTTTCATTCATTCGGACAACATAACCTAGCCAGCGTAGCCGCTGTCTCTTAATTCGCTGAACTATGTCCACGTTGTCGTATAGCTCGTACGGCTCATCATTCCATCGAATGCGATATTCGCCGTTGCCAGTGCGCAAAGGAAAATAAATCTTTCACTCGAAAACTCGTAACACCGACTCATCAGATGTTGTCATCGTCCATGCCTGTGCTCCATATAGCAAGACGGGGATGATGAGTGACATGAAGATTTTGGTCTTTGTTCGTCGAGAGAGGACTTCACTTCTCAATTGTCTTCTTAGTCCAAAATAAGAGTGCTATTATTCTGCGTTGGATTTCGAGTCTTACATTGTTGTTGGTGTTAATTTAGGTCAAACGTCTACGACTTCGCAGTTATGACTGTTAACAGTGACGTGGTTGTTTGCTTGATGACAGCAAATATTTCGTCTTGCCCTCGTTCACTATCAGACCCATACGTTTCGCTTCATTATTCAGTTTGAAGAAAGCAGAACTAACGGCGCCGTTCTTTTCCAATGATATCAATATCATCGGCTTTCACCAGAAGCGGTACACTCTAATAAAAAATTGTACCTTCTCTATTTAGCTCTCCAGCAGTAGATTGAAGAAGTCGCACGATAGAGAGTCGCCTTGTCTGAAATTTCATTTGGTATCCAACGGCTCGAAGAGGTCATTCCTTGTCCTGACGGCTTTTTTGGTATTGCGCAACGTCAAGTTACATAGCTGTATTAGTTTTGGAAGTCACCAAATCAGACATAACGACTTAGAGGCAGTTTTTTTTCGTGATTTCGAAGGCGACTTCAAAATCGATGAAGTGGCGGTGTGCGTCGAGGTCTTTCCCAAAATTTGGCGCATTGTGAAAATCTAGCCGATTGTAGATTTTCCCGGTTTAAAAGTACACTGGTAAAGTTCAATCAGTTTTTTGATGGTGGGTTTCAGTCTTTCGCTCAATACACTCTATAGAATCTTATATGCGATTTTGAAGAACAACTCACTTTTCGATTAAATTCATGCTTACCACATTTGAAAGCGTTAAAAAGAAACAAAAAAGACCATTTTTCAGGTTGCGCAACTAATTAAAACTAAGAAAAATATCTCCAGCGTATAACGGATACTACTTTTAAGAAACTTTTCTACTATTGACTGACTTCTTAATTAATTTAGGCGTTACCCTCTTTTTTACTTAGAGAAATGATTACATAATTTTTTATAAAGTATTTACACGAATAGCGACCCTCCTTCAACTAACCAGATCCGGTAGTGTTTGCACTACCTTATATCGATTGCTTTAATAAAAATGTAAAAATTATCTAACCTACCAAAACCGGCCACTAAAATGCAATAAAGATAGCAAATATAAGTTCTAAGGCAAACTTCGAATGAATTTCATCACAATAAAAACAAATGCATGTTAATCCATCATATAAAGAATGTAGTCCAATATTACTGATAAGTAATCAAATTTTTTGTCGATGCACCGAATCCGGTCCGACACAAAACCTTTAAATGACCCCTTTTTAATTGTACAACTAGTAGTTGATTTCTTGAACTACGGCCGCTTGGTTCGCGAAATGATACGCAGTAAACTAAGAGTAAACGTCGCCCTATTGGCTACGCTGGCCATTATAGTTTCGGGCTTGACAGCGACCGAAGCGACAATAGGATTTCTGCCGCCGGAAATCCCAGCAGAGTCCAGTTCACGTTTCGCGGAACCGGATGCAGGAATCGTTTTAAATCCGCGTGCCGATCTTAACTATCGTTTACCGAACAATACCGAACCCATACACTATGACATCGAACTGACGACGAATGTGCATAACGGTACAAGAAATTTCACAGGCAAAGTACAAATTTTGTTCAACGTTGTCGAGGACACTAGGACTATTGTAGTGCATGCGCGTGAGCTGGAAGACTTCCAGGCCAGCATAAGAAATGAAAGTGGCATTGAATATGCATTGGTACCCACCTACGAGCTAGAAAGGGAATTTCTCTCATTAACGCCACAACTTGCCACCGTCAATTTGAACAAGGGCACCAACTGGACTTTGACCATCACATATAAAGGTGAACTGCATACGGCATATAGCGGTTTTCACATAATACCCTACACCGATGCTGAAAATAAAGTACAGTAAGTCTTTTGAAAAATGTCCTTATTTATTGTGACGTATAGAAGTGCCAGATTGAATATGCATTTGCAACATTTACAGTTATATGGCCACAACACAATTTGAATCGACAAATGCCCGACATGCTTTCCCATGTTACGACGAACCAGCCAAACGTGCAACGTTTACGATTACCATCAGGCATGATGCTTCCTACAATGCCATATCCAATATGCCGAAAAACGAAACAGCGAGCTCGTAAGAAACTGGATATGCTTTATGCGTTTTAAGTGTGAAAACCAAAAACTCTCTAATTACAGCACCGGTGTGAGCGTATTCGACAAAACGAATGTGACCATACCCACATATTTGATTGCGTTCCACATCTCAGATTATGAATATACCGAGGGTTCATTATTCGGGTTGCCGCATCGCCTTTACTCTAAGCCATCGGAATTGGGAAATCATCAATTCGGTCTTGTATCGGGCATGTTGGTCCTACAAGGTTTGGCTGATTACTACAATGTGTCATTCGTAATGCCACGATTGGCGCAAGTAGCAATACCCTCCAAGGGTGGTGCTATGGAAAATTGGGGTTTGGTAACCTATGGGGAAGCGTATTTGCTATACAACAAAACCACTGGAACCACAGCTTCTCAATTTTCTATTGCCAATATTATAGCACATGAGCTTACACATCAATGGTTCGGTAATCATGTAGCGGTCAGATGGTGGACATATCTGTGGCTAAAAGAAGGCTTTGCCACACTTTACTCATACGAAGTGTTGGATGAGGTGGGTCTCTGCTCGACTTACTAATCAAAAATCGTGCGAGGAGCTAATAAGCATCTAATACTGTCCTTGTTTTACTTTAGGTTTTCCCCGAATGGGATGTTTATCAGAGGATGCATGTAGCGGATTACCAATCAGCGCTGATTTATGATGGCCAGGGCATTGTAGTGCCATTGACGCATTATGCACAAACTCCGGCTGAGATATCGGCACGTTACGGCACTTCATCATATGCCAAGCCATCAAGTGTGCTGTTCATGTGGCAACACGCTTTGGGTGATAAGGTTTTCCGCAGCGCTTTAAACAAATATCTGACCAAAAAGTAAGTTCGCCTTGCGTTAGCAGCTCCAGTAACTTTCGAACTGCGTAATATCACGTGACTGATGTGTATATTATTTCCTTGGTATTTTTTTTTCAAACAGCGCCATCAGCTCCGCCGAGGAATGGGATCTATTTGATGCACTGCAGAGCGCAGTTGATGAGCAACAGGTGTCCATACCCGCCAGCATACGGGTTATGTTCCCGACGTGGTCACAACAAACCGGTTATCCGCTACTCACAGTGACGCGCAATTATAACACAAATACATTTACCGTCACACAAACCTTCTACAATGACAATAAAACCCTTACTTCGGACAAAACCTTCTACGTGCCCTTCAACTACGTGTCACGCTCGAAATTTGATTTCCGTGATACCACCGCCTCCCACTATCTGCTCAATGTCAAGGAAATCAATATTACGGATGCCTCTGTTGGCGCTGACGACTGGCTGATCTTAAACAAACAGTCCACCGGTTATTATCGTATTAACTATGATACACGCAATTGGCAGCTTATTGCCGATGGCTTGGCGGAACGTCCAACAATTGTGCATCCCCGTAATCGCGCTCAACTCTTATATGACGCGTACAGGTTCGTTACCTACGACCGTTTGGAACATGCTATTCTCTTGCGTTTGCTCGCATACTTGCCCGGTGAGGATCAGTATGCACCTTGGTACATCGCCAATTCGATCATAACCAACTACTATGGATATCTCAACGGGCATGCGGATTATGAACAATTTAAATTATTCATCCAATCGCTGGTTAGCAACGTCTACGAATTGTTGCAGGTGAATGATGTGCCCGGCGAGCAGTTTTTGCGTAAATACACACGTAATATAATTGTTACTCTTGCCTGCACATTTGAACTTGAGAATTGTCTCGTCGATAGCAATAACAAATTGAAGACGGTCATCAATGGCGGTAGTGCCATCGAACCTAATACCAGATCGCAGGCTTACTGCAATGGTCTTCGTAGTGCCAGCGATACCGATTTTGATTATTTCTACAATGATTTGCTTAAATCAAGCGACGCGACTTACAGTTCCCTTCTACTTAGCGGCCTGGGTTGTTCTCAGAACACCACCCAATTGGAGAAATTTGTAAAGAGTTCTATTGATACGTCTAACTCATTGACCAGTGCGCAACGTACAACAATTTTGAGTGCTGTTTACACGCGTGGCCCCACCGGTTTATTAGTTAGCATTGATTTTCTCAGCAACAACTGGGAAGCATACGCTAGCCTTTCGACCAACACAGGTGCTAATAATCCATTGAGTCGTGATATCGTGGGCATCTCTAACTATGTTAATAATAGAGATCAAGAAGCGAAGGTAAGTGATATCGAATGAATAATGGTTAGACGCAAACAGCAAATTAATTTACAACGATTTCATTGTAGCTTTTGGCTCTTGTCACTAAAGTGAAGAGTAGCAACAAAGTGGCAGCAAATCTGGAGGACACTGTGACAGCAAACATGAAAGTGAACTTTGATTGGTTGGATAAAAATAGCGCACAGGTTTTATCCTTCGTAAAAACTTATCGCAGCAGCAGTGCAACATTCAGCGCATCCCTACTGTCGGTGTTCATGGCGCTCGTTGTGTCGTTGGCGCGCTTTTGGTAAATAACTGGATGTATTAAAAACGTTACACACGTACTCAGGCAATATTTAATAGACATAAGTAGAATACTGTGAAATAATCTGTAGAAGAAAAATTAAAATAAAAAAAAAAAATTACAAAAAAACTGTTTCAAAAACTTAGCGCCTTTAATTGATCACAACTACTTTTCCGAAAAAATGTACACAATTTGTATTGAAATATGATTCTTTTTTCTCCACCTGATCTCTCCAACGGAGTGGAGGTCTTCCTCTTCCTCTGCTTCCCCCGGCGTGTATTGAGTCGAATACTTTCAGCGCTTGATGACATACGGATGACATGACTATGTCAAGGTCGTCATATATCTCGACTGCGGTATTCGCCGTTGTCAATGCGCAGAACCTTTCACTTGAAAATTCGTACTGCCGACTCATCAGAAGATGCCGTCATCCTATCCTTTTATATAGCAGGACTGGAATAACGAGTGACTTATAGAGTTTGGTCTTTGTTCGTCGAAAGAGGACTTTATTTCTCATTTGCCTACTCAGTCTGAAGTAGCACCTGTTATCAAGAGTTATTGTTGGTGTTAATACTGGTTCCAAGAAAGATGAAATTATCTACGACTTCGAACAGTAACGTAGGTGCCAAGTCACGAGTGTGACGATTGTTTCTTTGATGGCAGGAGATACTATTTCGTCTAGTTCTTGTTTACTATCAAACGCGCTTTGATTCCTTATCCAGTCTTAAGAAAGCAGAACTAACGGCGCAATTGTTGAGGCCAATGATATCAATATCATCGGCATGTGCGAGCAACTGTACACTCTTATAGAAGATTGTACTTGCTCGATTAAGCTCTGCAGATCGAATTTTTTTCTCCAGACGTAGATTGAAAAAATCGAACGATAGGGCAATTAGTATAATTGAAATTCAGTGAGAATTTTTTCTTATAATAGTATGTATGTGGTGATATACCTAATACAAAGATTTTCGAGTCAGAATCTTGGATTCTCGAACTAACAGGTTTCTTTTCACCGTATTTATCGCCCAATATGTGAGTATTATCAGAATGCCGTGGCGAAAGAGGCGAAGAGAGAAGTTAAAGTAAAGGGTGTAACCACAATTAGTACACACATTAATTTTACGTACTAAGAAGGAAGCGCCATAATTGGGAAAATGAGGATATGGATAAATAAACCAAACGAAATAATCGAAACTTAAGAGAAAACGAAGAAGTCCCGCAATAAGTTAAGAAAAAAAAAGGTTGAAAGCTTCTCAGACAGGAAAAAAACAAAGACTCCATTCAAACTATATCGGCAAAGTGTTTCCCAGAAATCGAAAGAAATCGCACGCAAAATGAAGCGATGGGAACTATGCGCACAAAAAACCAAGCAAGAGGGAACAGAACTGTTGCACAGTGCAGCAGCAAGGCACTGCAGCGATGGGGCCAGAGACAGCCTACAGGTGGCGTTATTGGCGCCAACTTCAGCTCATCATGCACCACATAAGAGTTATGGGTGGATATCGACGTCAGGTTATCGAGTCTATTTAAGGGGTTGCATACTCGACAACCCGGCGGGTTCCCACCTGGAGTTTGACTCTTGAATTTTTGGACTGGTAGTGTAGTTGAAATTAGCGACGCCTTCGAAAGGCTCAAATTGATTTTATATTATCTGCTATTCAAATAAGTTTTTAAAGTTTTATTAAAAAATATATATTTCTTCCAAAGTTGCGTGCTTTTTCTCCTCTAAATGCACGAGTTCGTTCGAAATCGTTTCGTCATTGAAACGTAAAGAGTGTATAATTATTTTAACCCATAAGATAGTTTACATCGCATCATACCGTTTTTAAAAAATCACCACGCGATCGTAACACCTTTATAGCTTCCGCTCACCTTTCTCGGCGTACCTCCACTAATGCTCACTAAGCGAAACGCCAAAATGAGATTAAGCCCGTATAAAGACTTTTTTCTTCATTATCGTCTTCTGTCCACTAAATCCCTTCCCTTCTCGTCATAATTACAGGAACACGAAGGCATAAATGAAATTATGAAGAGTACGTGACAATGGATTCATAATAATCTAAATTGATTTCTAAAGACGAAATCAGGGTTGGATTGTAGTATTTTAAACGCTTCAATTAATTCTAACAAATTACATTGGGATAAAAACGCGCCGGGAAATTGTAATTAAATTTCCCGGGTTAATGATATTTCAAAACAATTTATTTTGTTAAGTTGTTTGGACTGTCCTTAATTACTTTGCCAAATACGAGCGTGATCTGTTAACCAGTTTGTTTACAGCAGCTTAATTCGGTACGGTACACCTCAGTAGTGAGGAAAAGAAAAACTTTTTTTCAAATATTGTATTTCTAACGAAATTTCGTGTGTGGCTAGTTGCGAATGTTGGAAAAGGCGTGCAGTGATTCAGTCAAAACACAACCCTACTAGTGATAAAAAGCTTTCAAAGACGATCTAGTGTTAGATAGAGGGCAAGATAGCTCGACATCTCTTACGAGTCCGTTCGGATGATTTTGGTAGATATAATATTTTGGATATGAAACACGTTCTTACTCGGCTGATCGCGATAGAGCTGATTTTTTTTCAAAAAGAGTACCGAAATGCTTGATCATTCAAATTCCGATCCCACTTTCACGGAGAGCTTTACAACTGCCGATGAGACATGGGTTTATGAGTTTGACATGCAAAGAAATCAACAATCATCGAATTAGAACCCATTTTCAGTCGGTCGTTTTAAGGTTTACAATTTCCGGGTACTTTTGTGTCCCAATATATATTGCCATCAATTCTTTTGTCGCCCATTTATGTGACTAAACATAAATAAAACAGTTTTAATGGCTTTATAGCATTCGTAAGACACGATAAGGTAACTCGATTGATTTATTCCCCTTTAACTCACTAAATCAAATTTATGGAACTTGGCTTAGTGGCGTATACGTAACGTAATGCATAGTTCTCTAAAATAATAATTTTTATGGTTGTCGAGCAAATATTCCATACTGTCAAAATTCAAATTTCAAGTTAATAATGGTTTATTTACCTACAAGTTTTTTTTTTATATCTCCCAGATCTAATCGAGAACACATTATAACATTGAGTGAGAGTTGTATGTATGCTTTAGTATGTATGTAGTATATGTATTTAAATTATCAAAATTACGTCTGGTTCTGGTTAGCTGTACAAAATCAGATGATAGCCACGCCCACCCCTCATATAACAGTTATCTTGAAATCCACTAAAACTGCGATAACTCACTAAATAAATACTTTTGGGGCAAAAAATTTCACACTCGCAATGACACGGAAAAAATTTAGAGCGATCGGAATAGAAATTGGGCAAAGTACGTGGCACTGCCCAATTTAAGATAAAGTATCATGTTATCCTCTACGAATATTAACAAAATTTGAGTCGTAATATTGTATTTATATCCCTATATTACACTGGAAAACCACGCCTACTTCAGCAACTTTAAATTATATTTTCTTTTACTTTACAGTACTTTAATCAAGAACCAATGAAGAGATCGAAATTGAATTTTGCCAACATACTGTCTTTAACGAGTGTTATACCACTAATATATCTAAAATCGGTACAGAACTATTCAAGCCCCCAAATACCGAACTTGTGGACCAAAGTACCTATCGCCGACTTTTGCCAAAAATCTCGGTTAAAATATGAATATTTAGTATTAGTATAGCATACTTAAAAAAATTTGTAGTAAGGGTTCATGAATTACCCCAGCTCCCATATAAAGGGTGATCTAAGTAGAGGTATTTTTCTCAATTTCTTTGTTTTGAGAGGTCAATCGTGAGTCGTGTCAAGCTGTCATGTTATTTTTGTTCAGTATTGCTTGGCAATTCACCAAGATAATACTTACGCCTGAACAACGTTTACAAATCGTTCAATTTGAATACGAAAATTCAGGTTCAGTAAAGAATGTGTTTCGCGCGCTTCACTCAACTTATGGTCAAGATAATCATTTTACGTCAAGATCTTAAATTGAAAGCGTACAAAATACAGCGCCACTCGACCTTCCCAAGCGGCATCGTTTCCCTCTAGTTCTTGAAAAATTCCAAGAAGATACAACGTTTTCGAGCTAAATTTTGATCAGCGATGAGGCTCCTTTCTGGCTCAAGCAAAATTGCTGTATTTGAGATGAAGAACAACCTGAAGAGATTCAACGGCTGACTTTTCATCAAAAAAAAACAACGCTTTAGTGTGGTTTGTGGGCCGGTGGGATCATGGGTCCACATTTCTTCAAAAATGATGCCCGTGAGAAAGCAACCGTTAATGGCAACCATTATCTCGCCATAATAACCGACTATTTGATGCTTGAAGATGAAGCTCGTGATCTCGGCGACATTTTGGTTTCAACAAGACGGTGCCACTTCCCACACATCACACCAATCAATGGATTTATTAAGAGAACATTTCGATGAGCAAATTTTGGACCGTTAAACTTTTACCTGTGAGGATTAGTTAAGTCTAAAATGATGCGGGCAATCCTGCTTCAATTCAGGCCCTGGAGCAACCATCACGCGTGCCATTCGCCTGTTACCAGTCGAAATACACGAACCAGTCATCAAAAATTAAACTCAAATTTACGATGTAAAGTACAAATGATTTCAGGAAGTTTTATTACCTGATATAAAAGTAAAAACTAAATGATTAATTTATTGCTGAAAATGCAATATTAAAGTTTTAATTAAATCACTTATCAACATTTACTTTTAGTCTATCATTTTGTATGGTTCATATAGTGGTTCGATATCGACGGTTCGGTG
Organism: Bactrocera correcta; assembly: GCA_027475135.1. Lineage (NCBI taxonomy): Eukaryota > Metazoa > Arthropoda > Insecta > Diptera > Tephritidae > Bactrocera > Bactrocera correcta. The sequence continues at coordinate 63,966,855 of CM050326.1, read as the reverse complement.
GAAGGGACGTATGTAAAATTTCCGATTAGCATCATAAAACCTACTGAACCATTTTCTGTTATCAGCGAAATAATAGGTCAATTGAAAAATTCCCGGCCTCCCATAGTAAACACATATTTGTTTGTCAAAATTCGTTTTTCTTACTCAACAAAGTTCCTTCAACTTTCGTACGTTAGAGCAGAGGTAAGCGATTAAATTCTGTGTAAAACTCAGTAAATCTGCGACAGAGAAGTTTGATATGATCAAGCAGGCTTACCCAGATGTTGCTTTAGCAAGAAGTGGTGTGTTTCGGTGTCACCAGGCCTTTTTAGAGGACCGGGAAGATGTCACTGATGAATGAGCAAATCCAAAGTGAAAATGATGTTATTGTCTTGTCCACCTTGAATTTGTTCCTCCTGGACAAATCGTCAACGCCAAGTTTTGAGTGGAAATCTTCAAGAGACTCAAACGAAGGTTCAATCGAGTCCGACAAGACATCGTAGCCGATTGTTGCACCATGACAACGTCCCTGCTCACAACGCCTTTCTTGTGAACAAGATCGGCATCCCAACGCTTCTGCAGCCGCCCTACAGCCCAGAAGCGGCCCCCGCACTTTTTTGTTTCCTTGCCTAAAAATGTCTATAAAAGGCATGAATTTTGACTTTTGCGTTTTTCTACGCTTAAGATCGGGTTCATCGTTTGCAGATTACGCGGATGTGCAGTGATGGAGCTATAGCTTCATACATTATCCCATAATGACGCAAAAACTCGGTTTTATTACATTTGAATATCTCCAAACACTTCTTCTTCTTATTCTTTACTGGCGCAGACACCGCTTACGCGATTATAGCCGAGTTAACAACAGTGCACCAGTCATTTCTTCTTTTCGCTACAGTAGCACATGTTGGCAAGAGTTATCCTGCGTTGGATTTCCAGGCTGACATTGTTGGTGATGTTTATGCTGATTCCCAAATATACGAAACTATCAACTTCAAAGTGATGACTGTCAAATATTGTACCTGTTCGATTAGTTCTGCAGCTCGAATTATTTTCTCCAGCAGCAGATTGAAGTAGTCGCACTATAGGGAGTCGTCTTGTCTGAAATCTCGTTTGGCAACGAACGGCTCGGAGAGGCTCTTCCCGATCCTGACGGAGGTTTTGGTGCTGCTCAACGTCAGTTTACACAGCCGTATTAGTTTTGCGGGGATACCAAATTCAGACATCGCGGCAAAAAGACAGCTCTTTTTCGTGCTGTCGAAATCAGCTTTGAAATCGACGAAGAGGTGGTGTGTGTCGATTCTCCTTTCACGATGATGCATGCTCCTTATCAGTTTTTCGCCGCCGTGTTTGAATAGCTCGGCCGGCAATCCATCGGCCCCCGCCTATTCAGAGGGGTAATTGCTATTTAAACTTCTTCATGGTCGGGCAATGGAACGTCTCCTCCATCACGATTGGGGAATCTGGTCCACCTTATCCTAGCGTTGTACGTTCACTGGCATTCATTAGGCTGGAGAAGTGTTCCCTCCATCGTTTAAGTATGCTCTGGGCATCGGCGATTAGATCCTCTTTGAGTATGAATTTTCGAGCTTTACCCCTGTCGGCCAGCTTGTCAAGCTCTTCATACGCACGCATTTCGGCTTCTTTCTTGAGTTGTTGACGAGTGCTCTCAGAGAGCAGGAGTGCAAGCCGAGTAGAAAATCGTTCTGACGTCTGTTGTGATTGCAGCTTCTCGACGTCGAACCTTCCTTGTGTTTGTTGACGTGCGCTTTTTGCTGCACAGAGGCGGATGCGAATCTTGGCTGCAACAAGGTAGTGGTCCGAGTCGATGTTAGGACCTCGGAGCGTACGCACGTCTAGAACACTGAAGACGTGTCTTCTGTCTGTCACAACATGATCGATGCGGTTGATGGCTTTTCGATCCTGAGACAGCCAAGTAGCTTGATGTATTTTGTCGTCGTTGATTTTGGTTAAAAGTGATCTTTCGCGGCACCCACTTCGCACAAACTATTATAAACTTTATTGTTAAGAAGAAAAAACCAAACAAAAGATTTTCAATGATGGAGATGTATGTATTAATTGATGTTTTCTGCGTAAAGTCAACCATTGAGCTAAGTATGTGCGCAATTAAGTGAATATCTGCATGCGAGAACGTGTTTCGGTTAATCTAAGCACAAGTACAAATTCAAACCGTATAACTGTCCGCTAATATAGTTTATAAAGAGTGATAAAATGGCACCCGAACACCCAAAATTTGCCTTGAAACAAGCCTAACATTGCAGTTGATAAGATTTACTATAATTTATGATTGATAAAAACCGAAATCCCATCAATATTAAAAAGAAAAATACCCTTGAAATAAATAACTTGTATGTATACTTTAAATGGAGATTAGCAAGAATTGTTAGGCTTATTGAAAGCAAAACATAGTAAGACTTTTTAATTTAAATTTTGAGCGAAAACCCATTCTTCGAAATATTTTTTTCTAGGTTGGTCTGAATGTCAGTGACACATCAGAATGACACATCAAACTAATAATTAGTGATTAGAATAAGCTTGTCTTACTGAAATACATAAAGTGCATTTGATGATTTTTATGATGAGTGAAAACAAAGAAGTTTTATTAAATTTGTGTGCAGAACCAAATATCTGGTGCAGAAACATTTGGACTATTAGAGAAGTCCTTCAG